>OW240915.1:25865265-25884652 GCA_933207985.1 Pelobates cultripes
TGGACTCAGCAGTCTGTGTGTGTGTGGACTCAGCAGTCTGTATGTGTGTGTGGACTCAACAGTCTGTATGTGTGTATAGACTCAGCAGTCTGTGTGTGTGTGTGTCTGTGTGTGTGTTGATGGACTCAGCAGTCTGTGTGTGTGTATGGACTCAGCAGTCTTTGTGTGTGTGTGGACTCAGTCTGTGTGTGTGGATGGACTCAGCAGTCTCTGTGTGTGTGGATGGACTCAGCTGTCTGTGTGTGTGTGTGTGTGTGTGTTTGGACTAAGCAGTCTGTGTGTGTGTGTATGGACTCAGCAGTCTCTGTGTGTGTGTGTGTGTGTATGGACTCAGCAGTCTGTGTGTGTGTATGGACTCAAGCAGTGTGTGTGTGTGTATGGACTCAGCTTGAGAGTCTGTGTGTTTTGTGTGTGTGTATGGACTCAGCAGTCTGTGTGTGTATGGACTCAGCAGGGAGTGTGTGTGTTAATGCTGGGACTCAGCAGAGTGTGTGTGTGTACGGACTCAGCCCAGGGAAGGTCTGTGTGTGTGTATGAACAAAGCAGTCTGTGTGTGTGTATGGACTCAGCAGAGTGTGCATGTATGGACTCAGCAGAGTGTGTGTGTGTATGGACTCAGCAGAGTGTGTGTGTGTGTATGGACTCAGCAGTCTGTGTGTGTCTGGACTCAACTTGGGGAGTCTGTGTGTATGGACTCAGCAGAGTCCTCTGTGTGTGTGTGTATGGACTCAGCAGGGTCTGTGTGTGTGTATGGACTCAGCAGAGTCTGTGTGTGTGTATGGACTCAGCAGTCTGTGTGTGTGTATGGACTCCGCAGTCTATCAATAATTAAAATTCCTGTGAGTTGTTGTGTAGGAAGGGCCCCAGTGTATTGCTTTGCCCAGGGGCCCTTACTCTGTTAAAATGGTACTGCTTGTGTGTGTCAGTGAGCTTCTATTTAGTGAGCATGTGTGTGTCAGTGAGCTTGTCTTTAGTGAGCTTGTGTGTCCCCCTGAACTTCTTTGTAGTGGCCTTCTGTTATACAAGTGAGTGTCTGTAGTAAGCTTGTGTGTGAGTCAGAGAGTTTTGTCTGTCAGTAAGCCTATTTGCACATGTCAGTGAACTTGTGTGCTTATTGAACTATATATATATATATATATATATATATATATTTTGACTTGTAGGAATGGCATACTTTTTTTTTCCAGGGCTGCTTTGGATTCCCAGGGATTCCCAGTTTGGCTCTGCCAGCGAGTGCACTTTACCGCTGAATAATCTGTGTGAGCTGCCGCACTTTAGCCCTGTTACAGCGTCTGGGAGCTGCTGTTGACAGGTACTAGTAGTCTAGAGATTGGGGTATATGCTCAGCTATCTGTATAATACAGATCTGTGTGTATATAATATCCCGGGATAGTCAGTGCTCCCTGTATAGTGCTGCTCTCTGTCTTGGGATATTATACACAAACAGACCTGTATAATACAGAGAGCAGCACTATACAGGGAGCACTGAGTGTCCCAATTTATTATACACACAACCCTGTATTATACAGAGAGCACTGACTGTCCAGGGATATTATACCCAGACAGTAATTGATAGCTGTGCTGCAAAATGTCCTTGGAATTTTTTTTTCAAATGTTGGCAACTATGGCACTGTATCAAGGGTAATGTGTTTGTTTTTTTAATAATCCCTGGTGGAAAATAATGAATCCTCCACCAGGTATTATTAAAAAAACAAAACACATTGTGTCGGGGGCGTGGCTTAACATGCAACAGGGGTGGGGTCAAACTGCGGCGAGGGCGGGGTTAAATGTGCCCCCCTACTTTTGTCACTGGCCCTACATGTGCCCCCCCGAAAAATGAATCCTAGAGACGCCACTGCTCAGTGTCCGATCAGTGAGGTAAGATCATTGCTATTTAGTATATTGCCGAATTAGCAATATACTAAATAGCAGTTTTGTAAGGGGAGACAGTCCTGCCAGCAGGGGTTTACAGAGCAGCCACGGGGGAACATTTTTTTTTTTTTTTTGTGGATGCCAGCGGCCCTGGGTTTACGGCGGCCTGGGGGACAATTGCCTCCCTGCCCCCCAGCCCGCCCCTGCTGAGTAGGTCCGACAAAAAACGTCCGTTAAGGACCGCATACGTACCTAGTATGTCCGCGGCAAATAGGAGCCCTGGACTTACCTGGACCGGTGATCTGCGGTGATCACGGTCCGGGGGGACTGCCAGATACACAAGCAGTCCCCCTGCAGCAGCTCCGGCCACCCTGGCCCTTCAGGGCCACGTGATCACCATGATCACATCGCCGCAATAGGTCTCTAGGAGCTGCCAGCAGGGGGACTGTCCGAGCTGTCAGGCAGTCCCCCAGGCTGCTAAAAAGTTAAATAAAATAAATATATTATACATATATTATATATGTATAATATATTATAAAATATACACATATATCTCAAAATAATGAAATCATATATATGCATTATATATGTATAATATATAAGAAAATGCTTTAATTATAATATATTATATATATGTGAAATAAAAGTGTATTTTGGCCTTCTGCAGGTTTCATGGCCTAGTGAATTCACAGTAGAGAAGGCAAACAATACTAACAACATCCTAAAATAGACAACCTAAACAAGTAGAGTACCACCGTCACGTGGATGCTGTCCAGGAAGTAGGAGGGTCTGGGAGGGAGGGTCTGCTGGAGATTGGCCGGGACGTGTCAGCTGACCGGAGTTCGCCGCGAACAGCTCGTGGCGAACCGTTCGCGAGAAGTTCATGGACGGTTCGCGACATCTCTAGTCATTAATATGTACCATATGTAATGAGCAGATATTGGCCCAGTCTTGTTGCTAGGTGCATACTCCAGCACAATAACATATTTAAAGTGAAGAGCACACCCACAGGACTTCAAAATAAACATTTTTTACAGTTGTGCCCTACATACATTCACCATTTCAGTCCCATTAACAAGCTTTCTTTAATATGTCAAGGTAGTTGGACTGAAACATTGATTACATGCAAAGGCACGTCTGCTTAAAATAAATCTGCACTTTTGTTTATTTTGAAGCCTATGAGTGCGCTTTTTACGTTGAAGTGCTTTTTAATTTTAAGTTCTCTTTTCTAACTCTGTATCTGCACACTATGCTGGCGCGACGCATTATGGGGCTGTGCGCACGCTCCAAATAAGGTCTTTTAGCCCCCAGAGAACCCGAAACACCTATATATGGGGGCTATCACTGTACTCAGGAGATGTTGCTGAACATCTATTGAGGTGTTCTTTGGCAGTAACCCTTAAAGTTCTCCGTACATATATTCTTAAATTGCTATGTGTGTAAAAAAAAAAATCACCAGTTATATATTTATTTTTTTAATTTGGCACAGATTGGTGGTAAAATGGTTGCATGAAAAGAGTCAACATACCCCAAGTTTAATACCTTAGGTTGTTTTCTTTTAACAAATATATACATGTGAAGGGTTATTCAGGGATTCCTGACAGACATTAGTGTTACAATGTAACTTGCGTTAATTTTGAAAAAAAAATTTGGGAAATAGCAAAATGCTACTTGTACTTATTGCCCTATAACTTTCCAAAAAATGCTAAGAACATGTTAAAATTGGGCATTTCTAAACTCAGGACAAAATTCTGAAACTATTTAGCACAGGTGTTTTTTGGCGGTTGTAGATGCGTAACAGAAAGTTCGAAAAAAGTGTGTGTTTTTACATTTATTCATCATATTTTATTTTTTTATAGTAAATTATATGATATGATGAAAATAATAGTATCTTTAGAAAGACCATTTAATGGCGTGAAAAATGGTATATAATATGTGTGGGTACAGTAAATGAGTAAGAGACAAATTACAGCTAAAACACAAACATCGCAGAAATGTAAAAACAGCCCTAGTCCCAAACAGTAATAAAATTGAAAAGTGGTCTGGTCACTAAGGTGTTAATGTATGATAACAGGAAGTCAATTCTAGATTATATTAGTTCCTAATAAATAAGCAAGCTAGGTTTAAAGTAATATTTTCTTTCTGTGATGAAACTGTTTTTTTCAGACTGTCTGTCTACCTATCTAATAACTGTCTCTCTGCCTAATTATCTGTTTTTTTGTCTGTCTGTCTGTCTATCTATCACATATCTAATATGTTTCTATCTATCTATTATCTATCTATATTTCTTTCTGTCTGTCTATCTATCTGTCTGTTTCTGTCTGTCTATCTAATAACTGTCTGCCTATCTATGTAATATCTATATATCTATCATCTATTTTTCTACATATATCTGTCTGTCTATCTATCTGTAGATCTATCTATCAATCTATATTTCTATCTCCAAAAACAAAGGAAGAAGAAGATTTGCTATAAAATGCACTTTCATTTTTGTAATCCTACCACAGACATAAAGCAATGTTGACAATCAGGACGAAGTGTAACATGCCCGTGTTGGTTGAGTAACAATATCTCTTTCTGCTGCAGAGAGATTACACCGTTTCTTTCTCATGTAGGGCAGGTTAGTCGATTTGTTTACACTGAATCGAGCCAAGAAGTCTTCAGACAGGAACATTTAGGTATTAGATTTTTTCCCCTTTGGATATTTAGGACTTTGTAAGGAAATCCTCAGCAGTTCCTGACAATTAGCAGTTTAACATGTAAAGAAAACTTCCCCTCAATGCGGACATATCTGTAAAACCACAGCCCCGAATGCAGACACGCTTGTGTTTTCCTAAGCAAGAATCAATAGCCATGAACATGCTGGATTAGTTGTCTGTAACAAACGGGGAATACTTAATGCAGGGTCTAGCAAAGCATCTATTGTAATATATATATACACTGCCTGGCCAAAAAAAAAGTCGCCACCAAAAAAAAGATCACACACTCCAATAATTTGTTGGATCGCCTTTAGCTTTGATTACTGAATGTATTCGCTGTGGCATTGTTTCAATAAGCTTCTACAATGTCACAAGATTTATTTCCGTGTAGTGTTGCATTAATTTTTCACCAAGATCTTGTACTGATGATGGGAGAGTCGGGCCACTGCGCAAAGCCTTCTCCAGCACATCCCAAAAATTCTCAATGAGGTTAAGGTCTGGACACTGTGGTGGAAAATCCATGTGTGAAAATGATATCTCATACTCCCTGAACCACTCATTCACAATTTGAACTCGATGAATCCTGGCATTGTCATCTTGGAATATGCCCGTGCCATCAGGGAAGAAAAAAATCCATTGATGGAATAACCTGGTCATTCAGTATATTCAGGTAGTCAGCTGACCTCATTCTTTGGGCACATGGTTGCTGAACCTAGACCTGACCAACTGCAGTAACCCCAGATCATAGCACTGCCCCTACAGGCTTGTACAGTAGGCACTAGGCATGATGGGTGCATCACTTCATCTGCCTCTCTTCTTACCCTGACGATAGTTCCCCACTATCCTTTCAGTTTTTCATAATGCGTTGCACAGTTCTTAACCCAATTTTAGTAGTTTCTGCATTCTACTTAGATGCTTTCTCTGCTTGATGCATGCCAATCATTTGACCCTTCTCAAACAGACTTACATCTTTTCCACAACCACAGGATGTGTCTTTCGTCATGTTAGTTTAAGAAATGAGAAGCTACACATTGCATCAGTTGGGGTTAAATTACTTTTGTGCTTGTGTGCGTGCCTGTATCTTCCAGTCTGTGTTTGTTTATGTCGGTGTGTGTCTGTAAGTAACTGAGAGTGTGTCAAGAGGAGTGTTAAAGGCTGGTATTTGGTGAAAGGCCAGAAATGGGGTGTTGGGAAGGGCTCATCAAATATTTTTTTGGCTCAAGCCACAGGTGTATTTTTATTCTATCAATGCTAATATTCACGAGCTACTTTTTTTTTTTTTAACCTAAATCTCCTTTTCACTCTTACTTTTCACTGTACACCTCATTTATTATGAACCTGTTGCCTATTTTTAAACTTTAGTTAAAAGTTATATATGTGTATACCAAAAAGGTTTTTTTTCATTGTCTTACAATGGAGCTTTATTGATATTTCAGACTCCTCACCTTCCTCCCAACTGGACCCTTTTTTGTCCAACCTTAATTTGTAAAGCCTTAGATGGCCATCCCAAAGGCTGGCACCATAGACATAACTCTGTTATGCTGACTTGGAAGGGAGAGAAGTAAGCTATTTTAGTAAGGCTCCTATGCATACATAGACAGGTTGAAAGAAATTCACTAGTAAAGTAAGTACCATTTGTTTTTCCTCCATGGCTGCTTGTACTCTTGCTGACATAAGTGGAAAGCATGTGTGCTTGATGATGATGAAGGACGGATGGTAGTTGGCTCGCTTGCAGGCAGGAGGGAGGGTGAGCACAATTTTACCTGTGTTTTATAGAGAAATCTATACATTTGCTAGAAAATTTGCTAGCACAGTGTATAGATGAAAATTAATTAGCAGTTGGTTAGTGAAAAAAGGCATTTCAGGTCCCCTTTAACAGTCTGAGCACATTATACCTGCAGCCTGCTGTAGTTGTTATAGTACCCACCACTGTCCCATTGTAACAAGCATTAAAAAGGTTTGACACTCACTTGGGTCCTCTGGATGCCTGTTGTACTTCTGGTCTTATGTCTGGTTACAGCTAAAGGCTACACCTCGACCCAGTTAACTGTAGTGGTTATGGTGCTTAAAGTGCCACTTTAAGAAGCTCAGAGGTGCATATGTATATCATAGCGTTCAACAGCAATAGAACGGGGTGTACCGGGGTATGTTACAAAGCTCCACAGCAATACATTTCCAAATAATATGTGGAACGATTGGTTATGTCAGAGAGCTCCACAGCAATGAAGCTTACACTCATTCAATTCATAAATGAATTTCCTCACCATGGAACTTATGGTTATATGTAGTGTGTGAGTGTATCATGGAAATAATGCCATCCTATACAAATAATGGGGTTATTCAAGAAAGTGTGAATTGATGAGAATTCAATATCAATTTTCAAGATATATTAATTAGCCGTTTGGCTATTATAGCTTAAAATTGGTAAATTCTGTTAGAATAGTAAATTAAATAAATCACATTGCATACTTCCTGGAAAAATATTTTATAAATAAGTATATAAATTCACAGTTCACACCTTCGCATACTAACCTGTCGGTGTGAATCCCTGGCCTTTTATAATGTCCGACTTATACATGCAATCGCACTAATGAGATGGTTCAGTTGCGTGGACTCCATCTGCCAAATATCAGAGTCATTGAAACAGCTCAGCTTTCCATCCGAGTTCGATAAAGTGAGTACTATTGAGTTAGGTAATAAAAACATACCGACACACTTTGAAAACTGCAAAAGCTAAAATGTACCTTTCACAGTAAAATATTTTGACGTTAATGAAATTACAATTTATTGAAAATGCAACTTTACAACATTTGAAATGTTATTTGCAGCAACAAGAAAAAACCATAATTGAATAAGCAAGCTGGCGAAAAGAAATACTTATTTTAACCTTCTATGTAATTTTCAATGTCCTTAGTTATGACTAAAATTCCTAGGGCACTGAGGCCATTCCTAAAATAGCACTGTTTGTTTGTGCTGCTTTTTTGGAGCCAGTAACTGGGAAACATACAAACAAAAACATCTACCGACAATTCTCAAATGTATCCCAAAAAATCTGTGACTAACAGGTTCTGGTCTGAATTATGTTAAACTAATATTTAGCCATTTTCAATTAATTGTAGCTGATGTCTGCAAAAAATATATCAACTTGTTTTATGTGTAAATTACAAGATGCAAAAAGACAAACTTAAAAAAAAAATAAAAAAAAATCCTGTTGTGTTTCTGTTTGTTTTTGTCTGTGTTAATATTTGGGCTTTTTTATTATGATGTAAAAGTCTGCATTTCCTGCCTTGAACCACCCACCCATAGGCAAACCCACATATGCAAACACTCCGAGACACAGAGATGCACACTCACAGACACACATGAACACAGATATGCATTTCAGATATACTCACAGAAACACACACACATATGAACACTGTTAGAGAGACGTGCACTCAAGGACACTTACTGTCAAACACACACACAAACAAACACAGTCAGACACATACACTCATACTCACATTGACAGACACACACACACAAATAATGAAATTTAAGTTGTTACTAGCCTTCCTCCTCTTTGTCTACCTTTTGCCAGGAGGTGACTTAATTGGGGTTTGGCGGGTATCGGGTTGTAACTATGGCTGTGCATACCAGGACTGTTCTTTTCCTTACACATTCCTTTTTAGAGCTCATCCATGTGTTAAGGTAAGCATGACAACCCGACACGCAGTGATTAAACCTATGCTATCCAAATTGAGAACCAAAGAAAGGCAACGTATTATTGAACCTAGAAGTGGCTGGGCTTAACGCAATGCCTATAAATTAAATGGAAACTACAACAGGGCATCGAACAGATGGAAAGCTCAAATATTTATAGGCCTAGGAGCGTTTCCTTGATAAACATGCCCCCAAAATGTGAGTGCGTGTTGGCAATGACATGATGTTTTAAAGTGGGTCTGGCCTAATGACATCATAAAAGGGGTGAAGCTACTGTCAGGCATTAGAAACTCTGGCTAAGGTGTCTGAGGGGGTGTTGCTGAAGTGGTGCTTATTTGGGGAGGCAGGATTACCAGGTGAGTGGCGTAGCACAAGGATATGTATCTTTACACAATGAAGGAGAAGAATGGGGGCAGCTGGTACAGCCTGTTAAGGAGTTCATACCTTCACAAATCTAAAGTATGTTTTGTTTAGGGGGGAGATATTTAGATATGTAGGCATCAGTGCTCAGCTTTAACTTCATAATGGAGTACCAGCTGTACCCCACTGATGGCAGTCCTAATCAACCCAATCTCTGACCACCACTTGCAAAAATATAACGTACTATTAAAAATATGTCCCTACTTCCTCAGCCTTGATATATGTGTGGTATGGGAGTGTTTTTACTGCCATTTTCAGTTGTTTAATGTACCAACGGTACCACCAGCTGTGCTTGTTCAATTTTTAGGATCATACGTTGATATCCCCGAAGACTCAGATCAGCCTTTTCCTTTTTAGGTTGATAAATTAATGCGATTGGACTGGGTAGTAATAACATTTGTCCAACAGGACAATTATTTATGTATGCAAATATTTTTTTTTTTAAATGTATTTTACCAGGAAAACAAATTGAGATTTCTCTAGTTTTTTTTTTTGTATTTTGTTTTTTTCAATATCCTTGGATGCTCGAATGTTATTATTTAGTTGCAAGGTTAAACATTTAGTATGCAAAGAACACAGATAACCATTAGCAGCTGTCACATGTTTGGTTTTATTGGAGATAGTTCTTTTCAGGGATTGCAAGTTTAGTAGAAAACTAGAGATCTTTAAACATCTCCGTCTAAGTAAAATTAAAAAAAAAAAAAAAGTCACAACTATTCTTTTTACGAAAAATAGCACAATATTATTTTTATTTCTTATGATTATCACAAGAAAAAAGAAGAGTCCTTAAAAATAAAAAATATAACCTCTGTAAACACAATTTCTGTCTGTCAATTACTTAACTATTCCCAGAAAATGTTGGTTCTTTATAAATGCTAATCATAATAATTAAGAGACAAAATATAGTTCTTGAAGATAAAATTTGGGGTTTAAGGAGGAGGAAAACTCATGATTCCTTGCCTAGTTTAGTAGGAATTTCCCAGCCATTTTTTTAATTATTTATTCACTTCCTTACTTATTTTCTGCTTTTGTTTCAGGTCTCATTGTCTCACTTGGGTGACATATATAGAATTTAATTTTCTTTAATCAGTGTAATTCTTTAATTTTTTTGGTCTTCCTCGGTTCAGTTGTTTGGATTGCAATCATTCGGAAAGTATCATATTACACTGATCTGAATCAAATTTTGCCAATGGAATTTTTTAGTTGACAATTTAATGTTGTGTAAATAAACCTTTCATTAGGCAAGGAATCTAGCCTGTCAGTCATTGCTGCTGGCCTTCACTTTTTGTCTTTTGTCTTCTACAACAAGGTGGGTGTGACATCTGATGTGTGCAGCAGACCCAACTTGAATCTTTGGCTTGGATGCTTCAGTCAAGAATTGAATGCAATGTTTGGGTCAGATAATAATCTCATTCAACTGTCAACTCGTTTTCAACAAATCTTGAAGATTTAGACATTCAGTGTCTGCTCATCTGATTTCTGTTTTCGAGTTTGCCACCCAGATCGAGCATTCAAAACATGACTGGATCCTTTCTATAAACCTTCTGTAGAAATTTGATGTAGTTCTAGTGTATTGACATGTTCTTGGACACAGTTGTTCAGTGTGAATTTGTTTTGGAATGCTAAATTAAACATTTTTGGGTCCAAGCTGACATTTTCATTATTTAACATAATTGTGTTTTTGGTGCGGCAATGGTGAAAATAATATTTGTACATATAAAATCTGCAAAATACAAGCACGACAAAGTGAAATAGAATAAATAGTGATCTAAAGAATGTGCTCTTGATAAAGTCAATTACTGTGACGAAATGCGCTGAGCGAACTTCAAGCGAATTCCGGATAGAATTTCAAGTAAGCGAATTTCTGTTGAATTCTGGATTATCCAGGCTGGTCAGGATATTTGAACTACTTAAGTAATATACCTTTTTAGAGGTAGTTTTCTGTATATGTGGACTCGTAGATCTTCCCGATACACTACCCAAATTATCCTGGCGATAAGCGGCAAAGCAATTTTAGCACAATTTGTTTTGTGCAATTTACTTGTGAGTGTCTGTCTTCTGTTTTTTCCAATAGAGATGCATTGATTCAATGCATCTCAATGAGGAGATGCTTGGTGGCCAGGACAACTTTTGGCCCTGCCAGAAATTATGATCTCAGCCAATTCAATGTTTTCCTATGGAAAAGCATTGGAATGGCTGAAATTATCAATTCTGATGATGTCAGCCAAGGAGGCGAAGCGATGGTGGGGCCAGCACCAGCAGACTCGCACTGGAATAAAGGTAAGTTTTTACTCTAACGAAGAGGACCTCGTTATTTGAATTCTGAGAACCTGGTTAAGATTGGGACAAGGATTCTCAATGAATATTGAATGCAAGTTGACCTAAGAAGAGAAGAATCCATGATCAGAAATTCCTTGGCTATCTTCTTTATTGAAGGGTACACTAAGCAATTTTTTTTTTGTAGCTGTAAAATCAAACGATGTTGCTTCCTTTTTTGATAAATAAAAATGGTTACTTTGGAAAACTGAACTTAAACGTCTTTTCTTTTCTCAACTCTCATACTATATAATTATGTATTACAAACACAAAATTATGTATTAATCCTAACAGTGCTGTCAGTTGTATATCTTATATAGGTATTTCTCTTCAAATTTCCCCTCAAAAGTGACTTGTGGGGTCACCTTGCACATGACAATATACCTACATGCAGGGGCGTATTAGCCGCGAGGCAAACAAGGCATTTGCCTTGGGCGGCATTTTTCAGGGGGCGGCAAAAAACGCCGCCCCCCAAATGCCCAGGGCAAATGCCTAGTTAGCCTCGCGGCTAACTGACATCCCGAGCGGGCGGCACTGGCAGGCGGGCGGCCGGCGAGGGAGCACTTCCTATGAGCTCTCTGCTCAGCTCCCTCGCGCGCCGCAGAGTGAGGCTGGGAGGGAGCTGAGCAGTCAGCTCATAGGAAGTGCTCCCTCGCCAGCCGCCCGCCTGACCTGCAGCCACCGGACCACCAGGGATAGAGACCCCCCCCAGCACTCCCAAAGGTAAGGAGGTTGGGGGGGGGGATTTAAATTTAAAAAAAAGTTAATGTGTGTGTGTTTGTGTCTGACTGTGTTTGTGAGTGTGTGTGTGTTTGTGTCTGACTGTGTTTGTGAGTGTGTGTGTGTCTGACTGTTTGTGTGTGTGTGACTGTGTGTGTGTTTGTGTCTGACTGTTTGTGTCTGTGTATGTGTCTGACTGTGTGTGTGTTTGTCTGACTGTGTGTGGTGTGTGTGTTTGTCTGTGTATGTGTCTGACTGTGTTTGTGAGTGTGTGTGTGTGTTGTGTGACTGTGTGTGTGTTTGTCTGTGTGTGTCTGTGTTGACTGTGTTTGTGTCTGACTGTGTGTTTGTGTCTGTGTATGTGTCTGACTGTGTGTGTGTGTGTGTTTGTGTCTGACTGTGTGTGTGTCTGACTGTGTGTGTTTGTGTATGTGTTTGTGTGTTTGTGAGTGTGTGTCGCGTGTGTCTGACTGTGTATGTGTGTGTGTTTGTGTCTGACTGTGTGACTGTGTGTGTGTCTGACTGTGTGTGTGTGTCTGTCTGTGTGTTTTGTGTCTGACTGTGTGTGTGTCTCTGACTGTGTGTGTGTGTTGTGTCACTGTGTGTTGTGTGTGGAAGAGGGGGAGGGTTGGGTGGGGGTGGCGCGGGGGGGGGGCGCCTGAGTTTTGTCCTGCCTAGGGCAGCACAAAACCAGGATACACCACTGCCTACATGTGTATCCTTGCAGACTCAGATAAAACACACACTGATTCATTTGCCTGGTTCCTTAAAGGGACATTGTAAGCATTGTAAAATAAATTTGGCTTAATGGAGTGTCTTGTTGTATAGATCATGCTCAATTCACTGCCATTCATAAGGAAAATCACTTTGTTAATGCAGCCCCAGTCACACCGGCACTGGCTGTAACGCATATATCCTAAATGCATGGGCATGATCTTCACACCAAAACTGTGTCATTAAGCTGTTAAGTTGTTTTAATGCGTGGCGTATCCCTTTAGTTAAACCCAAAAGGCATAGTATGCAAATGACACATACACGTAGAAAGATGCTGTAAGTGTTTGCTATGTGACCTGGGAAAGAATTTATCGGAGTTTCCAATGTTAATACAATATACAGTATATATCCTTAGAATTAATTAAATGTGTATGAATTAAGGAAATACAAATTATTTATTTATTTATAAAACATTTTACTAGGATGGATACATTGAGATTTCTCTCGTTTTCAAGTATGTCCTGGGTCCACAAAATGTTGCATCGTTACAATAGGATACAATATTACAAAAAATAAAATATACAAACAATATACAAAAATAACAGGTGATAAATATATTCAACCACGACAGGTGCATTCTATGCTGAGGTATATTGCCATAGATCTCCTAAAAGATTTTAGATTGAATAAAGATTTGACTGTGTCCCTGGGGTTATTCCATAATTGCAGTGCTCTGTAGGAAAAGGAGGAATGAGACACTTTATTTTTGTATTGCGGTATGCTAAATATCGTGCTAGTACTGGATCGGAGGTTATAGGAGGTGAGAACAGCCGGGTAGAGCTTTCTACTCAGGTAGGGTGGGAGCTTCCCAGAAATGCTCTTATGCACAAGGCTGGAAAGATGAAGAGTGCGTTGGGATTCCAGCGACTGACAGTTTAGCTCTTTTAACATGTCACAGTGGTGGGTAAAGTAATTATATTCTAGTACAAAGCGGCAAGATGAATTATATAACGTATTAAGTTTATTAAGGTGGGTTTGCGGTGCTGGTGCATCCCCATAATCAATGACCGGCATTAGCATTTGTTGCACTATCTATTTCCTTACTGTAGGGCTTAGTCAGGATTTGTTTCTGTACAGGGTACCTAGTTTTGGGTAACGTTTTGAAGAGATTTTTTTTAAAGTGAAGGCCAAAGGATAGATTGGGGTCTAGCAATATACCTAGATATTTAAAGAGCAGACTGCTGTCAGTGTGCCATTTGAATTTGTTCTGATACACAATTGTTGATTTTGTAGTTTACGTCATTTAGGTAGAGTTCAAAAGATCATTGTAATGGACTTGTCAGTGTTTAGGAAGAGTTTGTTATCCGCTATCCACTTTTCTACCTCTGTGAATTGGTTTTGAAGCACAGCCTCAAGCTGCGGTAGCTTGAGTTTACTAGCGTAGATTACAGTGTCGTCTGCATACATGCGTACAGTTGAGGATTTGCAGAAATTAGACAGATCATTTCTAAGTAATGTGAGTAGTAGGGGGCCGAGTACAGAGCCTTGGGGGTACACCACACGTGACTGGAAGAGGGAGGGAATGGCCGCATTTCTAATAAAATTCAAATCTTTCTTTGCCATAAAATACAATTTTTGCAAATTAACTATTCCATCCTAAAAATGTTATGGCATTCAGTCCTTTTAATATTAGTATTAATTAATATTTATTATATGAGCCTCTCCTTTTACTCCAGAGGGGGAATTGAATAACATAATTTATGTTTTTCTAATTAACTTCACTCAAATAAAATAAAAAGAGGCAATAAATGACAATATTCCTTTCTCAGCTGAATAAATAATGGAAAATGGAAAATAAAGCAGAAAATGAATGTGTTGATGTATCTGACTTTGTGTAAATTAAGTGGTGTTTTTGTTTTTTTAAACCAGGTTGTGATGGTCAGGGGTACATTAACATTTTGCTAAAATGAATACGTTTACTAATTGTGCAACGTGCATTTAGAAGTTTTTAGCAGCTAAAACCCAGTGGTGCTATTAAAAACTCTGACAAGCAGATGGACAAATTGCAATTTATCTCACTTAGGGTCAGGAAGAATGCTCAACGTCTAAATAGTTCTTAGTGCAAATGGGGAAAATGTGTAAGAATAAAAGCCACAATGGATTTTGTTAGCACAACAATCATTGTGTTTGCAGATTACAACCCAGGCTATTAGTTATTTGGAATGTGTTAATTATTCTCACTAATTGCATTCAAGACACTCATTATCACCTGTAGAGATGTAGGATAGGGCCACCAGTATTTAACAAGTTAATTAATGTTTTCATGAAAAAAAATAATCTAACTCTCCTTTTAGCTGAAAAATAAATATTGTAGCAATACAATTAGTTGACACATTGTACGTTTTAATTGCGCAGGTGAAAATTAGAAGCAAGGATCTCAGGGAAGCTAAAGCATTCATTTTAAATATCGTTTGATTGCTAATTAGTACATCGTGTTGGCCTTGGATGTGCAATAATTGTTAATGAAACAGGATTGCTGCAATTTACAGGTGTGCTCCAGGCTGCCATTGACCCCCCTCTCACCCATTTCAATGATTTATGTAGATAATGTATTGTAATGTATTATAATGTATTAATGTAGATAATGTAAAACATTTTAAAAATAAATATAGAAAACAAAATACTTGCATGGATAGATTCTTATTTTGTATCAGCTATCCTGTTGTATGCATGTGAACACATTGTATTGCTTACCTAGGGTAAAACATATCCTTATAAATAGTTGACCCACAAAGGCACTTAAATAAGAGCATGTGGAAGGTTTTAATTTTAATTATTTTATCACCTCCTGACAAACTGACATCTTTATCTATCTATCTATCTGTCTATCTATCTATCTGTCTGTCTATCTATAATTTTTATTTGTTTATTTTAAAGTTTTTCGCACATTTTTCATGTTCATGTTGATTTTCAGAGACTTCAGTTGTCCAACTGCTGTAAAAAACACAGATTTGCATTATGTTGTTGCTCACATTACACAAATATCCCACTTGAAGATCTTTGCTAGATTATTGAGAAGTTAAAGAGTGAACTTTCTGTCCAATTTTAGAGAAAGAAGGGAGTAAGTTCTGGACTTCCAATGAGCACAGAGTGCCGTCAGCTTATAGGAGATTTTAACTTTAGGCTGGTTATTTAGTTTGGTTGGTAATTAGGGTACATTACCTGCATGGAACTTGCTCCCAGAGCAGGATTAACTATTACGCGTCCTTAGGGGATAGATGGGGCCAGTAAAACAATGGATTTACTTGGCTTCTTATTATAACAGTAAGATAACATATAAACATTTATATTGCAACTTAAGACTAAGAGAGTTGTGTCTCCAATGGGGGCACTGGTTATTAATATAAGATATCTTATCAACATCTCACAAAGCAGACGCATGTATGCATCCTCCTCTGTTGCATTTCTTCCCCCTCCCCAAGTGGCTTATGTGTAACTAGCTCCTCCATTGGAAGAACCAGACCCACTTGCACATTGCAATATGTTAATGCAGGTCTACATGTCCCAATTTTATCTCCAGATGGAGCACTTGCTAGTGCGGTGACTTATAATAACAATAAAGAAAAGTACAGTTGCTATACATAAAAGATTAAAGGTAATTAAGTAGGGCTAGTAACATATAAATCTTGCTGAGAGAGATTCCTTCCCTATCCTGTGATAAGGACCTTGGTAGGCAGCCAGGTAATTTCGTGGCTAGTAAATGCCCACTGCTTCCAA
Source organism: Pelobates cultripes (assembly GCA_933207985.1). Lineage (NCBI taxonomy): Eukaryota > Metazoa > Chordata > Amphibia > Anura > Pelobatidae > Pelobates > Pelobates cultripes. The sequence goes on from OW240915.1 coordinate 25,881,486, forward strand.
ATACCTCCTCCCCTCCCACCACCTTTGGCAGCAAATCACCCACAAGCATAGGAGATTAACCATATGGGTCGAACAAGCCACTTTCGAAAATCGAAATAGGAACGCAAAAATAATTGTGGTGGGCTTCCAAAATTAAAAATAAAAACAGAGTATGCAATTAAAGGAAAAGTAAATGATAAAATGTACCACTTGCACTGGGGGAAATCCTCCACCTCGCAGCAGAAAGCTCATCTGGTAGCCTGATGCCCACACCTCAAGGTACTGCTCTATTTGTCTCCCCGAATTGAAAGCAAGAACTGGTGGTAAGTAACTGCCTATTTCTAAGGCCCATCAGGATCTCCTCTGCCCCACAGTGGGGTAGTAGTTGCATGTGTCCCTCTGGGTAGCGTTGCATTACCATTCACTCTATGAGCATCTGCATGATCTAGGATCCAATTAGACACCAATAGTGCAGAACTTGGAGAAAGTGTGGGATATGCTCAGGCCATTGTAGAACTTATCAGGTGTTTCTAAGTCTGGCCTGCAGGATGAACTGGAACCCCAGTGACAGATGACCCAATCTTGAAGAGTACTGGTCAGTGGGTGTAGTACTTGTCTGGCATGCAGGGTCAAGGGCGACAGGTCATGATATTGGTATCCCCGGAATTGCATGGCACTTATGGATCTAGTCTCTGACATTATGAGCTCATTCAGGCCAAAAGCATGGAGGCAGCAGGTGGCATCTTGTGGCTGGCCATCCATGTGGGGGTGTCTGAGTGCTCTATGGGTCCTGTCTAGTGAAATGGAATTTGGTGCATCTTACATAGAGCTTAAATGGAGTTGCAAGCATTTCCACGTTTCCATCATTTTCAGGGAGGCTTCAAACCCTAATGATATTCCACCTACCTCTATTATTGAGGTCTCCAACTTGTCTTCTAAGTTCTGGGAACATGTTACCTTGTCTTGTGCTGCTCGTTGTTGCTGGGCCAATAGTTGGATCTCGGTCTCCATGACCTTGACTCTTGCATATAGGGAGTTCAGGTCACCCCTTATCTGGACTAGTTTTTGTGAGCATATTAGCTGATATGGTACTAATACCTGCTCGTATCTTAGCTAATGTTCCAGAGTGAGCTAATCCTGGAATAATTAATAGTAATAATAATAACTGGCTTATTTCAACACAGGCATCTTCTTCATCAATCCCTTCTAACATGCTGTTATTTCTCTTGTGTGTCTTTACTCCTTCCTCATTTATTGTACGTTTGTTTGAAGAGGGCCTTCTTCACCACTTATCTCTGTTATATTCCATACATAAATTACTTGTCAAATATCCCCATTTTATAATTGTAAAGCATTGCGATATATTTTGTTGTTATACAAATGATAATAATAACATGTGCCTGAAACTGTAAATACTTTATATCATCTGAAAGAAAAGGTAGAAGGCCAACCGAAACATTTGCATATTGTGGGTTGCCATCTGCCATCTCATTATGGGTGAACCTTGTTTAGAGTGTTCTTACCTCACCCTAAGCTATTTATATCATACGCATTAAAGAAAATTGTTGTATTTTTAATTGTAGACAACGATAAATAATTACCATTTTTAGTTCATTTTGGGACATTTCTATATGTGAATAGTTTTCCTCTCATATTTCTTCATATTGCAGTATTAACAAAGAAAAGGGAGACCTATTATCCAAATAAGATTATTGCTTTGTAGACACAATACAAACAATAGAGACAACACTGAAAAGACAAATCGTAATTCCAAACATGAAAACTTGCAGGTGTTGCCAGGTGGTTTTAAAAGCAAGACAGATTAATAAAAGGCTGTAAGTCTATCAAAATAACTAAATGACACATGAAGGAGTCTTACATGGAGCATTTAGTGGAAAAACCACAAATGTCAACATATGGCAGGCACAATTAACTATTTTCCGGGTGTGCAAGGATGATGTCACTTCTGCCCATCTTTTATATGGTACGTGATGATGGGCTTTTCCAAACTTGTTCCATTAACTCTACCTATGTTCCATTAACTCTACCTGACAGCCACTAGAGGCAGTCTTAACCCTGCAAGGTAATTATTGCAGTTTCTCAGATGGCTCACACCTTGTCATTTTTAAGTCTAAATTTTACAATTCAGATATGAGTTTGCTACAGTTCAGAGTTTAGTAAATAAACCCATTGTGCATGCGCAGCCATGAATGCAAAAATTGTAAAATCTGAAGAAAAAAAAAGAGAAATATAAAGATCACCTAAACACCAAATTAGGGGGAGGGGTTCGGCCTTAAAGCAATTCAGAGAAAAATAAAAAGAGAAAAAGTCACAGCTGAGTGAGATTTGTATTTTTACAGCCTCATAATAAATTATTACAATAAATTATTATTACTATAATTATTATTATGAGATTATTTACATACAAACTTAATGCTGACACATAGACAAGGTGAATGATCACTGTCAATAACACTGCCTATTTTTCCCCATGTCTCGCTCATAATAAAAATATATATATATATTTTTTAAAAATATCAGGTCATAGATAGCACGTCTCAACATAAACAGAAAAATATATTGTTCAATGTCTCGATGCTATGACAGTTCAAAGATGTTTTAAACAAGATACGTAATACAGTTCTGAAAAGCTGTATACAGTATTTGGTTGAAAGAACAACATTGACCTTTTGCATTTAAATACGATTCTTCCAACAACTTTTGAAGTAAAGTCAGTTGAAAATATGTCAGATCAGTTATAATAGCCTACTTCAAGCCTAACCCACATTCATGATGCTATTATTATAATAAATATTCATAAAGTTCAACTACGAAGCCCAAGAGGTGCCAGATAAATAATTTAAGTTTACTATTTGGTATGCATGATTTATTAGATACTACAGAAGTGCACAAAATATTTAAAGCATGCGCACAGAATAATTAGCTTGTTCACACAACATTCTGTACACAGCACACTGAGAGAAAGTACCGTGAGGTCCACCTAAGCTACGAGGACTTCCAGCACAAGTTGACTACTTTGTTCTCTCGGTATAGTTATCTAGGGGCCAGGATCTAGTAGATCAAATTTATTTTGGACACAAGCTATTTACTATTTTTTTCACAAAAAATATTTAATGAGTAAGTGTTCACTAAACAGTTAAGGCATGAGCATAAATATTGTCTCATGT
>OW240915.1:25885259-26045479 GCA_933207985.1 Pelobates cultripes
CAGGGGGTGACAGATGGGGTGACAGTGTGAGGTGGCAGGGTGAGGGGGTGACAGGGTGTTGACAGGGGGTGACAGATGGGGTGACAGTGTGAGGTGGCAGGGTGAGGGGGTGACAGGGTGAGGGGGTGACAGGATGTTGACAGGGGTGAGATGGTGTGGAGGTGACAGGGTGAGGGGGTGACAGGTGAGGGGGGTGACAGGTGTTGACAGGGGGTGACAGGTAGTGACAGTGTGTGATGGCATGGTGAGGGGGGGTGATAGGTGAGGGGGATGTGGTGTTGACAGGGGGTGACAGTGTGAGGTGGTGAGGGGGGGTGACAGGGTGACATGGTGTTGACAGGGGGTGACAGGTGGGGAATGTCTCGCGATCTCCATTCAGAGATTCACGGCAACGCTCTGATTGGCTGGAGAGCGCGAGACACCTCAGTCTGCAGCTCACACCCTGCGGAGCTGCAGACTGAGGCTGGCTCTCTCCCCGGGTGGACTGACAGGAGGGGCCTCGCACCCGGCGGCACAAAGGACAAGCCGCCGAGCCCCCTCCTGTGTCGGGTCCTCGGTCATAGACCGAGAACCCGACATGTTAGTCTGCCCTCAGGCGATTTAGGCGGCCGCGAGGCCCCTGACTGCGCGAGGCCTTAGGCGGCCACCTAAATCGCCTAATTAGAGAGCCGCCTCTGCTCATGTGCATGTTTTATCTTTTACGGGATGATCTACTGTATTATAGTGCAGCATGCCGACAATGTAGAATAAAATTATAAATCTGGCACCTCTAAGGCTCCATTAGTAACCATTTTCCAGAATGCTATACAAGGTGTCATGAGATATACAAATAAACTAAACTCACAGTTTTAACAAACAGGTAAAAGAGGTAGTGAATGCTCTGCTCAAATGAGCTTACAATCTACAAGAAATAGGGTACATTTACAAAAAATGTAAGGTATAGTGAAATCTGTTCAAAGAGAAAATATGTTGTATGTGTATTGACAGATCAGTCTGTAAACAGTATGTGACCACAGTAAGGGTAAATGAAAACAAAAAGGAGACTGTTACAGGGGAGAGATGTGAATTGCATGTTTAAGCCTGTTTTCAATTTTTGAAAAGTAGTGAAAACATCTGAGTAGTTGGGAAAAAGAATACCAAAAGAAGGGTTCAGCCCTAGAGAGGTTTTGAAAACAGGAGTTTATAGTGCGGATGCTAGAGGAGGAATAGGGAAGTCATCAGAGAGCAATCTGAGATTGAACATATGTACAGTTGTAATCAAAATTATTCAACCCCCAATAAAAATATATATACATGTTCAGCTGTTTGCAATGAACAAATCAAACAAAAGCAATAGCTCAACACAAGGAATGATTTAAGTGGTTTCCCCAAATTCAACTGAAAATGTAACTCGTAATGACTTCTCCAGTCTCAAAATTATTCAACCCCTTCATGGCGAGCAACTTTAGTGGAGCACCCTTTTGCTGTTATGACCTGCTGCAAACGAGATGCATAGCCAGACACCAGCTTCTGGCAGCGTTCCTGAGGAATCTTAGTCCATTGAATTACAGTTCAGTATTATTCTTGGGTTTGCTTGCAGCAACCGCCATATTCAAATCCCACCAGAGACTTTCTATGGGGTTCAAGTCAGGTGACTGTGATGGCCACTGTACAATTTTTCAGGATTTCTTCTTGGTGGAATTTGATGTTGGAAGGTCCAATGACGCCCAAGCTTCAGCTGCCTCACAGACAGCATGACGTTTCTCCTAGAATTTCCTGATACTTCCATGAATACATCTTGCCTTCCACACGCTGCAGATTTCCAATGCCAGATGATGCAAAGTATCCCAAAGTTCCAGTTATGCTTTATTGCTCCACAGATCAGAATCCATAAACGTCTGTGGCTTACTTATATAGTTTTGATCGTATTGGAGCTGACCATATTGGAGCTGACTTTTCTTATGCTTTTGGGTCACTAGTGGTGTATATCTTGGAGTGTCTTTAGGAACATTGAGTTCATTTGCTATATTTTTGTATCCTGATTTATGAAGGGCAATCTCTTTTGTTAATTTTGTGGATCATTCTTTTGTCTAACTAGGCTTTTCTAATAAGCCTTATGTAGAATCAGTTTTACAAGCTATAACTAGAATTAAAAAATAAAAACTCCAGATCCAGTCAGGTTCCCAGGAATCTTTTCTAAAACTTTCTCCGGAAATATTTGTAGACATTTGACTAATATGTTCACTGAATTTTGTAAAAAAAGGCACTTGTCTTGCTGAAATTCTAAGAGAAAATATTTTACCTATTTTAAAATAAGAAAAATCCTGAAGTTATAAAAAGAGATAGGCCCATATCACTGATAAATGAAGATATAAATCGTGAATAATGCAGAAAATGTGTTCCACCCCTTAATTTGGATTAATTGCTGCAGGGAGCAAGGCAGGGATGTCATATTAAACCTTTACTTTAGGTTATAAATATAAAAATTCTTGCTTTGAATATTAGATAATATACGAAGATAAAAGGCTTCCTATATGCAATGTAAGAATCAAAATTGGAAATGTACACAGATGATGTACTTATAACAAAATTCAGTCATAGAATTAATGGATGTAATTAAGGTATATTCAAAAAACTCAAATTAGAAAATTAATATTGAAAAAGCTGTAATATTATCAAAAAATATAAAGATACAACAAAAATCTTATTAAATTGCTTATAATTTTAAATGGGACAACAATGAGCTGAATTGTTTAAACTTAAAAATAATAGGCAAAATATATGAAACGATAGAATTAAACTTTATGATAATGTTAAAGGAAACACATCAATTATTAAAAGAATGGAATAACTCCAAGTTGACCTGGACAAGTACAATTAATGTACTAAACTCATATATCATTCCTAAATGGATAGATATTTTTATGAATTGGCCATTAAATGTTAATAATCCAAGGTTAAATATGATTCGTGCAATGTCAATCAGCAGTGGCCAAGGCCAGTGAGGTATTGTCATGCATGAAAAAGGGCATTCATTCTCGGGACGAGAATATCATTTTGCCTCTTTATAAATCACTGGTAAGACCACATATTGAATATGCTGTGCAATTTTGGGCACCTGATCTAAAGAAGCATATTATGGCACTAGAAAAAGTGCAGAGGCGGGCTACAGAATTAATAAAAGGAATGGAATATATCAGCTATGAAGAAAGGCTAACAAATTTAAACCTATTTGGTTTAGAAAAACATCGCCTGAGAGGGGATATGATAACATTATACAAATATATTCGGGCCAATACAAACCATTGTGTGGAAATCTATTCACAAACCAAACTTTACATAGGACACGAGGCCATGCGTTTAGACTGGAAGAAAGAAGATTTCGTCTAAGGCAAAGGAAAGGTTTTTTTAGTGTAAGAACAATCAGGATGTGAAATTCTCTGCCTGAAGAAGTGGTTTTATCAGCGTCCATACAGATGTTCAAACAGCTACTAGATATTCAAGGATATAATCTTTCAATGTAGGGTAATAACTGCTTGATCCAAGGATAAATCTGACTGCCATTCTGGGGTCAAGAAGGATTTTTTTTCCTAGCTTGTTGCAAAATTGTGCTTCAAACTGTTTTTTTTTGCCTTCTTTTGGATCAACAGCAAAAAAAAACAAATGTGAGTAAGGCTGAACTTGATGGACGCAAGTCTCTTTTCAGCTATGCAACTATGTAACTATGATTTAACCTAGTTTTAAAAAAATGTATCTGGCAAGATTAAAAAAAATAGAATTTCCAACAAATTTGTAGGACAAAAAACAAAACTATGGCGTTTCAATTTTCCTCTCATAAAGCTATATATGACCCAGATGGAAGACTCCACTACACAAAATTTAGTTTTATATGGTGGAAGTTAAAGAAGATACATTTTTAGCATGTAGTTGTGACTCTAAAAGAGATTTACTAAAAGTCAAACATAAAAATTTGATAATAGAAAATATATTGATTTTCCAGACTAAATGTAAAAAGAAACAAGATCTCCATAATAAATTATTAAGGGCTCACAATATAGATTATTAATATTGATAATCCTATGAATCCAGACATCATTAAACATTTTCAGCAATTGACCCAAGAATTTAAATCCACGGGTAAATAAATCTTTTGTTATCTTAGAGTAAAAAATGTAATAAAGGAAAGAGTCGCCATAGTTAAAGAATGTTCACTGGTTGGAAACTCCATTGACCAGAAATAAACAAAAAAAAGACCAAAAGATGTGTAATGTACCAATGCTATTTATAACCAACCCAATATTCTCTAAAGTGCCTTTGTTTAGTCTTATTATAAATAATCTGCTGTGACACCGCGTGCTAACTTTCTAAACACACACAACACAAAACTCCAATATAAAATACGGTGTAGTGCAAATATGATATTAAAAATGTAAAGTGCAGGTGACAGGTATACTATGTACTTTAAGAAATAGTTAGATGTAACGTTTGTAGAAAGGCCTTATACCTTTAGAAAATGAATATGTACAATAGTGTAAGACCATACAACCAGGTATAGTACAATAATATGACAAGGGAACACTCACATATTTCTGAGTTATAAACCTAGCTCAAGTGAATATGGCAAAAGGGCACATTTTGGCGATCCTCAACTTCTTGTGATAGAGATTCTCCTTGTCCCGTCCTATAGAGAGGCTCAAAGAGAAATCGATATGGTGCAACACAGCAGTGTGCAAGATATCCTTATTATTATGGTTATTATTATTATTGGTATTTATATAGCGCCAGCGTATTCCGCAGTGCTTAACAATCTTTATAATAGTATAGAGTAAATACTCATAAACAGAAACCAAATAATAGGCTCAAAGATAGCCAAGAGACAATAACTAATATCCTTGGATATGACATTTTATGTTAACAAAGCTTTTCTGGCCGTTTGACCTGCTGTTTTGTGTTATTTTATTATATCTGTTTTTTTTCTTAGTAGTTATATATATTCACATAACACGTGCAACTGATTTTATTTGAATCTATTTAATTGTGCAGTTTTATATGTATGTTTGTATGTTCTGTTGACTTTCCTCTTTTGTATGTGGAAAATGTTTTTGTACTGAAAATGTAATTTAAAAATACTTGAAATCTAAAAGTGGCCAAAGTGTATGAACTAGCAAAATCCACGGCTTTCTCACATTAAGGCAAGGGTGTTACACAAACAATGAAAATCATATGTATTTTACAAATATAGTTATTTACATACGGGCAATACCCATGATATTTCACACAAGAATTCAATAGCGCACATTACAAAAATATTGTTTAGAGACCTAAATACAGCTATATAATAATAATAATAGCAACGACGCACAGCTCAGTTTGTGACTTGTGATAGTTCAGCTGTACGACAACTTGAGTAATTGGGCTGAGATACAAATGATGTAAGGGTAAAAAATCAGTGAGGGCAAAGTTCAATGAGAGTTTACAAAAATGTAGACGAGGTCATACGCAAAATGATTAATCAGGAAATTGGTAAAGGAGAAATGCCCGCAGCAAGGACCAGCTGCAAAGACCTTCAGCTTGGTTAAAAATGGTAACAAAAAGTCACATTCTATATAAGGTTGGTCGGGATATAATCAGGGTTAATCAGGGTTGATTAATACGATCTGCATCTATGAAATCAATAAACTTTAAATAAAGGGTCACACCATTATGTTGGCATAAAAATATCTACAAAAAAAAAAAACATGAAAAATAAATAAACAAAGAGTGACAGTTGCATAGTTTCAGCCGATCAATGGCTGCCATCCAAATGTTTGTATGTTATATCACCTGCATGCCACCTTAATGAATTAATAGACATACCCATGTAGGAAATTACAATACAATTGGAATACACTTAATCAGGGGCGTTTTAGCCGCGAGGCAAACAAGGCATTTGCCTTGGGCGGCATTTTTCAGGGGGCGGCAAAAAACGCCGCCCCCCAAATGCCCAGGGCAAATGCCTAGTTAGCCTCGCGGCTAACTGACATCCCGAGCGGGCGGGCGGGCGGCGCTGGCAGGCGGGCGGCCGGCGAGGGAGCACTTCCCATGAGCTGACTGCTTAGCTCCCTCGCGCGCCGCAGAGTGAGGCTGGGAGCCGGAAGATGACGTCATCTTCCGGTTCCCAGCCTCACTCTGCAGCCGACGCGCGAGGGAGCTGAGCAGTCAGCTCATGGGAAGTGCTCCCTCGCCGGCTGCCCGCCTGCCAGCGCCGCACGCTCTGCAGCCACTGGACCACCAGGGAGAGAGACCCCCCCCCCCAGCACTCCCAAAGGTAAGGAGGTTGGGGGGGGATTTAAATTTAAAAAAAAAGTTAATGTGTGTGTGTGTTTGTGTTTGTGAGTGTGTGTGTGTGTGTGACTGTGTTTGTGTCTGTGTATGTGTCTGACTGTGTGTGTATGTGACTGTGTGTGTTTGTGTTTGTGAGTGTGTGTGTGTGTGTGACTGTGTTTGTGTCTGTGTATGTGTCTGACTGTGTGTGTATGTGACTGTGTGTGTTTGTGTGTGTGTTTGTGTCTGACTGTGTGTGTATGTGTGTGTGTGTTTGTGTCTGACTGTGTGTGTGTGTGTGTGTGTGTGTGTGTGTGTGTGTGTGTGTGTGTGTGTGTGTGTGTGTGTGTGTGTGTGTGTGTGTGTGTGTGTGTGTGTGTCTGACTGTGTGTGTGTGTGTCTGACTGTGTATGTGTGTGTGTTTGTGTCTGACTGTTTGTGTCTGTGTATGTGTCTGTGTGTGTGTGTGTGTTTGTGTATGTGTCTGACTGTGTGTGTGTGTGTGTGTTTGTGTCTGACTGTGTGTGTGTTTGTGTATGTGTCTGACTGTGTGTGTGTTTGTGTCTGACTGTGTGTGTGTGTATTTAGAAGGTGGGGCGGGGGGAAGGGTTGGGTGGGGGTGGCGCGGGGGGGAGGGGGGCGCCTGAGTTTTGTCCTGCCTAGGGCAGCACAAAACCAGGATACACCACTGCACTTAATCCATGTTTTATTAAGCATATTTAAAGGCACACTTCACTGCCCAAATACAAAAAAGAAAAATACAATTCACTGTTTAGTATATATACCTACAGTGAAAACATGTAAGCATTTACTTAAGCATCTTTTCATTGGGGTTATATCTAAAAACCTTTTGAAAAACCTACATTTTTCTTGCCTGCAGCTTTTGCAAGGTCTTCCCTTCTAACTCCAAACTTTCTGTGGCTGTCCAATAACAGACTTCTCAATGGAGCTCAATGAGAAGTATTTGCAAGGCAGTTGCTCTGGGCCATTAATGCATATTGAGTTTAGTTCCACTGTGCCAAACAAACCAGGAAGTAACTGGACCTGTTGTCTGATTGACAGACAAGGAGGCGTGGCCAGGTTAATTTATAAAAGTGTCAATATCTATTGAAATCTGCACGTTTTGCAAAATGAAAAAAAGAGGACACACTCTTCACACATAAAGCTTTTCAGCAAGCTAAACGTGTTTTAGAGGTCTGGATTGTCATTTGTATGCATAAGCATCATTTACTAAAGCATTTATTTGTCTAAAACAGTTATATTGGAGCAGACTTTGTTGAATCTGAACTGCTGCTCAACCTAACTTGCCTACAGCTGCAGTTTCACTCAGAGCAATTGGAGCAGCAGGCGAGTTAGGTTGAGCAGCAGTTGGCTAGATGACAATGTGGTGTGACCAATATGGCTGCTCGGCCTAATAAAAAAGTAAAATTGACTCAGAAACAATATGTGAAGATTTGATGGTAGCAGTCCTTAAAGTGAATGTTTCTTTTGAAATGTTATTGTTTGTAAAAATAATTTAACTAGTTTGTGATACATTATCTTTAAAAAAAATAAACATATTTATATTTCTATATGTGTGTTTGTTTAACTATGAACTAGTAATATTTGTGTTAAAGTTATTATTTTAAATCCAATCAAAATATCCACTAGTTGTGTTACTGTTTGTTGTTGTTTTTTAGTTTTTTTTTTATTACATAGAGTTGTGTTTTCTTTTAAAACGCTTTTATTAATATAATTTTGTTCTTACACAAGAACTGCCTTTTGAAAGTTCCATCGAGGGAGTTTGATACAAATCAGCTTTTATTTCCAGAATTTGAATCTCAAGTCTGAAAAACCTCCTGAACACGTTTCCAGTCCCTCTCTACTGAAGCCAATGTTGTCTCATTTTCAGCAAATTTCATAAATACTGCTCAAACAGCAACAGTAGAAATTACAGATGAATCACACAAAAATATATTTGCAAGAAAAAGAATTTCAAAAAGAACATATTGCCGTGTAAATTTAACATGTGATCAATCGACCCACTAAATAGTGTAAATCAGTGAACATATTTGCATCACTCTGACATTGAGTACCAATTCACTGTTTGGTTAATTACTAGTAGACCCAAGCACACAAAAAAAGTAGTAATTGTTTGCTAGTGTCTAGGATTTAAATGTTTGCCCTTTATCAAGACGTGCCTTTCCTAATTATTCAAAATGAAGATACCTCTAAACTGGTATATTAGAGAAATTCTTGCATTTACTGGGGTAACTCATCATATACTAATAATGCTTTAATTATCACAATATTTAACTTAAAAACTCTGCAGATTTAGTAAAGGGGTATTTATCAGGACTCCACAAAGCTGGACACAGTAAATAATCAGGACAATCGAGTAAAATGCTGTTTAAGCCTTTAAGGCAGGGAGCTTGGCCCTTAATGGGCTCATTTATTTGTACTGGTTGTTGATAATTCTTATCTCTTCCACTCTGTTAATAAAAAAAAACAACTTAACAAGACTTTATCTTGATGGATTGTGACAAACAATAGAAAGCTTGGGGATTACCAGGGCCAATGGGCTAATTATGATTAAAGTCTAAATGACTGGATAATATCTGCAGTCAAAAAGGGGGGAAAAAATAGCAAAGACTGGATTTGGGAAACCCAAATTCTGAAGAAGTGACAGCTGATCTGCATTTTTTTTTAGCTAACATAGACAAGTAAAAAAAAATTCCTTGCTAATTTTGCTTCAATTTAATATTTTTAGCTAAGATTTTCAAATGATTTTTTTTATATATTTTAAGATTTTTATATTTTTTGATACAATTTTATCTTTTTTTTATATACATGCTGTATTTTTTTTTAAATATTTTCAGAATTTAATTTTAAAAGTTTATTCAAATAAATGAAATAATCTGAAAAAGGTATCCAAAAACATAATGGATACCTTCATTTCAGCAAAGATTTTTTTTAATAATGCTTCTGATTTGACCAATATTTTTAAAGACTTTACTCTCTACTTTACAAGTCGTTGACAGTTGAGTATAGAATTCCCAGGTATACAGATATAAACAAATGTATAGAGGTATTGAAGATGAATAATATTTCCAGTTAATCTATATTCTCATAAAATTTAATTTTTCTTTGTTTCATGATTTAAATTTTTTACAGTCAGAAGATTCATAATGTCATCGCCATTATTTCATTTATTGCGCTTTAGTTGTCAGTGTTTACGTGTTAATCCTATGCTTTCATTAAACTGTGCAGGCAAACATCTGCTTTATTTAAAGACAGTAAGACTAGTCTGTGACAACTAATCTGATCCCAGCTCTAACAAAACAAACAGGAAACCAGGGATTTGGAAAGAGGTACTTTAATACTTAGATATAGCTCTTTCTACCTACATTGTAGTCACCGAGGTGGTATGAAGTGTAAGCAGTGACAACGCAGTCCTCTTTTAAATAATAATGGTTCATGGAAGTTTTGAGTTACTGAAAGGGATAAATACTTTGTTGTCAGTTTATTGAAATGTATGATTTATGTTCTAAATTTTGATTGAGAATCCAACCCTTTAGTATGTGACAGTATGCTTCAACCGTATACATGCAGCTTGGGTCAGACAGTGTTTGATAACCAACAGTGAGACTCTATGGTCAGGAGCACTGAAGACCATAGAGACTAACTGCTGGTTTCCAAGCACTATCTAACCCAAGGTGTACGTATTTATCTGAAGTGTCCTGTCACATACTAAAGGTAGGGATGAGTTGTTTCTCCTTTTTTTACATGTACAGTACGTTTAAATCTATGTCCTCTCAATATTTGTGAAAGGGTTATTATATTAAAAAAATAGTTTTGAGGTGACAGTTGTCCTTTAACTATAGTGTTAAAAAGAGAAGTTAAAATTGTGTTGGGAAGACAATGCTGCTACAGTAATCTGTTGTGGTCAGGTGCCTGGGGTCTGGTTACTAATTTGTACCCATAACAACCATTTAGAACTCGATGAAAATGGCATGTTCACTGAATTATAGCCCTGACACAAGGTTCAAGAAAAACTGCATTTCACAAAAACCTTTATAACCAGGGAAGATTGAGCACTGATGTCCTCTAAAAAAAAAAAAAAAACAGAGGATAATTTTCCATACATCATGTGGTAATGTGGCACCTTAGTTAAAATTGCTCCCAATGACAACCTGTTAATCATCTGGGGCTCCCTCCTATTCCTTTCCATATCCATATACAATGGAAATTGAAAGGAGTGGATGGGCTTAACCTCTTAAGGACCAAACTTCTGGAAAAAAAGGGAATCATGACATGTCACATGTGTCATGTGTCCTTAAGGGGTTAAACTTGCCCTCCAATGGGCATGTCATCCCCCCCCATCACTCCTCCCCCGTCATTCATATTGTCAAAAAAGCCACCACAAGGACAGTGCCTATTAAAAGAATTTTCCTAAAAAAAATAATAAAAAATGTAATTCATACATGCAATTCAGGATGTGTATCCAGAATTAGTTATAACATTTTAAGCTGAATTGCTCAATCTTTGAGTTATATTAACGGTTCAGTTTACCAGGAAAGATAGCAATGCCATAGGCAAAATCTACTACAATTTCTATAAATAAAAGAATAAGTCTTTATCACATTGTTTGTTAATGACAAAAATCAACTGAAATTTCACATAATGCTGACAGATTTTTAATCAGCCTTCTACCCTGCCACATATCTGCTTCGTCTACAAAATGTTAAGACAATCATTGAAAAAATAGTCAAACTATGCACTAACTTTATCACTTAAAATATTTGCAGGATGAAGTAGAGGTTGAAAAGTTTCAGAGGGAGGGGTAAACCTTACCATTTGATTGGAGTGGGGCCGGAGAAAACTTTGAACGTTAGTTTAACACTCAGTGTCAGGAATACTTGTTAATATTCCTGACACTATTGTCTTCCTTTAATTTCTAGACTTGTGCGTTTGTTTTCAACCAAACTGCAATTTGTTTCTGAATTTTGGTCAGTCGGCAGGTTGTTTGGATTCCATAACCTCAAAAATTGATAGGACCAAACCATAAAGCAATCAAAATGGAGAATGGGCAAGTCAGTTCAGTTGTTTGTGAGTTCTGCCCATTGAGTCCAACAAAACTATGATTAATGTGTAGGGGACAGCGACTAAATAAAATAAATAAATACATAAATGAAAAAGAAATAGTCCAGGCCTGAACGCTGGACCAAAGACTGAAAAATCGCTCAAATAAACAAAATGTTGACTGAATATAAACCAAACTTAAATAATGGTATGAATGAAAACAAAAATAAAATAATAAAAGCAATAATATAATACCCTAACACATTTCGCCAGCAAGTAGATTTTATCATGTTTTATCATGTTTTGTTTTTGGTTTTTTTTGCAAACCACTTGGTAGTGAAGGGGTTAGCCAATGCACATCGCCAATGAGTGGCCACCATAATATTTAGTTGTGTCATTGTGTCTTGGCATATGTCCCTTTCAAAACAGCCCAGTTCCTGAAAATACATGTGTTGATTCACAGAAAAGACAGTTTAATATTGCCGCACATGTTATATTGAGAACATGATAAATATAGCAAGAACAGAAATATAGTGATTTGTAGACATCACAACATCTTACTACTTAAAAAACTGCATATACTCATATATAAATCACAAAGTCCACATGTTCTGGGTCTTGGGTTTTGCTAAGTGGAACAATAATATTACCAGGATAAGATCACCTTGTCTGGCTCACTTCATCAAGTTGCTTTTCTCATAGAATGCTATGATATCATATCTGCAATGAACATTGTCTCACTTACACGTCCGACGTAATATACGGAGGATTTATCATTGGTGGGAACAACCCTATTATTTTACTTAAAATTTCAGCACTATGTATACAGAATCATCCAATTGCAGAATGTAGCTGTGTGTTGTTCTATCTATGCTATTTGTTATTTTTTTAATCTTTTGATATTGAATTCTTCTGGAAAATTTTCCTGCAAGAATGAGAAAAGTTACTCATACACAACCTTAAAATGATCTCACTTCTCTCACGGTATACATGCCAAATATCAGTATTACAATATAATATCATCAATTAATACGTTCAGACTTTTCTAGTGTTCCAAGAATGCCCTGGGAACACAGTAGGTTATATATAAAGAGACAGTGTGCGAGAAACAGTAAAATGTAAGAGGAAAACAAAGAGTATATCCTTACACGGACAAATTACATTCCACTCAGTCATCACAATCTTGTCCCTATAGATCTAATGCTTTTATGGAATTTCCTGTACATTAAGCATATGACCCTGTTATGGTAAATGTAGAAAACATGCGATACTGGACTGAATGATGGCCTTGAAATATATTTATTTTTAAAAGGGGCATGTAACAAATGGAAAGAGAGTTATTGGCTTGGCAAAAATAGCCAGCCTCACCTTCATTAACTAACATGTCCTAATGCTAGAGTACTAATATATAAATATACATATGTCCATATTGATGTGATTATAGGATTCAACTTTTTCATATATTGATTTAAATTGTGGGGTCTAAAATCACAAATTTATAACAAACTGTAAATCAGTTCATTTATTTTTAAAGGAGTGTTTATTAATTAGGGACAGCATAAAATCAGTAATACAGCATCCAGAAAATGTTAAATTTTTGTTGCATCATTAGCACTTGAGAGAGCCCTAAGGGGAGAAACTCGTTGTGGTTTTTATGCTGTTGTTAAAATAAAGTATTTTGGCTACCTCGCTACCTGCCTTTTAGCCATATATTTTTAAAACATATTATTATTTATTATTATACTTTTACCTGACATCTAGACCTATCACCTACTGTGGACAACCAACCAAAGAAATCCTTGGTGGGGATTATAGCACCCAGGCTTGATACATAGAGCGATTATCAGAGCTTCCATTGGTTGGAAAAGTCATCCTTCAACCCAAATCTGAACATTCCATTCTGGGTATTGCAGATAATTAATATAACTTATGGCAAAATGTAATTGGAATGTGATGTAACTACCCTACCACTAAAACTTGGGCAAAGTTCCACCTTCTATACTCAGAAAGAAAGAAAAGGTGCAGTTTTACTGATGTCTGTGGGGTTTTTAAGATTTATACATACAATATTTGTTGTAGTATTAAAGGTACCTGAACAATTAAAATTAAAAAAGCTGTTACCAAGTCTGATTGCTTCTCAGACTAAACATCAACAGTTTTAGTGATATGACCAGGAACAGCCACATGCTATGACCAGGGATGTATTTACCACAAGGCAAACAAGGTATTTGCCTAGGGCAGCACTTTCAGGGGGGGGCGCCAAAAAATGCCACCCCAAGCTCCCAGACAAATGCCTTGTTTGCCACGTGTTCTGGGGCTGTCCACCTTACTGTGAGTGAGTGAGTGAGTGTAGCCGTCAGTGTGTTTCTGTCAGTAAAAGTGTGTTTTGGTTAAACAGTGTGTGCCAATGACTGTATGTTTGTGCCAATTACTGTGTATCTGTCAGTGAGTGTATATCAGTGCATGTATCAATGAGGGCATGTGTCTGTCAGTAATAAAAAATGGCCTTAACACGAATTGGGGGGGGGGGGAATTTAGATTTTGGAAGTGCCCGAATTTAGTCGTGCCTAGGGCAGCACGAATCCAAAATACACCACTGGCTTTGACTTAAAACATGCTGCCACATGGACTACAGATGGGCTGTATTGTCCTGCGGGCAGGACACGTGAGTGTCAGATATTTCCTGGATGCAGCTTCAGAAAACAGCCTTGAGCCACATCAGTGTTAGAACCAAACTCACAAAGTGCATTCACAGGATGTCTATAAAGTGTTGTCCCATTGACTGCTTTTCACCAGCTGGACACAAACAGCATTCCAGGAAATAAGGATTTTCCTTGAAACCTCTCATCAATCATATCAATCATCAAAACCCTACAGCAGAGCCACATCTGTTAGCTGTAATGGCAACTGGCAAGCATGGACATTAGACATAGACTGGCCACTGGGCAACAAAGCGATCATTGCCACAGTGCATGATGATGGTCACTAGATAGGTTCGTGAGAGTAAACTGGATGGCTGAACAGAGCAAACCAGGAAACCCCCTCTCGATCTGCCCTTAACCTGGAAATTATTTGAATTAAACTCTTAATAATCTTGAATTGGGCATTAGTTACTTTTTTCATTCGCAGATGACTTACCTTTTTTATTTTTTATTTTTTGTATTCCTTATTTATGCTCGGCTCACACGTGTGAGAGGGCATTCATACAAGGTACATTAGAGACATAGTAAAAGATATAAACAATTGTAAAAACAAGCATCTATACAGTGTATCTCAGGTAGTGTAACATATTAACGAGGGTTTTAGTTATTTATAGTTAGAGACTGTTTCCAAAGGGGTCTACCACTGTCTGGCCAAGAGGGGGCCATAGCTGAAGTACTATACATGCTTGTGTCACGCTCAGTAAGCTAGCAGTGCCATCGATAAATTTAAGGCCAGTAATGACCTTTCTAAATAACAGCAATATCAATATCATAACCTTAATGCTAAAATAACTTTAAAGATAGGTAGGGAACATTATCTTTTAACATTTATATTTCTCTAGAGCAGGGGTGCCCAAAAGGTAGATCCCCAGATGTTTTATACTACAGCTTCCATGATGCTTTGTCATTCTAAAGGAATTCTAGATGCATGCAAAGCATCATGGAAGCTGTAGTTTTAAAACATCTGAAGATCTACCTATAGGGCACCCCTGCTGTAGAGGATCAGGAATCAGCAGTACCTTATCTCAACCATCCTCTAAACTGTTCAAGGTTTCATGATTGCATTACTTAATTACATTGTGTAACATTGCCTCCTACCTTATTTCATTAAATATATACCTGGTGGCGCCTGTTTGCTGCACTGTCCAACATTTACACCCTGTGTAATCTCTAAAAACCAAAAACCAACAAATACAATTCCCATCTGAATAACTTTACCCCTCTACCCAGTGGAATTTGTGTTGTGTTTCTACAAAGACTTTAAGAACCTTATAGGCATCTTCAATCATGAATTTGTAATCTCGAAATAACCGGTGATCCTTCAACAAGACTCAACTTGCCCAGCAGACATTTATGTAGGCAAGTGAATAAAGAATAGTGACATTTGTCTAATGCTTTAAATGCATTGCCTCTTCAGCCGTAAATAGTGTCCAATCCATATATTGAAAGAGTAAGCTCAGAAGAAAAATACATTTCATTTTTCTTTTTTTTACATTTCTTATTTAAAAATACACATAAATTATACAGGTGAAGTTAACGTACAAGTAGAAAAGCAGCCATAAGAATTTTATATATTTACCATAAATAAGGACTGTAACCCAAATAGTGTAAAAATAAAAAATAAAAAATAAATAAAGAGGAAAGATGTCAAATATGCCAATGTTCAAAATTATTTTCTAAATACAGTAAAAACTCTACATTGCTAATAACTGTGTTTATTAGTAAATGAAGAAATATCATATTTTCAGTGATCAGACTACAACTGAGGAATTCAGGATTGCTCCAAGTCTTGTATTCTAAAAAGAATGTGGATAATGTGGATAGTGTATTCTACAGTAAATTACAAATACATTATGTTAATGCCACATATTAATATTACATAGACCTTTATGGCCTTTGTAGATAACATTACACAAGAAAATATGTTCTCGAGAACAAGAATTTGGAAGCCTTGTAACCAAGCAAAATTTTTCTCAAGCTGGCTGAATGCTATAGCAGAAAGGACTTTTTGAAAATGTAATGTTTTTGCTGATTTTATGATTTTAATGTGTTTTCTTATATTATTGAATAAATTGTTATTCAGGTGAATTAAATTTGTCTTCAGTTTCGTGATGGTTACTGGAGTTCGAAGAGATGGCATCCTAAAAACTGACACCATTGCTTATGCATATGGAGCCTGAATAGGTGGCTCCATGCCATGTGAGTGCTTTCAATAAACTGTATTATAGATTTCATAGTTTGTCAAATGGTGTTGCACTAGTTCATTTGTGTTTTTTTTTTGTCTTTTTAAGAGATATTGGCACAGATAAAAGTCCTCTAGTAAGAGAACCAGATATAACATATAAAATTCACTAAAAGCTGGTACATCATATATTTTAATAATCGAAGCAATGTTCAGATCTCTACTTTTCTCACTACAAACAATGAAGATGTGCACTGTGAGATATTTTTTATTTATGTATCTGCCAAGCTAAATCTTATGTATAAGTTAACTGTAAGATAAATAAATTCATAACAGCGCACCAATATTTTCTAGTTTCAATAAAACTTATACACGTAAATTCTCTACAGAGGGTCACTTTATAAACCCCAAATGTATGTCATATAAAAATATAGAAATAGCAAGTTTGGCCATTGTTAAATGGACCTCAATATCAAGTACAATAAAAAAAGATGAACAAAGCTGTCACAAATACATACATGAATACTTAAAAAGTTATTCATTGAAGTGAATTCATAGTATTGTGTTCTAAAATCTGAATTCTTCTCTATTAGATGTGATATAGATGTGGGTTAAGCTCTAGCTCAGTGGTAGGCAACCTTTGGCACTCCAAATGTTGTAAACTGGACCTCTTATGATGCTCTTACAGTCATTACATTGGCAAAACACCAGGGGAGATGTTGTCCACAACATCTGAAGTGCCAAAGGTTGCCTACACCTTTGACTTGTTAATCATCATAGCTATTGTCAATGTGTTTCGGAAATAAGATTTTCCTTGAATATTTAACAAGGTAAAAAAAATCTAATGATACTTCAACATAGTCGTAAATTGTGCAAATAGCGCACCTTTGATTTCTTTGAAGATTCTTTATTAATAATTTCATAAAACTGTTCCTTCTTTTTAATCATGAGGACAATTGCTACCAACGTTCTGTTTATTTTATTACATACTCACTGTGCTTGCCATTAATTTATCTTTGTTTGTGATGTATATACTTTCATGTATTGTCTTCTTAGAATATCCTGTTGCAACTTTGCCAGGTCAAATACCCCCTGGGCACTGTCATCTACATGGAGAAGCATTCTGTAGATTTTCTGTGTGACCTATATAGGTCATGTGCCATCAACATTCATTCAAAGACGTGCACCTTTTGTGTGTGATGCAACTGAATGTGCATGTCTGTGTCCATTACAATGGCTGCCTTAATATGAAAAAACTATTAAATAAAATTCTAACTGAACTTATCCATTTTAAATTTACAATCAGATTTTTGACCAATGTTCATTCTATAGAAGATACATATATTTAATGTTTTAAAGAAAACTGATACAGATATTAGTTTAATTAAAATTTGATTAATTAAAAAATAGAAATAAAACACAGACAGGAAGCAAAGTAAGTATGGTTCCTTAATACTAACTTCCACTTTTAAGACAAGTTTGCCGGCATTCCACAGGATTACAATAGTAACACTTCTTTTCAGTCCAACAGGCCCTGCGCCCCATCTTTTGTTTGCTGATTAGCCTGTCCATTGATTGACCAGATCACTAATTGCATGCTACTTGTAGTCAACCTACATTACTGTAAGAATTAATGAGACACAATTACAGTTCCCAGAATTCTCTACCAAGCTTACTCCAAAGTACTTCAAATGAATAAGAGCGCCTCGCGAATAAAGACAAAAAATGTCAGTCTTTTGTTAATTGAATTTTTTTTCTTTTTTTTTTTAAAAATGTGTATTTATTTAAACCTGTTTAATAATTAGGCCCTTGAGGATGCTTGACAGGGAAGAGAAAGAACTTTGGAACAAGTAACAAGTAAAAAAAAAAAATCTTTGTAAAGTTGGAAGTGGGAAAAAGGAATCTCCATGGGTTATAAGAAATGATTGACCTAAAGAAAGAAAAAAAAACATTGCAATTTAGTGTATCGCGGAGGTAAATGGGATACATAATTAAAATAAATCTTCAACTGAGTCCTTGTTTGCATGACTCTACCCAGAATCCTCTTCTGCCTTTGCAGCAATATATGCTACTGACTGTGGGAAAATTGACTATATTTTTTATGTAGCATATGCAACAGAGCTGCACATTGCATATGCAAAGCAACATGTAGTTTAACTAACATGAAACAAAGATGTTTATTAGCAATGTAAAAAATCCAAGACATTGAATATATCAGGAAATCTCAGATAGATATATGTCACGCTTCGAGATTTGTTCATTTGTTTTAGATGTTTTGTGAGTTTTGTTTAACTTTTGTAGAAAATAAACCCATTGCAAAATGAAAATACAAATTTTCATAATGTTTCTAATTTAAAAAAAAGAAACAAAAAGCATAAGGAAAGCTCTAAAATGCATATTTTAATCCGTAGAAGGGTCTTACGCGTTTATATTCTCTTCTAACCCATTATAATCATCATTTTGGACACTGCATGACAACAAATGCTTGAAGGCTCCTAAAATGATTTAGAAAATTAATTAAAACAGATGGTATTTTCTGATCGTGTCAAAACAATAGTTATCTTAACTATACAAACAAGGTATTTTTTAACAGAAAAAAAAAATGCCTTTCTGATATTTCATACGGACATGTGAATTGGGGAAGAAAGTGAGCATCCTACACAGGTTGTTTAACGATAAAGTTTACTTTTTAATGAGTGCCGAGTTTATTAACCTTTGCCATTAAAATGATTATATTAAAAGGGCAAAAATTATAGTATTTCTACTAAAATGACTTTTCATGAACCACTCTACACACATAAAGCGCTACAGCATGCGGAATTGCTTCATGTGTCTGGAGTCTGTTGTATTTCTGGCATTTATTAAAATGCCTATTTCAATAGAAATCAGCACTACTATAATTGTGGGCAGAAACACCTCCCTGGCTGTCACTCAGAAGGCCAGGTAGGTTTTCTTCCTCTAAAGTTAGCTCCACAGAGGTACTAAAAGCAGCAGATGCGCTTAGCAGGGGCAAACCTGCCTTTCTGTTTTCAAAGAGCTGTACTGGAGCGTAATGTGAAGCATATGAAACCCACGATTGCATGCATGCGCCATTGCGGCTCCTACTCAGAGCCTTCTCAATTAGCAGCCTCTGATTGGAGAAATAACGGCAGACAATTTTCCTTGAATATTATTAATAATGTATTCAAAAATAAATCAGCATTTAAAAAACTAACTCGCCTCACTACACAGCAAGTCCTTCACATTTGGCTCCTCCCAATTATGTGTGACCTACATTTGTCCTCTGTCCAGACTTGCACCCTCCTCTCTTACCTGGAGGACATCCCTAAAGCTGTAAAATGGTTATGAACTGCCCTTCCTCAACCTGGTTTTTATACAAAAACCTAATTGTTTAGCAAAGCCGATCCATTCACTAGTTAATCATTCTAGCTATTGCATTGTGTCCTTGTCTCACCTTCTTTTTGTCTCTAATAACTTTGTTTCAATTTGCCCTCTACAACTTGTTATACTACAGTATGTATTGTTTATGTGATATACGGTGAGTACACCTAGCAATCAGTCTTCTGTCAGGATACTCTGCACTTTAACCTTTTACCCTCTGTGTAATTATAAGCCACTCCAAGATCATATGAGCAGTGCTCTCGTTACCTTCAGTTCCTGAATGCAAAAGTTATTTCATTTAACCACTGAACAGCTTTATATAATATATTGGTATTTTGTAAACAATAATTAAAAAAATAAAATTCTGATAATCTCTCAACTTCTTGGACAATGGGTCCAACTCACCCATAAAATGTATCAGTAATAATAAGATATGATCCATATGATCCTCTTTATTGCATTATGTATTGAACCATTGCTGATTATCAGTATATTTACCATTACAAGTCTCAGTCCTTAATATTAGTAGACTCCATTCCATTCTGTAATAACAGTTTTATTCATTTGAAGATTGCCAAAGGACCGTGAACGTATCTTGCTTAAACAATTAAGTAGGAATTACAGAAATAACTATTTGTCTAGTATAGATATTCTAAATTTATTTATTTTTTTAACCTCAACAAATGTTACCGGTTTAAAAAAACAAACAGTGTCTATAATTTATCTATATTAGAAAAATGGCTAGAAGTTCTCAGTTAAGTTGTTATGGTGCCTAGAAATGCTAGGCAGCATCTTACCTTAAGGGTTTAAATAATTTTTACGAAGTTGTAAAGCCATAGCCCATCAATTCTACCCCCTGGTTTCTGATGTTGGGCACTGAATGTCAGATGACACTCTTAGCCTATCAAAAGTTTCCCGTTCACAAAATTGTCTGAAAAAGGTGCATACTATTTGTTTAACCCAACTGTGTCCAACCTGCAGCCCGTGAACAGTGGTCCGCGCCCCTGAACCGCTTTTAATATAACACAGTTGCCATCCGGGCTGCCATTACACACTGTGCTCTTCCTGCACAGCTCCCTCAATTTCCCTGCAGTGAACCGGCAGCTGGCATATGACATCATCTCGATATCACTACAGGGCACACAAATGACCTGTGCAGGAAGAGCACAATGATCCCATCACAGCAGCAACCACTGGCCACTAGGGAGATGATCCACTCCAGCTCTCCCAGACCAAGGTAGGGAAGCTAGGTGGATCTCTCAATTTCTAAATGTGAGTGTATGGATGTGATTTTTGTGTGTGTATGCCAGTAATTATGTGTGGATGTGATTGTGTGTCTGTGAATTTGTGAGTGTGTCTGTGGTTTTGTTTCTGTATTTCTGTGAATATGTTTGTGATTATGTGTATGTCTGTTTGTGTATATATATCTGATTATGTGTGTATGTTTGTGAGTGTGTTTATGGTTCTGTGAGTGTGTGTGTGTGTTTCTGTTATTGTTATTCATCTCCTGCAATTGTCATTAAATAAAAAATAAAAAACACTAATTCTTCATTGTATACTATTTTACCAATCTACTTCCCTAATTCTTCCCTTACCTTTTGTGTCCCTTTACCTTACTCCGGCTAGCTTTAAGCTCATTGAGTAGTGCCCTCAACCCCTTTGTTTCTGTGCATCATACTTGTCTGGTTACAGTTACATGTTTATTAGTCCACCCATTGTAAAGCGCTACAGAATTTGTTGGCGCTATATAAATATAATAATAATAATTGTGTGTATATTTGTCATTGTGTATATGTATGTGATTGTGTGTATAGATCTGTGTTTTTATGTGTGTCTTTGCGAGTCTGTGATTGTGTTTGTGTATGTGTGATTGTGTGTGTATATGTGGGTCTGTAATTGTGTTTCTATATGGCTGTGTGTGTGTGTTTTCCTGGGGAAGCCAAAAGATTGGACATCCATGGTTTAGCTTCTTTAGATAACAAGGTGTATAGGAAATACTTTCCCCATAACAACTTAATTGAGATGAAGTTGTTATGGTGCCCTGAGTGGTCCTTTAAGCTTGGTTTTAAGTCATTAACTATTTCTAATCATGGCACCATCGTTGTGTAAAGTTAGAAAACATTTTCAATCAGATATGTGGCGAAAGTAACCTTGCCACTGGTTCTTGGAGGGGCTGCTTGTCAGCCTCTTGCCCCAGGACTATGGCCCATGTATTAGGCCTTGGTTCAGGACTGTGGAAAGGTTTTGTTCATGCCTTTTCCCTATTATGGTTCGGTATATGGGGCTTACCAAACGGATTGTACTTATTCTGTTCGGTTGCCGAACAGTTGGACCACCCAGAACAGGAGTGTGCAGCCCATTAACCTCCCTGACTTATGTTTACGTTTCAAGGCTTTATTGTAGCAGAAATTTATAATCACAATAGTTTAACGGTGCTGTAGTAGCGAACTTGTATATGAGTATTACAAAGGAGCATCGACATGCAGTAAACAATTAGTCAGAGGACACATGAATTTGTATATCGTATCAACTTGTTGGTCTAGCTTGGTTGTCAGTACTTGTTGTGTATAGTGCTTTCACCCCCCCCCCCCAGGACTATGCTAGCGTGTTACCCGGTCGTGGGGTACGCTATCAGTGTTTCTTGGTAGGTGGGTGGGTCCCCCCCGGTGGGAGGGGGGTGGGTCATCTGATTCCTCATTGTTTCATAGCTTCATGGAAGCGTGTGCATTTAGGTGCAGTTTATTCACGTTGCAGTTACTGCTAGTGTGTGATTTGCGGATCTCCTAGCAGTATCGTGGTGTAGTTGGTTATAAAGAGTGTTTTTACTAGGCTTTCTGTCGTGACTAACAATGCGATTGCTGAGTTGCTGCTAGGAGTGAGGGGTTCGTTGTTGTTTCAGAATAGCGGTGTGTCTGGTTACGTGAGTGTGTCATTGATAAACTTGTGTGTTGTGTTTTCAAATGGATACGGATGGTTCTCTAGGTGTGGTTTGTGCTATTGGTTGGTCAGTGGATGTTTGTCAGCGTGTCTCAGCTAGTGCCTTTTTCACCTATGTTGGTTTAGATTTAGCTTCTTGGGTATGGCATGGTGTATCTCCAGCGTCTGTAGTGGTGGGTATTTATTTTTACGTCTCTCATTTCCCTTTGGGGTCATTTCGGTTCTCCCTGTCTTATGTTTAACCGCAATGTTCTAAGTGGTTAGCTGGGTGGCCGTCATTTGTATGTGTGAACATGTGGTGGCGGCCATCTTTAGCCGCGAACACATGTAGCGGTCTTTGGGCGTCGAGTGCAAGGAACTATAATTGGACACTCGACAGCATGAACACCGCTGGGACTTCCATTTCTACATATATTCGGCTGGATTCGTATGGGAAGAGTGGAGTTCAGTGGGAAAAAGCTCCTGAACGAGGGATATAGACTGAACCTACCCACAAACCACTACATTCGGTATTTTGACTGTATTTCGTATTCCCGAAAGAGTCTGACCGCACAGCCTGAATTCATGGAACTCTGTTGGGCAGGAGCTTCGTGTGTGGTCGGTCAAAACATGACATCCATGGAAATCCTGAACCACTGAACCGATCTGGGTAATTTTTAGATATGTTGGGTCCCCAAATCAGGGCTATCAGGAGATATGACTATATTAGGGTTTCCATGTGTTTTGGGGGTATTTTTAATATGTTATAAAAATGTGTGGTTTTGTGTCTGGAGATAATTGAGTTAATACAGTGCTTGACTCAATTATCTCCCAGGTACAGAGGAGGGATTAACCTATTATGTGTAGGAGTGTCCTGGATCTGAGATCCAATGTGATTGTGTATTTGTTTCTACTGTGGTTTACTCTCAGATCCAGGGGGGAGTGCCCCTTGCATGGGAACTTGCATAAAAGGCCAGTTGTGGCTACCAATAAACGAGTTCCTGTGCACCCTCAACATGGAGTCTCATGTCATGTGTGGGGGAAATGGCTGTATCTACCCTGGGGATTGCTATATCACTATACTCCCCTGAGATTATATCTTTTAAGAGCATATTGCTACACTCTCTTGGAGGAGGGTCTACCCACTGGAAGCTGTATTCTGGTCTTGGGTCCAGGGTGGGTGGAGGACAGCGAGACCCCAGTCAAGCTGTAACGCTGTAAGTGAGGTCTACAGTGCTGATGGTGTCTGGTGCGGTGCTTGTGGTAAGCATTAAGGAAGCAGCGATTGGCGGAGGCACCCAGTTGGGGTGCCAGGCGGTCCGTCACAAGGTAATTTAAACTTATCTTCCTGTTTGGTTGGACCAGTCATAAGGATCATTGGTTCATGTTTCCCGAATTCCTCACTTCACATTGAAAAAAAACCTATGATATAATTCAAGCTCACTGCAGAGAGGGTAATAGATATCTGCAATTGCATTCCAATGGAAGGGATAGGAAGGAGTAAAGACTGTTAAAGAATCTGAAAATCTCTAGGACAGGGCAGGTGCCTGAGATAAAAAAAACAAATCATTATGAGATTACAGGTGGGGAGATTAGGTGGATTAAATGGTTCAACTGTTTTTTTGTTTGTCTCTGGAATCCATCTTAACTAGGCAAGTTTGATTAGTATTAATTAAACATTATTGCTTCTGTTTCATCTCCTGTAGTAAAGGACTTGCTCTGGAAAGATGAGATTTTACAAAAAATAAAAGACCCATTTTATTGCAAGTAGCTTCCTATGATCGACTAATGCTGGACTCTTCGTCTTTGACCTATGAATGTACATGCTTAATTTTCCCAGCTGAGGTTGTGAAATGAGATTTGAGCTGTCAATTATTAATATGTTGCTACTATCTTATCTGTAAAAGATAGGAAGAGTCCTGTCTGTAACGTTTTCACCTGGGATCTGAAAATGGCATTTGTTTCATAACATTCAGTATTCACAGGTGACAGATGAATCTGCAAAGATTACAGTGGAATGTCACAACCACACTACTAACTCCTGCAATGTATTATTTAAAGCTTATTGTGACAGATCGCCTGGGACTCCGACCAAGTTCCTCTGTCTATCGCTGCTTCCTTGTACTGACAAGTACCATAAGCACTGCGCTGGAGCACCAAAACCACCGCAGACCCCACAAACCGCCGCAGCTTGGTTGGGGTCTCGCCGTCCTCCACCCACTCTGGACCCAAGACCAGGATCCAGCTTCCAGTAGGTAGACCTCTCTTAATCCAGAGAGCAGGAACAGGAACAGTTCTTACAAGAGCTTAGTGATTATACTCTGGGAAGTATAGTGATTATAGCAATCCCCAGAGTGTACGTCTCCAATCCCCCATACATGAGACAAGACTTCATTAAGGTGCAAGATGATCTGATCCTTAATGGTTCAGGTTGGCTTTTATACAATTCTCCAGGCCAGAGGGACACCCCTTGGACCTGATGGGGCACAGAAACACAAAGGACACAAGCCAATCAGAACAAACATACAGTCTGTGACATGACCATCTACAACACACAATCCCTCCTCTCTGCTTGGGAGATAATTGAGTAAAGTTCAGAAAGTACCCCAAAACATAGCATCCCCGGATAGCCCTGATCTGGGTGAACAACATTTCCAAAAATCACCCAGATCAGAGCAGGGGTTTAAAAGTTTAAATGAAAGTTTCATTTTCAAAGATATGGTTCATATAAAAAGATATGGGACCCCTGGCTTAGAACAAAAAACAAAAGATGAAAGCATTCAAAACTGAAATGTAATAACATGAATCTACCCTGCAAGGGCTCGCTGTAAGCTGAGCTTTCACAGTGGGGAAAACCATTATAAAGGCTTTCCCGTGCTACGTCAGCTATTACATCACGTGGAAAGATTTTCCACATTACACAATAACAGTAAGAGTGCTCTGAGTGCCAAATTCACCCCCTTAATTTCACATGTGCCATCACAATGGGATAGGGCCTTTTGAGCTACTGGGCAGATATTGCTGTCCAATAGCAAATCTTTAAAGTTTAGTAGATATGCTTTGACCTGCTGCATGGCATGTGGGAAGCATTAAGTGGTTTTAAACCTACCTTATGGTAACATTGGGGCCTAATAGACCCTAAAGGGACCCTGTAGGCACCCAGACCACTTCTGCCTCCGCTGGCTCTCTACAAGACAGCCACTGGGGGCACTGCCGGAATCGTAACGGACATTTGGTCCATTATCTGACGCTGGATGTCCTCACGCCCTCCCCAAAGGAAAGCATTGGGATTGGCGCTCAGATCAGGTAAGTAAATAAAGGGTTTTTAACCTTTTATTTCTCAGGAGGCAGGGCGTGAGGGAGGGGGGAGCCAGAGGAATATGGTACAGCTTTGTATTCCTGGCACTACAGTATCCCTTTAATAGGTTATTTATTTATTTCTAACTATTTAATGTAGTGGATGATTAGGAAGCGCTGGCCAGCATCCACATAATTAACCCTTTGCTGCCAGCAGGCAAAAAGTTTGGATTATTTTTAAAATCTGGACCTGGATTTGAATGATCCGGGTCTTGATTTCAGCCAACCAGTGGTGTTCAGTCCAGCTAAGATCTGGACTAAATTCAAGACCGTTCGGGGACTGAATTACAAAATCCAGACATTGTTGAATAGCGTTAAGGCCTTGTACAGGGAGTGCAGAATTATTAGGCAAATGAGTATTTTGACCACATCATCCTCTTTATGCATGTTGTCTTACTCCAAGCTGTATAGGCTCAAAAGCCTACTACCAATTAAGCATATTAGGTGATGTGCATCTCTGTAATGAGAAGGGGTGTGGTCTAATGACATCAACACCCTATATCAGGTGTGCATAATTATTAGGCAACTTCCTTTCCTTTGGCAAAATGGGTCAAAGAAGGACTTGACAGGCTCAGAAAAGTCAAAAATAGTGAGATATCTTGCAGAGGGATGCAGCACTCTTAAAATTGCAAAGCTTCTGAAGCGTGATCATCGAACAATCAAGCGTTTCATTCAAAATAGTCAACAGGGTCGCAAGAAGCGTGTGGAAAAACCAAGGCACAAAATAACTGCCCATGAACTGAGAAAAGTCAAGCGTGCAGCTGCCACGATGCCACTTGCCACCAGTTTGGCCATATCTCAGAGCTGCAACATCACTGGAGTGCCCAAAAGCACAAGGTGTGCAATACTCAGAGACATGGCCAAGGTAAGAAAGGCTGAAAGACGACCACCACTGAACAAGACACACAAGCTGAAACGTCAAGACTGGGCCAAGAAATATCTCAAGACTGATTTTTCTAAGGTTTTATGGACTGATGAAATGAGAGTGAGTCTTGATGGGCCAGATGGATGGGCCCGTGGCTGGATTGGTAAAGGGCAGAGAGCTCCAGTCCGACTCAGACGCCAGCAAGGTGGAGGTGGAGTACTGGTTTGGGCTGGTATCATCAAAGATGAGCTTGTGGGGCCTTTTCGGGTTGAGGATGGAGTCAAGCTCAACTCCCAGTCCTACTGCCAGTTCCTGGAAGACACCTTCTTCAAGCAGTGGTACAGGAAGAAGTCTGCATCCTTCAAGAAAAACATGATTTTCATGCAGGACAATGCTCCATCACACGCGTCCAAGTACTCCACAGCGTGGCTGGCAAGAAAGGGTATAAAAGAAGAAAATCTAATGACATGGCCTCCTTGTTCACCTGATCTGAACCCCATTGAGAACCTGTGGTCCATCATCAAATGTGAGATTTACAAGGAGGGAAAACAGTACACCTCTCTGAACAGTGTCTGGGAGGCTGTGGTTGCTGCTGCACGCAATGTTGATGGTGAACAGATCAAAACACTGACAGAATCCATGGATGGCAGGCTTTTGAGTGTCCTTGCAAAGAAAGGTGGCTATATTGTTCACTGATTTGTTTTTGTTTTGTTTTTGAATGTCAGAAATGTATATTTGTGAATGTTGAGATGTTATATTGGTTTCACTGGTAATAATAAATAATTGAAATGGGTATATATTTGTTTTTTGTTAAGTTGCCTAATAATTATGCACAGTAATAGTCACCTGCACACACAGATATCCCCCTAACATAGCTAAAACTAAAAACAAACTAAAAACTACTTCCAAAAATATTCAGCTTTGATATTAATGAGTTTTTTGGGTTCATTGAGAACATGGTTGTTGTTCAATAATAAAATTAATCCTCAAAAATACAACTTGCCTAATAATTCTGCACTCCCTGTATAAATAGTGCAGCTGGAGCAGGAACCACTGAACTATCTCCCCAATAAATATATTAAATAATAACTACTGGCTCAAATAGTACAAATTCTAAAATATAAGATATAAACAAACTTGCTTCATTACTGCTTTGTAAACATTCACCAAATCACTTGTATTACTAACCACCACCCTGAGATCCAGTTCATTGGTAGGATATCAGAGGAATCGTTGGCTTCTATGACAATGTCTAACATTCCTTCTCCAAAACTACCAACAAAGAAGACCATCTAAACCTGGGCTTTTAAACTCTTCCTCAACCCCCAGGTTTTAATGGCCTACATTTCCCAGCATTCTTTGAATAGACAGCCAGACGAAGTTGTAGTTCAGCAACATCTGAGGATCCATTGTTCAAGATGCCTGTTTTGAAACCTCTAACAACAAATTTTATCCTTCAATAACTCCTGCCAGTAATGTTTATCTCCTAACTATAAAGCCCCCTCCCCCCAAAGTCAAAATTTCCACTACTTTAATAGCCAAAACAAACTGTCCTCTCACCACAATCACCATTACAGAGGGTTGTAATGGTAGTAAACCAAATTTATTTTTATTGAAATTTGCTCATCTATAGCCTTGTGCATTCTATCTTCTAATTCTTTTCCATCTATATAACTATCCCTTCTCTCTGCACCCACCACTCCATTATCATTTCACTTATCCTTCTAAATCACGCATTCGTATTTAACGCATTGACTACTGGAACAAGCTCCTTCCTCACATACACCCTGTCACCTTTTTACAACTTTCACACATTTGTAATCACCTTTCTCAACCCTGATTTAGTCCTCTTCTTGACCTCACCTGACCTCATCTTTACCAATCCAACACATCTGACCTTCCTGTTTCCTCTCATTACTCTCTCACTACCAGTGTATCCATCAAGTGACCTCCACCAATCTTCCCCCAAGTTGCTAGTAAGAATCTAGTCTTATTCCACTTGGTTCTATTTATTTGTTTTAGCTGTTCTATGATTGAATGATAGATGAATGGGCTGTTCAATCATTAGTAATCTATTTAGAACTCTGGATGAAGATACCATAAATGGAATGTTAAATACATAGATAGATGAGCTCCTAATGCCTTGCTCCTATTGACTGAGTTCAGGATTAAATCTAGCAAGAAAACTACATGCTGAATGCCATGCTGGATGCCAAGATAATAAAAAGGAGACAAACCAACAGTCAACGTACAATTTAAACAAAAAAACACAGACTGGAAATAATAAGCTGAAATCTGGGGTATATTATATTATTTTTTTTATACAATTAGGTGCTTATTGTTATTTTAAAACATGTTTCACTGAGCTATTGGTGGAATTTCACAGCAGGTTTCTCAAGGAAATGATTTATCAAAGTAGAACATTCATGTACATGGAAAGCGTTGGATCCATGCTTGTAAAATCGTATCCATACATTTGACATACATTAGGCATAATTGTATCTAAGTAATAATTAATCAAATAATGAACATTTTTCACCAGAATTACATCCAAACATGAACAAATATACAAAACCAAATTTGAATGTAATGTTCATTTCTTAGCTCATCACACATTAAATTTTCTTTATGTAACTCCAAGTGGCTTTTTATAGGTAACATATTGCAGTTCCTCAAAGCTTCCAGACAAAGGCTTCATTATGGTGAAAACAAGAGGTTAATAACATAACTGAACTCAAAAGAGTTTCCAGCAAAGTTAAATCTGGTCTCTCCTTCTTAAATTTCCATATGTTTCTGATGGTTTGAAATTCTACGGTCCTATCCCATCACTTAACACAGTGCAAACCGACCGAGTAAGAAGAACTTCTGGAGTAAACAGGATGCTGTAGGGACTCATTTGATACTTTCCTTGATATCCACAAATATATGAAACATCTTACTAAAACGTGGATGTGAGAATTTATACTTTTTTTTTATTTGTGTGTTTTTTTCAGGCTGGTGAAGTTTTTTTTAATTAATTCAATTCTTGTCAATACGTAATAAATACATAATTGCGTTTAAAGTATTTCAACCTTTGTAATCTTCAAAAATGATGCAGCTGCTCAAATATAGACAATAAAGGTGCATGCAGCGAGCTTGGGCGAGTCGGTGTCATGATACAAGTATCCCCCCTCTCTCCCCCACCGTAGTCTAACAATATAGGAGAAAAGTAAAAAAAACGAATAAAAAAAAAACATGAAAGAAATTATGCAAAAACCTGAATACCCTTTGTTATATTGTGAATTACGACTTCTAAGAGAATTATGTAGGCCTTCTTGAGAATTTAAAGGGTTAAAATTAATAGACATTATGCCGTTGAATGGTTCTTTTTAAGCATTTCAATAGCTTACAATAGCTTAAAAGACAAAATAAAATGAACCGTTTGCTCAAATTCATTAACTATATCGGTATCAGTATTTTGGCAGACAGTCTAGTTGCAATTTGTTTGTTGTTTTCCTTATTCTTTTTATTTTATTTTCCATTTTAACAATATTATTTATTATTATATTGGAGAATTCATTGACATGTGAGAATAAATTCAAATAAGCCATATACAGGAATATCAACATTCTGATAACATAGTTTTGAGGCAACATACAAATATCATAAAATAAATAGAAATAGTAAACACATACATAAATAGGGATTGCATCAATTAGGGCCCGATATTGACGAAGGGGGTTACGTATCCAAAGGTTCCCTTTTTCCTCTCCCACTTCACTTTATCAAACCTTACTATCCTTTTCCCTTTTACTCTTCCACTTCACTTTATCAAACTTTACTATCCTTTCCTCTTTTCCTCGCCCACTTCACTTTATCAAACCTTACTATCCTTTCCCCTTTTCCTATCCTACTTCACTTTATCAAACCATACTATCTTTTCTCCTTTTCCTCTCCTACTTCACTTTATCAAACCTTACTATCCTTTCCCCTTTTCCTCTCCCACTTCACTTTATCAAACCTTACTATTCTTTCCCCTTTTCCTCTCCCACTTTACTTTATTAAACCTTACTATCCTTTCCCCTTTTCCTCTCCCACCTCACTTTATCAAATCTTACTATCCTTTCCCCTTTTCCTCTCCCACTTCACTTTATCAAACCTTACTATCCTTTCCCCTTTTCCTCTCCCACTTCACTTTATCAAACCTTACTATTCTTTCCCCTTTTCCTCTCCCACTTTACTTTATCAAACTTTACTATCCTTTCCCCTTTTCCTCTCCCACTTCACTTTATCAAACCCTACTATCCTTTCCCCCTTTCCTCACCCACTTCACATTATCAAACTTTACTATCCTTTCCCCTTTTCCTCGCCCACTTCACTTTATCAAACCTTACTATTCTTTCCCCTTTTCCTCTCCAACTTTACTTTATCAAACCTTACTATCCTTTCCCCTTTTCCTCTCCCACTTCACTTTATCAAACCTTACTATCCTTTCCCCTTTTCCTCTCCCACTTCACTTTATCAAACCTTACTAACCTTTATTACCTTACTATCCTTTCCCCTTTTCCTCTCCCACCTCACTTTATCAAACTTACTACTTTACTTTATCAAACCTTACTATCCTTTCCCCTTTTCCTCTCCCACTTCACTTTATCTTACTATCCTTTCCCCTTTTCCTCTCCCACTCACTTTATCAAACCTTACTATCCTTTCCCCTTTTCCTCTCCCACTTCACTTTATCAAACCTTACTATCCTTTCCCCTTTTCCTCTCCCACTTCACTTTATCAAACCTTACTATCCTTTCCCCTTTTCCTCTCCCACTTCACTTTATCAAACCCTACTATCCTTTCCCCTTTTCCTCTCCCACTTCACTTTATCAAACCCTACTATCCTTTCCCCTTTTCCTCGCCCACTTCACTTTATCAAACTTTACTATCCTTTCCCCTTTTCCTCGCCCACTTCACTTTATCAAACCTTACTATCCTTTTTCCCTTTTCCTCTCCCACTTCACTTTATCAAACCTTACTATTCTTTCCCCTTTTCCTATCCTACTTCACTTTATCAAACCTTACTATCCTTTCC
Source organism: Pelobates cultripes (assembly GCA_933207985.1). NCBI lineage: Eukaryota > Metazoa > Chordata > Amphibia > Anura > Pelobatidae > Pelobates > Pelobates cultripes. The sequence goes on from OW240915.1 coordinate 25,917,068, forward strand.
CCTTTTCCTCTCCCACTTCACTTTATCAAACCTTACTATCCTTTCCCTTTTCCTCTCCCACTTCACTTTATCAAACCTTACTATTCTTTCCCCTTTTCCTCTCCCACTTTACTTTATCAAACCTTACTATCCTTTCCCCTTTTCCTCTCCCACTTCACTTTATCAAACCTTACTATCCTTTCCCCTTTTCCTCTCCCACTTCACTTTATCAAACCTTACTATCCTTTCCCCTTTTCCTCTCCCACTTCACTTTATCAAACCTTACTATCCTTTCCCCTTTTCCTCTCCCACTTCACTTTATTAAACCTTACTATCCTTTCCCCTTTTCCTCTCCCACTTCACTTTATCAAACCTTACTATTCTTTCCCCTTTTCCTCTCCCACTTTATTTTATCAAATCTTACAATCCTTTCCCCTTTTCCTCTCCCACTTCACTTTACCGAACCTTACTATCCTTTCCCCTTTTCGTCTCCCATTCTTTAGTTTGTTATTCTCTCCCTCCTCTTTTCTTCATTTTTATCCCTTCCTTATCCTAAAGTACATTAGCTTTATCTCTATGTACCAACCAGGGATGTTTGTTGTATATTTTTTTAATTAATTTCTTTAGTTTTGTTGCAGGTAATGTGCATTTTTTTAAAATATAATTTCTACTGATATAGTGGCAAAATATTTTGTAGTTAAATGTTATTTAGAGGTGAAAGTGACAAAATTAATCAGGCAAACAGATACAAGAGACATTGTAAATATTGTCTAAATGATGTATCTTGTGCAAATAAATAACAATAAAAACATGTGTGATATATTTTAATTTGGAGAGTACCAGAAGTATAATACAGTACTGTAGAACAGTACTGCATGATCAGCATCATCAATGCAGCAAAGAAGGTTCATTCTCCTCTGATAATATCTCAATTTCTGTGTATGTTTACCTTTCTCCGATTCACCTGCCACGGTAGCTGAATATTCTGTTCCGGGTGTCAGTGTTACTTTTATGTGTCATTCATTGCTCAGAAACAGCTTAATAAAACAATTTCCAGGTCACTAAGCAGTCACTGCCAACATCACACGCCACCTAGAAAGCAACCACAACCACAGCAGAATCAGTACATCAGGTGAAAAGAAATGAAGAAGTATTCATTTATATTTTTGGTTTTGTCTATAATGATTATGCAACGTATGTGGATACAAAAGCATAATTTTGGCATCTGTGTACACTCAGTAATGACAGTGAAGTATGTCTCTTCAATATTTTGGTTTGTCCATAAACAAACCTTTTTAATTAACACCCAAATGAATCAATTCACCTATATTTTCCAGATTAATCTAAATCGATCAGTTTGGGTGTGGAGTAAAAGGATTTTGGTTTGGACAATTTGGTTCATTGAATGACTAACCACATTATTGCATGTCTAGTCCTTGGTTTGTCTAGTGTGGGGATTTGTTTGCTAAAACAAATAAGCATCTTAAAGGTTCGGGCGTTGTGTGTTAGTATATGTCGGCTAGTCCTGACCTGTTTATAATAGTACATGTTCGCTAGTTTAGGGTTTTTACCTTAGTATATGTTCAAAGAAATAAGCACTCAGCACTGGTAGCAAATAAGGATTGATAGTACAGCGTAAAAGCTATTGGTGGAGCATTTAAAAAGTAAACATTTTAGGGCAATCCCTCCTTTTGCAAAAATGCACTTAGACTGTGTGTTTGCATTATAATGTCTGCCTGTGTCATTTATTATGTTTGTATTTAAATTGTGTATTTTTGTGTGTGTTTATGTTTGTGTTTGGACACATTACTTTAACAGTTTGTGTTGTAACGAAGGCACGTAATGGACAAGTTTGTTTCATTTGATGGTGAATTCTTTCTCTAAAACTAAAAGGTTACATTGTTAAATAAAAAAATGAAAAAAGTTTATAAAAAAAAACACAGATTTCTTTCTATTCCAAAGTCTGTTATTTTAGATTCTTTTCTAAAGGAACATAATGAATACTGTGCTTAGAAGTGTTCTAAAAGAGAAGGAAGAGGAACACTAAGAGGGGTGTGGGGTGGGAGGAACATTAAGGGGAATGGGGGAGCAGTAAGAGACAGGTAAGGGGGGAGAGTTACACTAAGGGACAGGGGAGGGAGGGGAGAGTAACACTAAGGGACAGGAAAGGGAAGGGAGAGGAACAGAGGGACAGGGGAGGGAGGGGAGAGGAACACTAAGGGACAGGGAAGGGATGGGAGAGGAATATTAAAGGAAATGCAAGGGAGGGGAGAGGAACAACAAGGGACATAGAGGGGAGAGGAACACACAGGGAAGAAGACCACTAACGGACATGGAGGGGAGGAGAGAGGAACACTAAGGGACATGTAGGGGACCTGACTGGGGAGAAAGACACACAGAGGGACATGAGGGGGGAAAAAGACACACAGATGGGCCTGGGGTGAGAAAGTTCACAGACGGGTTGGGGATGAAAGCAAAACACAGAAGGGCCCAGGGGTGGAAATACAAAGGGGCTGGGGGAGAAAAAGACACAGAGGGGCTGGAAAAGAGGAAAACGAGACACAGAGGGGCTGGGGGGAGATAGACAAGCTGGTGGTGAAAGAGAAACACACAAAGGAGCTGGTAAGAGTAAAAGACACAAAGGGGCTGGGAGAGAAGGAGACACACAAAGGGGCTGGGGGAGTAAGACATACAAAGGGGGGTTGTAATAGATACACAAGGTAGGTGTAAGACACACAATGGGGAAAAATAGGAGATTAAATACACTAAAGGGGGTAAAACATTTACAAAAGGAGATAAGAAACAAAAGGTGGGTTATGAGGCACACAGGTGAAGATGCTTTGGGGTGAGGGCGCCAAAATCATCTTTGCCTGTGTACCCAAAAATCCTTGCACCGGCCCTGCCCATAGGGTAGAGACTGTTACAGTAGAGTCTGGTACGTTGGGGCAGGTGTGGTAGCACAACCCCTCACAGTTTTCAATAAAATAATATAGAACCAAGAAATCTGTTCATCTGGTAAGAATTAGTGATAAATGTGTTTTAGAAATAAATGTTGTACCTGCCAAGATTAGTTCTCCAGTGTAGCTCCTCTCATTGTAGATAGCTGAAGATGATTAGGACAGGCTAGGTAACTAATCATGTAAATAATTTGTCATATAATTCTTTAAAGAATGTCAATTTTCTGAGTATATATATTTTATTCAAGCTTAGTCTGCTCTAACAGCTTCTGATGTCATAGGCTGTTTTGCTCTTGACCATCAGATTCTGGAGACCCTGAAACACAGTCCTGCAGGCCAAAAGACTATTGTTCTGCCTTCTAGGGCTGTCATTGGATAACAGCATTATTGGTGGAGTCAGATCTCTTTAAAGTGACTGTTACCTTGCACATGCATATATCAGTAGCTTGTAGCTATATATGTATATATATATATTATTGTGAGATTCTGGAGGTAACTTGCCAAGGGAAGCATCGAGATAGAAATGCATGTGCAGCGTGAAGTACAATGTTCATTTACATATTAACACAGCATGAATAGTTAGGAATTAATTTGGTCGGAACAGCCAACAAGTTTGTGTTACAGCAAATTGATACACTAAATGCCTGGAAGGGAGTGGAAGAGAGGTCATTGCTAATTCTTAATATGTGGCACAGACAACATAAGGAATAAAACAAATAATCAGCAACAGCTGCGGCCCGTTGTTATTAATGAACAATGGCGGATCTGTATAGGCACAGACTTTCATTACGTTGGTTGAAGTGCCACTTGGTGGAAGGCTCATGTTTACATAAAGCCATGAAGATGCGAACCATCTTCTAGGGCTTTGTATTGAACTAATGGAATAAGCTGATGACAGATTCTAAAGAGCTAATGGAAGAGTCTGACAGACAGTACCTATTAAGGCAGACGATATTGGTGATGATTCTAAAGGTAAGGCAGATGGTGGTGAAATGCCAAAGGGCTCATATGCTATTTATAGTGTTTCTCAATCAATGAGGTTGCTAATTGTGGGAAACCTTTCAATGTAAACCAAATGTTGCTAGTAATGAGCATGTCAAGCATATAGCGTCCTCAGAGGTGATGCCTCTGTGACTAACACAGTCAAACGCTGATGACTACACTCTCACCAATTCTGATGTTGCACCTCCTGCAACAGAAGACATCAGCACTGAAACCACTCCAATTACAGGTACGGCATGTGTCAAGCCAGTTGAAAGCAATGTTGCCATGATAGTAAAACAAGATGTGTCCATGCATAAGGAAGAAGAAAAAAATCATGCTGTTCCTGATATATTTCCAATAAAAATGGGAAAGGGCAGCTATGGTGGCAAGGGATTAGAAACAATATGGTAAATTATTATCTCACGTTCGATAGTTGTCTATGTATGCCAATAACCCATTGTGGTATTGAAGTGATTATAATCCCACTGATAACACTTTTTGACAAAATTTGGCAATTATTGGAATAGTGGTAAAAATCTCTTTATCTTACATTAAACACTAGAAGGCAGTTGATCACAATCCAGTTGAAGAACAGATATTTACACATTAACTGACATATTGAACACATAAAAATCATTGGAATGTCACCAAAATCACATTTTCTAACACTTAACCTCCAAAAACTTTGCTGTAGTGGTTATGGTGCTTGGAGGGCCCAGGTTTATGTTCTAAAATAATTTGACTTCTTACATTGGGGGGCACAAGGCTATTCCTGACACCATAAACACTAAAACTAGTGAACGGTGGTCTGGTGCATGAAATTTTTTAGGCTCTCCCTAAAGATAAATTGGATTCAGTGTTCGGAGAATTAGTGCCCCTTTAAGCATATACGTATACCTTTCTGTAACCATGTGTTTGTATATGTGCAGGTATTTGTGTGTAATGTCAGAATATGTTAATACAGGGGTGCTCAATTTGTGTGTGGCTACTGTGTGAATGTCAAGGTTTGTTTGTGTAGTGTGGCAGTGTGTTATTGCAGAAGTGTACTGGTGTGGTATGTCAGTGTGAAACATATGTGTCTCTTCAATCCCCACCATGTATAACGTTTCTCCATCCCTCAATAAGTCTCATGTCTCTTTCCAATCACCTATGTTCTCATGTTTCTTTTTAATAGCTCTGATGTCCCTCATGTATCTCTCCACCCACCATTTGTCTCTCAAGTCCTCCTAATGAGGTCCATGAGGTCTCCTTCCACCACCCTGCGTGTCTCTTCAATCCACCTTCTGTTCCTCATGTATCTTTTCATTCATCCCAAACTCCTACCTGGCTTTTTTTACCACAGCAGAGGAATTCCTTCTCTTGTCTGTTCTCTTTACCATTGTTCCGGCAGCAGACGCTATGTTAGGAGAGAGGTATTGGGAGATGATGTTGCATTATGCTTTCTCCACTCATACAGCACTACAAGCTCTCAAAAAAAGGACCAACCAGAAGGACATCATTTTCTGTACATGGTCCAACTTAGTTGCTCTACAATCGCTGCATTTGTTTTCTAACAGCACCCCTTGATCCGCCATCTTAGCGGACACACAGTGTAGGCCAGCTCTGTCTTGGAGTATGCTCCAGTTGGCTCATACTTTGAGCTGGCAGAGCTGTTAAAATGGGCCCTCATCACCCTGTGGGCCCTGTTGTGGCTGCATTGGCTGTATCACCAATACTCTAATATAGCATTAAGCCAAACGCAGTTAAATTGTGTTTTCGCTGATTCACACAAAGAATTGGAGAATGATGTTAGTGTGAACCACTGTAAGATCAGTACATGTAAGAAATACCAATCTGTATAAAGAAATTTGAATAAATTATTTTTGATACATTGCTAAAATGTGTTACAGCATCACAGCGAAATTCACTGGGGGTGGTCTATATGCAGTACAGTGAATTGGGATGAGGTGTTAACCACTTTCCTAAATTCACTCAGTAACCTGTAGCTTTGCTTCTCTGTCTATAATTTTACGGCTTACATATAATTACCCACTGGATATCAGGGTCCAGATGGTCCCTCAAAATTTTAACCTCCCATTTTTCTACAGAAACCGAGCATGAAAAAGACTGCACAACCCCCAAATAAATACTATGGTGGTATCCATTTTTTAGAACAATTAATAGCTGAATATCATCTCTCATTGCCTCTGTTTTATACACTGTTTCTTTTTCCTGCAAACATCTGTAGCTGTATAGAATTTCTTTATGCACTAGTGACACATAACACCAAGGGAACAATTAAGGGTTTTGGGACTGATTGGCCAAACGCTAATGTTTTGAAATAGGATTGTAACCTGATTCCTCATCTACTAACGTTTTAAAAATATAGATTTTTTTTGTGGAGAAGAGAACCCAGAAAAGTTAAAGACCTGTAATCTTCAAGTGCCAAATGTCAAAAATGCCCTGGTGAAGAGGTTAAACTAATTTTATTCTACAAGATCTGCAAGCAATTTTGATAACATATTGTATATTTCACTTTTTTTTTTCATTTAGGTTTGAATAAGCCACATTAGATGTAGGAAAGTAGTTAGATCCGTTTTGATAACAAAGTAAATTCGCTGAAATAAAGCTGGATGATTTACACCAAGCTACAAGGTAAATGGGTAGAATAAGAACAGCAGTTCTCCGTATGAAGTAAAAAAAATGGGTTATTATGAATCATGGTAATAGGAACTGAGGGCAGTGTACTAGGCTCTTTCCACTTCCCCATGCACAGTAGGGGTTAATGGGATATGCTTAGCGCCTATTGAATTCTACTCGAAAGCTAAGGTTCCCTGGCAGTAATTTCAAAGCTGGTGATCATTTATATATTCAGTGATAGTAGCACTAAGTGTCATTATGCAGTGTATGACATTATATATACAGTTCACTTTGACATATTAAAGAAAAGCGACAGCATCTACGCACCAAAACCACTACTAGAAATCTGGACTGTAGAAGATTGGAAAAACGTTACCTGTCTGAAGAAATTTGGATTTCTGCCTCAGCATGAGGATGGTAAGGTCAAATGTAAATAAAATGTATCCATTTTGTTACAAGGCTGATTTTGGTGATGCTATGGTGCGAGGAGCTCTTAGGGGATCTTAGGGGGGCAGCGAAGTGAATGAGTTAAGAACTGAACTTGGAGTTAGGAAGAAAGGGAATATAATTTTAACATTCCAGGAGAATTATCTAAACTTGAGGAGTACAGCTGACCAGTCAAACATGAGTGGTAAGCCTAAGTTTGAAATAGTTAATTGTTGAGTGGTTCCTCTGTGTAGCCAACAGAGAAGGTGAACCCGGGTGAAGGGATCTAGAGTGTGTTTATTGTGTGTGTGATATTGTCTTGCAGCAGAAGAAAAATATGCTTTAAAAATAAGTATTTTAAAAATGCTGTATGTAGATAAGATGTGCACTGTGTGTGTGCTTAGAGAGAAAAGTACTGAAGGGGTAGATAAGGAGAAAGTCTTCATGAGGCCAGGTTTAAAAGTACAGTAGTCATGGTATTATTGTTAAAAAAAACACTCAGAGTTAATAGCAACAAACATAGCTGATAAAGTGACAGAATATGTATCTTGGAGTCATGTATTTGATTGCAAGCTTAAATGACAAGCAATCTGTGAATGTGTATGTGTCCGTGAGAGAATGTATGTGTGTGCGTGTCCATGACTGTTTGAGAGTCTAGAGTTTGTGAGTGTGTTTCTGTGTATGTGTCTATATGTTCGACAGTTTACGTATGTGCAATTTTCTCTGTTTGTCTGATAGCATGTGCGTCTGTCTGACTGTGTGCCTGCAGTGTGTGTGTGTGTCTGTGTTAACATTGTTAATCTATGCATGTGTTTCTGACGATGGGAATTTGTGTATGTGTGTCTAACAAAGTGTATGTGTGCATCTAGGTGGGGAGCCCAGTTAATTTTTACTGGGGCCTCAAGACTTCTGATTACACCTCTATGTGAGAATGTGTGTGTATGTGTGTTAGAGAATGTGTGAATCTAGTAGAATGTGTACACATATACATATATATACTCTAAGGCCCAAATCACATCCATCTGCAACAAAGCCAATTCATTTTAACATTGTAACTTTAAGGTACATACTGAAATTCAGAAGATACTCAACCAGTTTTATTTCCCCTTTGTTACTACATTATTAATGTATTAGAATAATGCTACAATTTTTACATATAATCTATTACTGTAATATTTTGTACTTGCCGTTATATGTAGTTATTAATATTTTGGCTGATAGAATCTGGTTGCCAAATATTTAAATTGTATACAATAAATGTCTCCTCTGCTCTACCACTCTTCCCTCCCCCACCACTACCCCTTGCCACTCCTGAATTCCTTTAAATAACTGTGTATCATTTTCTTTAGGCCCAATCCTCATACCATTTGCAACAAAGCCACTTCATTTCTACTCAGCTCTACCCATCCGCCTGCTTACCCTGGTACCGTCTAACTATACAGCCTGCTCTTCCAGCTGTTTGAACCACAGTCAATTACCTCCTTATTACCTTCACATGTTATCAGTTACTGCAATTATACTATTAATTCTCTCTGTCATCACCTCCAAATCCCTCTGCTACCTCTTGTCTCATCTCCCCATTTTAACCTTTAGATTGTAAGCTCACGGGCAGGTCCCTTTACCTTTTGTATTGGTCTGTTTATATTGTATTATCTTTTTCCTGATTGTACAGCGCAGCAGAATATGTTGGCGCTTTATAAATGCCAGTAATAAATAAATAAATATACAGTATATATACATATGTCATTTTGAAGGGGCTGGGGTGTGCCTCTCAAATTCTGCTCATTAAATGTAAATCCAGCTCTTTTTAAGGGCATTGCAGGTGTGGAAGCCATGATTGTGTGGATCTGTGCAACATACATACATCTGTTACAGAGCCACACCATTGTGGGGTAGAGTGTGAGGATTGTGGGGGTAGCGTGGAAAAATGCATTGTCGTCTGTATGAAAAATATTCTTGCACCTGCCTGCCACCAAGTATAAGATAGATGTACCCAATAAACAGGCCCATGTGTGTACAACGGTCCAAAACCATCTAGCACCATGCAGCAGCACCAAAGGCACCGAAATGCACAGAAATGCCACATTGTTTTAAATGATTCCATAACTTAGAGTCCACGTTCAAGTTTTACTAAAGTTCTACTTTTCATTTTATTGTAAACATATCAGGAATAGGGAAGGAACAGTAAGTGCTGCAGGTACTCGGGCATCATAATAAAACTTGGCATTATACAGGATCCAGCTATAGATGCAGTCATCAATGGATCAAAGGGGGTGGGCAACAGGGCATGTGGTCCCAATGAGCTACCAAGGTCAATAACCAGAAAAACTTCTTAATTTTCGAGATGGCAGAACAGGCACCTGCTTACCCTGATGGCAGGTGCCTGGTCTCTCAATGAATGCTAAATAGGAGAGGAGGCAGGCAGGCAGCTGTGTGGGCGGCAAGGGAGGCTCTTCTTGCAGCTTCCCACTCCTCCCTCGCATGCCCTCTGTGATGCCGGGAGCTGGAATATGATGTCATTCCGGCCCCGGCATACTAAAAAGCGCGCTGAAGGAGTGAGGAGCTGCCCCACACCGGACCCCAGAGAGGTAAGAAGGCTGGATGTCTGAGTCTGAGTCAGTGAGTGTGTGAGTGTTTGGCGGTCAGTGAGTATGTGTGTGTGTGTCTGTCAGTGAGTGAGTGTATGTATGTCAGTGTATGTCTGTGTGTGTGTGTGTCAGTGAGTGTGTGAGTGTTTGACTGTCAATGTGTGTGTGTCTGCCTGTGTGTGTGTGTGTGTGTGTGTGTCTCTGTCAGTGAGTGAGTGTATGTATGTCAGTGAGTGTCTGTCTCTATCTGTCAGTGAGTGTCTGCCTGTGTGTGTGTGTCTGTCAGTGAGTGAGTGTATGTATGTCAGTGAGTGTCTGTGTGTGTGTCTGTCAGGGAATGTGTGAGTGTTTGGCTGTCAGTGTGTGTGTGTCTGCCTGTGTGTGTGTCTGTCAGTGAGTGAATGTATGTCAGTAAGTGTGTGTGTGTTTGACTGTCGGTGTGTGTCTGCCTTTGTGTGTGTCTGTCAATGAGTGAGTGTATGTATGTCAGTGAGTGAGTGTCTGTGTGTGTGTGTGTGTGTGTGTGTGTCAGTTAATGAGTGTATGTCTGTCAGTTAGTGTCTGCCTGTGTGTGTGTGTGTTTGTGTCTGTCAGTGAGTATGTGAGTGTTTGACTGTCAGTGTGTGTGTCTGTCAGTGAGTGTCTGCGTGTGTGTGTGTGTGTGTGTCTGTCAGTGAGTGTATGTATGTCAGTGAGTTTTTGTGTGTGTCTGTCAGTGAGTGTGTGTGTGTGTCTGTCAGTGAGTGTCTGTGTGTCTGTCAGTGAGTGTATGTATGTCAGTGAGTTTCTGTGTGTGTCTGTCAGTGAGTGTGTGTGTGTGTGTGTCTGTCAGTGAGAGAGTGGCATGAGGGGGCGGCAAAATGGATCTTTGCCTAGGGCGGCAGAAATCATTGCACCGGCCCTGACATTAATTGCTTTCTACTGAAATGGGAGAGTTACAAACATATGCTCTGTTACCCCCTCATTACTTCCCAGTCCCACATGTGATTGAGTGCATGAATGTATGACTGTATGTGTGCATCTATGACTGTCTGTTTGTAATGGTGGATCTGTGGATGTGTCTGTATGTGTCTGTAGTGAATCTGTAAATATATGTCTCTGAGTGTAGTGTTTGTAGGAGTGTGTGAATGTGTCTGTGGGAGTGTGTCTCTGTATGTAAAGATGTGTAGATCTAGTTTGGAGAAGAGCAGGGGTTAATTGGTAGCAGATGGGGATCATTACTGTGTAATGAGGTACTGTGGTGATGTAAATTGGGGAAGGAAGGGTTAATTGGCAGGTTAATGAGAAGATGTGAATATTAGGAAGAAGAGGATATTCAGCAAGGGATGTAGGATTTGTAGAAGGTGACACAAGCCATGTAAATATGTAATTGGTTTGGGCATATTAGCAGAATGGTCCAAATTGCTTTTTGTATAATTGTGTTATGGAGCTCCGCAGAAATTTGCAGTTGAGTGTATTATTATTATTATAATTATTATTATTTATAAAGCGCCAACAAATTCTTCAGCAATGTACAATAGGTGGACTAACAAGCATGTAATTGTAACCAGACATGTTGGACACACAGGAACAGAGGACGTTGAGTGCCCTGCTCAATGAGCTTACATGCTATATGGTGTTATAGAGCTCCTCAATGTGCAGTTCATATAATAATTATAACAATAATTTGTGATTTTTATAGCGCTTTTCTCCCTGTGAGACTCTAAGCACTTTACAAGTATACAAACATAAAGACATAAAACGTTAGGTGTTTCTGAAGGTCAGCTGAGTGGACTGAATGCCTGATGGAAGAGGTGGGTCTTTAGCTTTTTTTTAACAAAGTCTGTAAGAATAGTGCCTCTCTGATTGCGAATGGTAAAGAGTTCCAGAAGGTAGGGGCAGTGTGGCTGAATGCCCTAGAACTGAGTCTGACTTTATTCTTGGCACTGACAGAAGGGATTTGCTGGCTGACCGAAGTGAACGGGATGGAATGTAATTTAATTGGAAGCCAATGCAGGGAGTGGAGAAGAGGTGTTAAGTGGCAGGAGCGAGTTTGATTGGTTAGTAGTCTGCTTCTGCATTTTGTACAGTCTGAAGGCGATGGAGTTCTTTTTCTGGGAGGCCCAAGTAAAGTACATTGCAGTAATATAGCCGAGAGGACACAAATGCATGGATTAATATTGGCATATCATCTGGTGAAATTAAGTGTCATATCCTGACTATGTTTTTCAGATGAAAGTAAGATTTTATTACGGAGGAAATATGCTGTTTAAATGTTAGTCCAGAGTCAATCAGCACTCTGAGGTTTCATGCCTTTCGTGGACTGATGAGTTCAGACCCTCTAAGCTCCAGGCCAGTTGGGTGATCATAGGATATTTTAATTACCTTGGGTCCCCTCACCAAGAGTAACTCTGTTTTGTCCGGGTTCACTTTAAGCCAACTAGCATTCATCCATTCTATGAGGTCTGCTATGCAACTGTTGATGCAGCATGTTGGGTCTGTGGTATCTGGAGCAAAGGATAAGTAGAGTTGTGTGTCATCAGCATAACAATGATAACTTAGGCCATATTGCCTAATGATGTTCCCCAGTGGTAGCAAGTAAATTGCGAATAGCATGGGAGACAAGATGGATCCTTGTGGAACTCTGCAGGCCAGTCCTGTTGGTGCATATGAGCTTGATCCTGATGTTACTCTCTGTGTGATCTACCAGTGAGGAAAGATTTAAACCAGTTAAGGATTGTGCCTCCTAGACCACAGATGTGCTGCAAGCGCTCTATTAAAATTCTGTGGTCAATGGTGTCAAATGCAGCTGCGAGATCCAAGAGGATTAGGATGGAATAATTACCTTTGTCTCTCGCCATTTAGCACTCAGACTAGCACTGTTTCAGTGCTGTGGCGGCATCTGAAACCTGACTGGAAAGGATGAAAGATGTTCATGCTGGATAGATGGGCCTCCAGTTGAGTTGCCACTACTTTTTCGAAAAAATTTCACCAGAAATGGTGAAAAAAGGTTGGATACTGGTGTGTAATTAGCCATGCAGCCTGTGTCTAATAAAGGTTTCTTTAGGGGTGGTTTTACCACAGTTATTTTAGAGGATCTGGGAAGTCTCCAGCTTTTAGTGAACACGGCACTATTTTTGTAAGGCTTGGGCGAGTGTTTCAATGCATTCAGATATAAGCTGAGTTGGAGCAGGGTCTAAGTCCCATGTAGTAGGGTGTAACTTTTTCCTGGTTCTTTTAACTCCCTTTATATCCACATTTGTTAAAGTGGACCATAAACTGGGATTCCATTGTAGTGGTTCTGGTGTGTAACTGTTTGGCCTGCTGTGATAAAGGCTTGGATTAAGGAAATCTTGTCTCTGAAGAAGATCCCAAATGCTTCACACTTATACTGAGAAAGGTTGGTGGAGATATGAATGCATGCTGGTTTGCAGAGCCTTTCTACTGTGTGAAACAGTTGCCTGGGTCTATTGTGGGAAAGTGCAATTTCACGTGATAAAAATGAAGATTTTTTTCTGAGTTATATTGAATTGATATTCGTTTAGATGTTTGGTAAGAACGGCTTTATCATCTGGATCATATGTCTTGCACCACTTTCTCTCGAGTTTATGGCCTGTTCTCTCCATTTCTCTGGGTGCATTATAGAGCTCCACAGTACCATGCAGAGCATAGGAGTATATTATAGAGCTCACAGTACCATGCAGAGCATAGGAGTATATTATAGAGCTCACAGTACCATGCAGGGCATAGGAGTATATTATAGAGCTTACAGTACCGTGCAGGGCATAGGAGTATATTATAGAGCTTACAGTACCGTGCAGAGCATAGGAGTATATTATAGAGCTTACAGTACCGTGCAGAGCATAGGAGTATATTATAGAGCTCACAGTACTGTGCAGAGCATAGGAGTATATTATAGAGCTCACAGTACCGTGCAGAGCATAGGAGTATATTATAGAGCTCACAGTACCGTGCAGAGCATAGGAGTATATTATAGAGCTCACAGTACCATGCAGAGCATAGGAGTATATTATAGAGCTTACAGTACCGTGCAGAGCATAGGAGTATATTATAGAGCTCACAGTACCGTGCAGAGCATAGGAGTATATTATAGAGCTCACAGTACCGTGCAGAGCATAGGAGTATATTATAGAGCTACAGTACCGTGCAGAGCATAGGAGTATATTATAGAGCTCACAGTACCGTGCAGAGCATAGGAGTATATTATAGAGCTTACAGTACCGTGCAGAGCATAGGAGTATATTATAGAGCTCACAGTACCGTGCAGAGCATAGGAGTATATTATAGAGCTCACAGTACCGTGCAGAGCATAGGAGTATATTATAGAGCTCACAGTACCGTGCAGAGCATAGGAGTATATTATAGAGCTCACAGTACCGTGCAGAGCATAGGAGTATATTATAGAGCTCACAGTACCGTGCAGAGCATAGGAGTATATTATAGAGCTTACAGTACCATGCAGAGGATAGGAGTATATTATAGAGCTTACAGTACCGTGCAGAGGATAGGAGTATATTATAGAGCTCACAGTACCGTGCAGAGCATAGGAGTATATTATAGAGCTCACAGTACCATGCAGAGCATAGGAGTATATTATAGAGCTCACAGTACCGTGCAGAGCATAGGAGTATATTATAGAGCTCACAGTACCGTGCAGAGCATAGGAGTATATTATAGAGCTCACAGTACCGTGCAGAGCATAGGAGTATATTATAGAGCTCACAGTACCGTGCAGGGCATAGGAGTATATTATAGAGCTCACAGTACCGTGCAGAGCATAGGAGTATATTATAGAGCTTACAGTACCGTGCAGGGCATAGGAGTATATTATAGAGCTCACAGTACCGTGCAGAGCATAGGAGTATATTATAGAGCTCACAGTACCGTGCAGAGCATAGGAGTATATTATAGAGCTCACAGTACCGTGCAGAGCATAGGAGTATATTATAGAGCTCACAGTACCGTGCAGAGCATAGGAGTATATTATAGAGCTCACAGTACCGTGCAGAGCATAGGAGTATATTATAGAGCTCACAGTACCGTGCAGAGCATAGGAGTATATTATAGAGCTTCACAGTACATGCAGGCATAGGAGTATATTATAGAGCTTACAGTACCGTGCAGGGCATAGGAGTATATTATAGAGCTCACAGTACCATGCAGGGCATAGGAGTATATTATAGAGCTCACAGTACCGTGCAGAGCATAGGAGTATATTATAGAGCTTCACAGTACCGTGCAGAGCATAGGAGTATATTATAGAGCTTACAGTACCGTGCAGAGCATAGGAGTATATTATAGAGCTTACAGTACCGTGCAGGGCATAGGAGTATATTATAGAGCTCACAGTACCGTGCAGAGCATAGGAGTATATTATAGAGCTCACAGTACCGTGCAGGGTATAGGAGTATATTATAGAGCTTACAGTACTGTGCAGAGCATAGGAGTATATTATAGAGCTCACAGTACCGTGCAGAGCATAGGAGTATATTATAGAGCTCACAGTACCGTGCAGGGCATAGGAGTATATTATAGAGCTCACAGTACCGTGCAGAGCATAGGAGTATATTATAGAGCTCACAGTACCGTGCAGAGCATAGGAGTATATTATAGAGCTTACAGTACCGTGCAGGGCATAGGAGTATATTATAGAGCTTACAGTACTGTGCAGTCCATATGAGTATATTATAGAGCTCTGTAGTAGAGTGCAATGTGTTTGAGTATTACAGAATGCCATGATAATGTGCACTGTGTACATTTCATTATCTGTTAATATATTCTAACTGTGCTCCTCCCAACACTGAGCTCTGGCTCCACC
The DNA here is from genome assembly GCA_933207985.1 of Pelobates cultripes. Lineage (NCBI taxonomy): Eukaryota > Metazoa > Chordata > Amphibia > Anura > Pelobatidae > Pelobates > Pelobates cultripes. Next base: position 25,932,439 of record OW240915.1, read on the forward strand.
CCTGGATGCCATTTCAAAGGTCAGTGATTCCAAAAAATTGTGTATTATAACCAAATTAAATTTGGTTTTGATCATTGCTGTGATGTTAGGATAAAAAAAAAAAATAAAAATTATGAAATATGACCAGGTTAAAACAAATGATAAAAAAAATGTGAAGTTTAAAAATGTCTCTGCAGGTTTGCGTCTTCATGAAAACAAAAAGCACCTTAATCAAAAAGTGCTGGTTTGTGTGTTGTTTTATTACTTTAAAAAAATGTTATTGCTTTCACAAATGTTATTTTTCAAAATGAAATTATGCATTTCTTTCTAATGTGAAATAAAGGAGAAAAAAAACTAAAATATTTTCACACTTAAAAAAAATAAGTTGTTTTGTTTTCTATAAATGAAATTTCCCAGAACTGACCCCTTGGTGGTTACGTCTTTCTGTAGAATGTATTTGTCATTGTCTAGTTAAAGCAGTGTATAGAATGACTTTTCTTCTCCTGACATGTGGCTTATTTCAATCAACAAGCAGTACATAGCCCCTGTGCAAGAAGACTTGTATTGTCCATAAATCTTACAATCAGCCATGTCACTAAATGAATGGGGACAATGTTGGTGTATGCATAAGCTTTGTGAATGGGGCTGGTTTATGTGACATTCATTCCCTTGCACTCCTTTACTTAACCAACAATCGCAATTACAACGGAATTTTTCGTCAAAATTCCGGCAAGTTTATAGGTCTTTTTTGTTTCTTTTCAATAAAACAATTTACAGAGATAGTGTCGGGTAAAAGTGTGGATTATTTGTTAAGTTTCGATATATTATTTTCTCTTGCACAATGCTGTGATTAATCAATATATCGATATGTTGTCATTGTCTCTGGACAGGTCATCAATATTGTCTAAGCATTAACCTCCCGCGTATATGGCAACTGTTAAATTTCAACGGAAGACTGTTAAAGACCTCGTAGTATAATTTGTCTTGGTTACTCTGTGAAAAATGTTGGATTTCACAGACTTACATCTGTTCGTGTTGACTAAGACACCGGGAAGCTCTGAATTCCCACTGAGACAAAACAAAAGAACTGACAAAAAAATCTAGACCCATGTAGTCAGGGAACTGCGGCTACCAATTTCTTATTAAAATACTCAGAGGTTAGCAATGACTCCTGGGAATATGATGTTAGGTGTACGAGATTTGTCAAGTTGTTCAGAAAACTGACAATTCAGCATTTAAATCTTTAACATCTAGAACTTGGCTTGCAAACTAAACCAAATAATCTTGAAATTTATTTACAGTGCATCTGGGTTATAAATCCTGAATTGAACTTAATTGACCACAAACAAAGGGGATTTAAGTCATTAAGGCAGCAATTCTTTCCATGTGAATTTGTTCTTATTGTCCCTAAACGACTGTTTTATTTTGTGTAGCTTACTAACTACCCAGTCAGCAAAGCCTCCGTTACTGAAAAACAAAAATCTGTATAAGGCAGATCTGCTAGGAATAATGACAGAAACAAAAAACAAATCTGTAGCACGAATGTTACAAGTGGACGAGGACATGGGTAATTAAACTCCACATGTACTGGCAACCAACAAGATAAATGGTAAGATCCCTTTAATAGCAGATTTTGATACATGGAAAGAAATTACTTTTAACATGGCAAGTCACACTGTACACAAACAGTACAACTAAAAATTCTGAAGGTCCAAAAAGTGCTCAGATAACATAGACTATATGGACAAAACTATGGACACCTCTTAATTATTGAATTCAGGTGTTTAAATCAGACCTATTGCCACAGGTGTATAAAATCAAGCACCTAGCCTTGCAGTCTGCATTCACAAACCTTTGTGAAAACAAATGGGTTATTCTGAAGAGCTCAGTGAATTCAAGTGTGGTACTGTGGTAGGATGCCACCTTTGCAATAAGTCTGTTTGTGAAATTTCATCCCTGCTAGATATTCAATGGTCAACTGTAAACAGTATTATTGGAAAATGGAACCTCAGCCACGAAGCAGAAGACCACGTAAAGTCACAGAGAGGGTTACCGAGTGCTCCACCAAGACCTCCAGCTGCATAATTCTGTATGTGCAGCGTTTTATACTAAATACTGCACATACAGACCCCCAAGCGGCTTGGCCACTTCAAGGTCCTGAAGAGGTCATGGTGCTTGAAGTAACCCTTGAAAAGAAGTGCTTAGCAACAGATTAATAATTGTTATCAGCCAGGAATCCTCTACTGCTTTCAGCTCCAGCATGACCCAATGGACTGGATCATAATTTCATAGTGTTTGGTCATTTCCTGAAAATATATAATTTCTTTTAGGTTGTTGTATTGCTTTGTTACTTTTTTTTTTTTTTTGGCGTTCCTAGGACATCTGATGTCTGCAGGACAGATTATTATTATTATTATTTTATTATTTATATGGTGCCATCAGATTCCTTAGCGCTGTACAATGGGGACAGATGACTACTTTCTTAGTCACTTGTTCAATGTTAAAAAAAAAAAAAGACTTTTTTTTTTTTTCATATACAGTTACTCATATAGGTCTGCTGGTCATGCCAATAGTCATCATATTGCGATTACTCCTAGATTGTAAGCTCTTTTGAGTGGGGCCCACCTCACCTCTTGCATCTGTCAGCTTTATTTTTTTGAATTACTTGCTGCAACATAGCCGTAAAATATCATTGTAAAGCGCTACAGAATATGTTGTTGCTATATAAATCCTAATAACAGTTATAATTATTTACTTTTTTCTTGAGCACACACTATTAGTTCTGGGGGGGTCATGATGGAGCTGATCTTTTCACCTATTTTAGAAAAGGAACATTGATGTGTTCTGGGGTTAATCGATTGGGGGGGAGGGGGAGGACACTGGGAATAAGCTAAAACACTACAGGTCATTGTTCAGGAGGAGGTGGGGGAGGACTGGGGACTTGCGTGGCTTAGAAAAAGGAAAGTAAGGAGGGACAAGGGGGGGTGGAGATAGGGGAAAAACAAATACACTTAAGGAAAGAAAGAGATATATTGATTAAAGCAGCAGTGTCCAATCTCTGGCATTGTAGCTGTTGCGGACAATGTTTCTCATAAAGCTCAGGAGGTGTGAACCGAAAAAGATATTTGGCAACTTAGTAGCCAGCAGAGACAATGCAATACATTAACCCAGAATAATACAACTGAGAGATACAATATCCATAGAACATAGCTTACAGTATATACAGGGCCGGTGCAAGCATTTTTGCCGCCCAAAGCAAAAAATATTTTGCCGCCCCATTCACTCCACCCACTCATGCAGACTAACACACACGCACTGACCCATGCAGACTGATGCACACTGACCCATATACACACACTGATCCATACAGACACCATAATGACCAATACAGACACACAATGCCCCATACAGACACACACTGATCCATACAGACACACACTGACCCATACAGACACACAATTCCCCATACAGACACACACTGACCCCTACAGACACACAATGCTCCATACAGACACACAATGACCCATACAGACACACAATGCCCCACACAAACACACACTAGCCCATACAGACACACTGACCCATACAGACACACAATTCCCCATACAGACACACATGGACCCATACAGACACACACTGACCCATAGACAGACAATGCCCCACACAGACACACACTAGCCCATACAGACAGACTGACCCATACAGACACACAATGACCCATACAGACTGACATACACAAACATATTGACTGAAGCACACTAACACATTCTCTGACACACATCTCACCTCAATGCTGTTTCTATATCCATCTTGCCTGCGCCTGGTGGCCCAAGTACTTCTTTTTTCTGCACATTTCCTTAAAAATGCTCCCGCCCACTTCTCCCCACATACAGGGAAAGAGGGCAGAAGCAACGAATTGAAGCTCCCTTGCGCTGCTGCCACCTGCCGCAATGGATGTCTTGGAGGGGGTCTGGCTGAGCGCCTTGGTGGGTATGCCGCCAGACCGGTGTTTTACCAGGCGCTAGTGAGCAGCAATGTAAGTGCTCCCTAGCACCCGGTAACCTGGCTGGCGGCAGGCTAGAAATAATAGAGCGATCATAAAGCTGCAGGGCTGGTGCCCCCCTTTAAGCAGCGCCCTAGGGCGGCTGCCTAATTGGCCTATAGGAAGCCCCATAAAAATAGTATATACATTAACCAGTTATGTCAGGACACAGGAAATACATTTATTACAGAAGGAGTTGTAGATACATGAAATAGATTTCTGGTGAAAGTGGTAGATACTAATACATTAGCAGAGATCAAAAGAGTTTGGGGTGGACTCATCTTTATATTACGCAGAAGGAAAATGTTGTGCCAACATTCAAGAGTCATGTTGTGCGAACATCTAATAGGAGTGGGCAACCCAGAGCATCTCCTGGCTAGCTGCTTTTTACTCATTTATTTAACAGTTTTAATACTGTGCTCTTATATTAGAACAACTACTCATATGTTGGATTACAAATAAATAGAGGGATATAAAATTAGATGTAATTGAATAAAATGAGTTGAAAAATTTGCATTAGTTTAACATTTGTATCACTTTTCTATCAAGTTCTATGTAAGAAGGCTGGTGAGCTTACAATCTAAAGGGACACTATGAGCAAAGGTAGCAGAAGAGAAATTACAGTTTCATGACAAATAATTGAATATGTGAGGAGTTGGTAAATGAGATGGCAGGCAATTAAAGATACTCTGTCATTTTCAGTTTTTTTCTAACAATATAATCTTTATGAAATACTGATGTTGAAGACATTGGAATTCCACTGAAATTGCAACTCAATCCAAAGATTCTATAAGACAAAGTAGTTTCTACTTTGACTTATGGACCAGCCTGAGTTTGACAAAAGTTGACAAAAAGCAGAGCTCTACCATCAACTTTTGTCCAATCCCAGCAGTCGAGGAGGTTGGCAGTGGGATTCAAAAATTGGCCACTTTAAAACACTTTACTCGTATCGGTGCTTGTCGTAACAGATGATGTTGAGAAACAGCCTTCCAGCAAAGGTGGTAGAGAATAATTAAAGAGATCAGGAAAGCTTGCTATGTACACACTGCTTTGCTAAGATGGAATAAAATAATGAACATGGACAATTTATTTTTTTTAGGTTTAGATTAAGTTAGGTTTATCCTTTCCCTTTACGTGATGCAATTGTATCAAAATTAACATGAAAAATAATGATCCAGATCCACATCGGGCAAAAGTAAAAAAGAAAAAAAGACAAAGTCTAATTAATTTATCTTTACAGAATATATTTCTTCATCATGACCGATACAGCTGTACGAAAGAAGCTACTTCTACCAAACGCACAACTTCTGCTCTTTCACAAGACCTCTCTAAAATCCATTAAACACTAATGTAGCCATGTTGTTGGTCAATGAAGGACTCTACAGAAATAACCAAGATTATCTTGAATGTAAACATCTGTCCATAATGTAATCTCTGTTATTCTAGAGCATGTAGGTTGCTTTCCTGGGCTGTCTGTTCATAATCTAGATAAAAGTGATGTTTGCACAGGATCAAAGTTATACATTCCCAGATTTCAATGAGCTTTGCTTTTTGCAGTGTTTATTTTGTGTCTCTTAAACATTAGGAAAAGGATAAAAGGTTAAACAGGAATATTGGCCATCTTAAAAAAAATTAAAATAATAATTAAAATAATAATAAAAAAATAATACAGGATAAATGTTTTTCTTGCAACTATGTGGAAAAATAAAACGATTTTGAATATATTTGTCAATTATTAGCAATTAAAAATTACCAATTGACATTGCTTTATTATTTAATAATTTTATTTAAAAAAATAACTAAATGGGAGGCTACAATATCACGTGTTAGAATAAAGGAAAGGCATGGCATCTGAAAAAAATAGGGGTTTTGTGTAGTGATAGAGCATTATTTAATTATATTTTACATTTTGTATTGTATTGTCTGTCTAGACTGATAGACGGACGGACGGACGGACGGACGGAGGAACAGATGGATAGGGACAGACGGACACATGCATATATACACATAGCTAATACTATGCTGACTCTAACAGTTTGTATTTCTCAATATGCCATGCAATAAATAAAAAATTTAAAAACTCCTTTAAAATATGTGTTGTATGGGGGGGCAGAGCCTAACTGACGAGCGAACCAGACGCATCTCGATAGAGGTCCGGGAAAACTGAAACCAATTTTCATACTTTTAGCGACCAACATCGACTATCCAGCGGTTTTGCTTACTTTCAGTGGTTCCAGGCACAGACAGAGTCGCGGCATTCTGTGCATGGGCACGAGGCAGGCGGCCAATCCATCTGCCCTTGGACTCTCTGTTTATTGCAGTAACTGTTGGAGCATACCTCCACCCCCCTGCCGGTGAGGGTCATCCAGGCACCTACATCTCTGGTGCTGTCGGGCCTGGAGGCAAGCTTTCCTACTTCAGAAACAAGACAGACCAAACGTCCAGTGCAATTGTTAGGCATCATTGTTTTTTCTCTCTGTTTGTATCTTTGTTGCATTGTGCTAATATTGTTTTATTTGGAAAAAAAGGGCAGTCTCTTACTCACTACTTACTGAATACTACTTTATTGATTCCAAAATTGTACAAGAGCAATATCCATGATGTATTCCTGCACACCAAAATAAAGAATTTAAAAAGGAAAATATGTGTTGTTTTTCTTATCTTTCTTAAACAATAAAACATATGATTTTAAAATCTTCTACACCATCATGACTGGGAGATATTGCACCTTTCATTTCCCCATATATCATCTTTCGGGGTTTGTTCCTCTCATCCCTTCTGCACCCTACATCCATAATAGACAGATAGACTGACAGACAGACAGACAGACACATACATAGAAAACAGATGGGTTGGTAGAAAAGTAGATGATAAATAAATAGACAGACAGGCCAGACAGAGAGGGACACTCGGGTAGATGATACATTGGGAGGGACATAGATCAATCTTTTTTTTATATATATAAAACAGTAGGATTTCCTTAATGCAGAAATGTTGCCTAAATGAACATTTCAAGGAAAATATCCTAGCATAGTTCATAGATTACATTATAATTGGTTTTAGATGCTCAAAAATGTTAACTAAAAACATAAAAATAATTTTCTTTTTCTTGTTCATTTTGCTGAGGACCTGAGGCATTTCCCATTTTTATATAATTGCCACAATCTTATTACCAACTGGTAAGAGTGTGTTGAATACACATACCACCTCTTATACAGATTCATGATTTAATCGAGAACTAAGTCACATCCTATATATCATCACACATAGAATTATAACCTGTCCAGTCTCATTCCGTTCTTACACACCGTTCCATAAAGCATCTTAGAATAACAGCTTGACCAGTAAATCTATTCAGTTGAAAGGAATATATTTCTTATTTTTTACAGCTTACTAAACAGAGGTGGCCAGTTGATCGAAATTTAGCCTTTCTAATAAAACATTCCTCATTTCCTGCTATTCCTATCGACAACAAACAAAGGCAAAAAAAGAGACGTGAATGTTAACGGTCTGTGTGTTATGAAAGTGACTGAAAAACTAAACAACGTAAAATTGAATTTCCCTTGGCTGAAAGGCTGAGGATTAAAAAGAAAATGCTCTGCTTTTCCTTACTTTTCCAGCACAAATATAAACTTTAGTAATTAAACTTTTCACCTTTTTAAAGTAGCTGACAGACTGTGTACTCCTCACAGTGGGTGGCTTAGTCTCCAGATATACTGACTTGGAACAATATACAAAGAAGAAAGCCCAAAATGGAATCTTTAGCTAAAGTAACCATGTATATCTCTTATGCCGCCCAAACATATCCCTTCCTCAGATTTGCATACATTTGACTTTCTAAATGAAACAAAATGCAGAAAACAGCAATTAGCCGTTTAAGGCAGCAAAATGCACTGTCAGGAAAATAATACCAAAGATAATACGTTTTCATTTCCATAATTATTGATATTTTGAGGTGAAAAGAATGCATTCGCTTAGCGCACGTTAGAAAATATTTGGAAGTTAATGAGTAAATTAACCTTCTGGAAAGGAGTCAAACGTAGTAATGAGTTTCTACAGATTTATAAAGGATTCTCTTAGAAAATCTGTCACGATAACTCTAATGTTCTTAACTCAATGTCTTTTTGTTTAAAGGTGGATTGGGGTGGCTATGTTTATATGTAAAAATATATAGCTATTTTTATTAATAATTAAGGGTGCCAGCGTAAAATGAAAATAATACATTGTGATTATTTGGAATTATTAATTAGAACAACCTTAATTCTAAAGGGTGTGTTCTCTAGAACAGTGGTTCCCAAGTCCTCAAGGTACCTCTACCAGTCCAGGATTAGTGTCTAAGGTGTTTTGCTTTTTTCTTTTCTAAATACACATTAGACACAACTGTGTAATCCCTAAATCCTGCACTGTTAGCAGTGCCTTGAGGACTGGTGTGGAAACCACTGCTCTAGACAATAAATTGTGTCAATCTGTAAACTGATTTAAAATATCCAAATTGGAGAAAAAGCCAGCTTCCAAACTCTGGTAAGAAAAGTGGATTGTGCTACTTATGCTTAGACTGTGGGGGTCCAGTATAAGAGCCACTGTGGTTTTGTCGTTAATAAAAAATGTATTTTCATCAATAAACAACGTTACAACATGGTGATCATAGAAAACATTCAAGCACAATGTATTTCAAACAGACTTTGCAAGATATAATGCACAGTACATGTTCAAAGCATTGACTAGAGCGTGACCATTCAAAAAAAAAGAAAAGAAAAATTATTTTTTTTTAAAAAGAAAGACAAACACTATAGATTACGTACCAATATTTCAGGTACCAGTTTCGTAAAAATGTACAGTAAAAATTAAGTGCTAGCACCAACTGATACACACTGTTTTAACTTTACAAAATCAGTGTATAATGGTACCCAAAAACATCATATCTGATACAGTAGTACATGAGTGTGGCGCCGGACTTTGTGCTTCATTTATTACTCAATAGTGCAGTGAAACTGGACACCAAAATGTACAGCGGAGGTTGATATCTAAAGGAGGTCATGTATGGGATACAGTATGTAGCAGTGTCTTTTAGTGTTGTGAATTTGGAACAAAGATGACAGTAGAGGGTCACCTGATGGACTGTGCACTTACCTGTAGGTACAGACAGGTAGATTGTAGAAGAAAATAGATAGAAGAGAGAGACAGAAAGAAAAGGGTGAGAGGGAATGGTGGAACGGTAGGAGTAAAAAATAACTGATGTTGAAATGTTTCGGGAGTTGGATTACTTGGGAGATATAGTTATTATATATAGACTGTCCACTTCACACAAGCACTCAAGCTTTGCTTTGGAAATTCCTTGTAAATATAGGAAAGCACAGAAAAGGCTTTTATTCCTAAAATGATTATACAGAAATTTAATTATAAACCTATACTGTGTTGCAGTAATATAGTAATATAGTAAAACAATATGGAGGTGCAGAGATAAGAGCGCAACGCAATCTATTTTAAACTTGCTGTATTTCAGGAAATGCAGAATCTGCCTCCATTAAATAAAAAAAACAATTGCTACGTTTTTATTTTATTTTTTTGTATATATTGTTTCAAATATTTACAGTTCTTTTTGTATTTTTCCCTTAGTCAGACTTGTAAATGAGAGGAATTGTTTTAAAGAAAGGCTACTAAAATGTCAGGTAGCCTGGCTTTCTAAAGAGAACTTAGTGGGTTCTGCTGCATATGCTCAACCACGTCCTGCTCACGCTTCCGATGTCTAACACCTTATTCTACAGGTGCAGGAGCCCCAGGCTACCAAGAGCAAGCAAAGAGCCACAAATGCCATTGGCAATCCCCAAAGCGACATTCCCATGGTAATATTCTGCAACAACAGAAATTGAACATAATTACCCTTCTGTAATCTTTGTTTATACAGTACTCCATCAGTTATCTTATCACATCAACAAACGGTGTGTTTAATTTTAATTAGGATAATAAAACTAAATCTATCTCAGCATAGTCTGTTAAAACATTAATAATGAAATAGACATTGTAGGTACATTTTGTTTTACATAAGATTGTTGCTAAATTACTCTAAATGGTCAAAAAAAATCCCTTGAATATAATTTATATATATATATATACACACAACCCTTTACTCTTTCTAAAAGTCCAATAAGTGGAATCTCTAAGATAGAACAATTAACAGAATAAACTGATTGTTACATCATAAGTAGTACCTTAATACAAATTCTTTTTATATGAATAAGCTTACCCATATGTAATAAAATATCCGTGTAATGCCTGTTATGCAATTAAAAATATTATTTGCATTAAAAAAAAAAGTAATTTGGGTGGAAATACCCTCCACACATTTTTCAATTATATTTTTGCAAACATGTAAATATAGTGAAAACTATGCAACCCGTCTTTTCTTTCTTTTTTTTACATTCTTTATTTTATCTCAGAAAACGTGAGACATTCGGTAATGTATACAGGGGCGTTTTAGCCGCGAGGGAAACAAGGCATTTGCCTTGGGCGGCATTTTTCAGGGGGCGGCAAAAAAAGCCGCCCCCAAATGCCCAGGGCAACAAACATGCCTGGCGGGCGGGCGGCTGGCAAGGGAGCTCTTCCCCTGAGCTGTCTGCTCAGCTCCCTCGCGCGCTGCAGAGTGAGGCTGGGAGCCAGAATATGACGTCATTAACCCGGCTCCCAGCCTCACTCTGAGGTGCGCGAGGGAGCTGAGCAGACAGCTCAGGGGAAGAGCTCCCTTGCCAGCCGCCCAGCAGCCACTGGACCCCCCAGGGAGATAGAGAACCCCTTCCCCCCAGTATTCCCAAAGGTAAGGAGGCTGGAGGGGGGGTTAAAAAAATACATGTGTTAATGTAAGTGAGTGATTGTGTGTGTCTGTTAGTGTGTGTGTGAGTGTGTCTGTTAGTGAGTGAGCGTGTCTGTTAGTGAGTGTGTGTGTCTGTTAGTGAGTGTGTGTCTGTTAGTGAGTGTATGTCTGTTAATGTGTGTGTGTGTCTGACTGTTAGTGTGAGTGTGTGTGTCAGTGAGTGTGTGTGTCTGCTAGTGTGTTTCTGCTAGTGAGTGTGTGTGTCTGCTAGTGAGTGTGTTTGTGTGTGTTTGTCTGACTGTGTGTGTATGTTTGCCTGTGAGTGTGTGTGTCAGTGAGTGTGTGTGTGTCTGCTAGTGTGTGTCTGCTAGTGAGTGAGTGTGTGTCTGTGTGTGTCAGTGAGTTTGTGTTTCTGTAATCTAGTGCATGCGTATCTGTCAGTGAGTGTGTGTGTGTGTGTATTTAGAAGGTGGTGCAGGGGGAAGGGAAGGGTGGGGGTTGCGCGCCCGGGGGATTGGGGGGCGCCTGAGTTTTGTCCTGCCTAGTGCAGCACAAAACCAGAATACACCACTGAATGTATACATTCGCGCAAGTACATCAACCAACAAAAGACATTGCATAAAACATCTGTAAATTGTAATACATCGGAGAGGTTAGAGTTACGGTAATTAGAAAAACAATTCTGGTTGTTCATGACAAAAGGCTTACCGAATATTTAAAAAATTAACAGTACCGGTAACAATCACATCCCTCAGCATGGAGATAAACTGGTTTATGTAGAGAGCAATGCTAAGTATGAACTAGAAGCGATAATCTGTCCCAGATTCTGAGGATTTTAGACTAGGAAGAATCCCAAGAGATGGGGTATTGAAAAAAGAGGAAGTAAAGAAAGAGATAATGAAAAAGGGGAAAGAAGGATAGAAGTCGGAGTTTAGGGGGTCTCTGGTTGGCACTGGCGGAGGGAGCATCTTCTAGCCTCAGTGGGGGGGGGGCGAGAAGTGTATTGGGTGTAGTGTTGAGGGGTTTGGCTGTAAATTGTCGATATAGTTTTCTCACTGTTCTCAAACTTTAGAGAAGGTCTTCATAGATCCTTGACCAACCCTTCTCTTTTTAAACTGTAATTAAAGAACTAATTTTGGACTGAGCTAAAGCGGAGCTGTTACTTGACAGTTAATAAAATTGTAAGATTTGTTTTTCTTTTTTATTCATTTTCCTAGTAATATTCCTTATTTACATTAAAACAAAGCATGGGCTTTTATTTTTGTCTTAAGTGATATTATGTTCCTTAGTATTGGAAAAGTAACCCAGCATATAGTCTGGTAAGACCAACATTTTTTTTTGTATATGTGCGTGGTCATATGTGTTTCTGTGTCAAGAGAACAGTTGCCCTCACAGTCTTCTCAAAGTGATAGATTTATTTATTTTACAAACTAGCTAAATCAAAAAGATTTTACCTTAATCTTCATTAAGGTGGTGGGATGGACATACAATACATAAATAAACCTATCATTTTGGAAAGACTTGCAATTTGTCTTCATTCCCATTGTCATACAGTTCCCCGCCATGATAACGATAGCACCATGGGTCTCTCTTCGTGAAAAATAATAATGACTAATTTTCAATTTAACTTTCTTGTGCAGGATGATCAAAGAAAAAGTGTTAGTGAGTAACGAGCATCTGGACATTTTACGATTCCGTCCTCCAAATGTGAAAACATTTGCAAGAATAATTGATTATTGACATTTTCCGTCTTTGATACTGGATTTCAGTATACACAGAATACATAGACAAGGTCTATGAAGTATTGTCCTCTCTCACAAAATCATCGACAAATCCATTGAAGTTCTCTAATATGCAGAAACGACTGTCAAATTATGTAACTGCTGGTCACAGATCTGACTGGTGGTCACTAGACTCGTGTTTGCTGCTTGCAATCTTTATAGCCAATGGGCATATTTACTTATTTACTTTTTTTTATAGTGTGGCTTGGTGACTTCCATTATTGATAGTTATGGGGTGAGAATGCCTACAAGAGACTTCATCCCACAAACGATTCTCAGGCTGGGCCCACTTCTGACCTGACAGATTCTACTAGGGTGCATTGTTGTATGTTTCAGACATGGCTGAATGTGCTGGAGAGATAAAGTTTTTACCGAGTGTCTCGTGGAAATCATTTATACGATCATACAAATCTTAAAGGAACAATTGGGAACTTTTTGGTCATTGTAACAATCCATATACAAACACACTGCCATACATAACTTAGCTCTACTCCCATGTGGGGATTATAGATTGACTAAGAATCATTTTTGGATCACATGACTCATATCATGAGCTATTTCATGAAATAAAATTTAAAAAATTTAGAGGCAAGTGTTAAATGTCAAAAGACACTATCTAGCTTAGATAGCCGTATAATAGGTGATATGTGTATTTAACACACTCTTGGAAGGAAATACCAGTTGGTAACAAGATTGTGGCAACCATATATGAATGGGAAATGTCTTATGTTCTCACCAATATGAGCAAAACATATATTTTATGTTTTAAGTGAACATTTTAGAGTATCTAAAGCTAATTATAATGTATTCTATGAACTATGCAAGGATATTTGCCTTTTAATGTTCCTTTAAGCAGCATTTCTGCGTCAAGGAAATCTACTGTTTTATTTAAATAAATGATTAACCTTTGTCTCTCCCAATCTATCATCTGCCTGAGTGTCCCTCTCTGTCTGGTCTGCCTGTCTATATAGTGATGTCCCGAACGGTTCGCCACGGACGGCGAACATAAACATAAACTTTGACCCTGTACCTCACAGACAGCAGACACATTCCAGCCAATCAGCAGCAGACCCTCCCACCTCCTGGACAGCATCCACTTTACATTCATTGTGAAGCTGCATTCTTAGTGAGTTGTCCAGGAGGTGGGAGGGTCTGGGAGGGAGGGTCTGCTGCTGATTGGCTGGAATGTGTCTGCTGACTGTGAGGTACAGGGTCAAAGTTTATGTTTATGTTCGCCGTCCGCGGCGAACCGTTCGGGACATCACTATTTATGTATCATCTACATTTCCATCTGTTGTCTCTGTATGTGTCTGTCCGTCTGTCTGTCTTTCAAGAATGTAGGGTGCAGGAGAGGTGCGAGGAACGAACCCCCAAAAATTATTCATGGGAAAATGAGAGGTGCAAGTTCGCCCCAGTCATGATGGTGTAGAAGATTTTAAAATCATGTATTTTATTGTTTGGGAAAGATAAGAGAAACAAAATATATTTAAAGGATGTTTTTAAATGTGTATTTAGTGCATTGGCATATTGAATAATGTAAACTGGTAGAGTCGGCAAAGTATTAGCTATATGTCTTTATGTATATGTCTGTCTATCTCTCTCTATTATCTATCTATCTATCGATCTATCTGTCTATCTGTCTATCTGTCTATCTATCTATCTATCCGTCTGTCAGTCAGTCTGTTGGTCCGTCCGTCTGTCTATCTATTCATCCATCCATCCATCCATCTTTCTATCTATTGTTCATATATTATATACCACACAGAGCAAGCCCAGTTGGTTTGTAATTGTAATTGCTTCTTTTTTATCTATTTGTCTTAGAATATCATCTTTTTTTTTTGTTCCAGAAATACAGCCATTTGTATTTTATAAATTCATTTCTAAGAAATGATTCTACTGGAAGGAGCAGCAAGGACACAAGAGGTTAAAGTATGTTGTTTCAATGACCATTAACTATTTAATTATTTATTATTCATTATAAACTGTGGTTGAAGAGACCTTTGTCCTCGTGCTTTACTGGGTTCGATTCACGTGCATTCTCTTGCAGATCTAAGGTTGCCACCTGGCACTGTAGTAAAGGAACACATTCAGCCAGTTGGTTTTACACTTGAAGGATTTAAATGTTCAGAGGGGTTTCAGTTTATTTCTAATTTGTTCAATGAAAATGCACTTACATGGCACCCCCCCCCCCCATGAATATATAATAACCTTTCCATATTTTTCCATAAGTCAACACTACCTACAAACACAACCTTGCATTAAAACATCAACACTACGTACAAAAACAACCCTGCATTAAAACGTCAACACTACAAACAAACACAACCCTGCATTAAAACGTCAACACTACAGTGAAGCACACTCTTACATTCGAACACAAATTCTCCATACAAAAACACGCTTCCATTCAAGCATACAAACTCTGCTCAGTGCTAAATACAAGCCTGTGAGGATGGGCAAATGGTAAATCTGACCAAGCAAAGCATTGTGGGAGATGTGCAACAGATGGGGATCTACGTTTTGGCCACCCTTGTGATTGGAGGGCCCAAATAAATTCTTGCACCAGGGCCCTCTCTACGTTCTGCCACTGATCAAATATCCTGCGTATGTGTAGATGAATGCATTTGCAACAATATAGCTTTGCAAAAACACAACAGAATGCAAACACAATGTCTGCATTTTTACAGAATTGCATTGTTACAGTAAACCATTGTACTACACAGTGTGTTTGTCAATGAAATGACACTTCACAAGTAATATGTCTTATGTAGTGTACACTAGGTAATGTATCTTATAGTTAACACATGTTCATAGTTTATTCAATGTGTGGGCATGAAATAGTTCAGTCGGGGGCACGATATACTAAATTGTGTGCATGGGATAACTGTATCCTGGGCAGCTGGGCCGGTGCTTCCTCTTAGCACCTACCTCGCTGCTGCCGCAGCTGGCTCACAATTTAGTAGAGACACCCACAAGTTAACTATATCATGCCAAGACAGTTACATTTTGAACCCATGTTGCCTATCTTTCGAACATGATCTATTAAATTGTGCGTATTAAATAGTAAAGTGTGGCCACAGTTTCTTTTAAAAATTAACATGTCACCTATGGGGCTACATAAAAATAAAAGCAAAAATGTGTATGCATGATTTTGTAAGTGAAAAGAAAAGGTTAATTTAATACAATAGATTTTAAAAAAAATTGTTAAAGTATAACCAGACCCTATAATATTAGACTGTGATTACTTATTCAGATACTTTTACTAATCTCACTAGAAGAAAAACAGACTTAACTCTTTAAACACCAGAGGATGGAGCAGAGCAATACATTGCCCCCAAATGCCCATGCACATACCTTGTTGACCTGGTGGCAGGTGACTAGCTGTGTTCGAAGGCGGGCGGCGAGGGAGCGCTAATTTGTGAGCTCTCTCTGCTCAGCTCCCTTGCACGCCGAGGGAGCTGAGCAGAGAGAGCTCACAAATCAGCACTCCCTCGCCACCCGCCTTGGATCTCGGCTAGCCGCCCAAGCCTGCACGCCTGCCTCCCTCCCTGCCCAAACAGCCCGGCCAACAGCCCCACTGGACCCCAGATAAAAAAATCCACCCAGCTCTCCCAAAGGCAGGGAGGCTGGGTGGATTTAAATTAAAATTAAAAAATAATCTCTGAATGTTGGGGGGGATGTGTGTGTGTCTGTGTCTGTGTCTGGCTGGCTGGCAGCGTGTGTGTTCGTGTGTCTGTGTCTGGCTGTCAGTGTGTCTGTATGTCTGTCAGTGCGTCTGTATATCTGTCAGTGTGTCTGTGTGTCTGTTAGTGTGTGTCTGTGAGTGAGTGAGTGTATGTCTGTCAGTATGTGTCTGAGTGATTGTGTGTGTCTGTGAGTTAGTGTTTGTGTCTCTGAGTGAGAGTGAGTATGTCTGTCAGTGTGTATCTGTGAGGTAGCCTGTGTGTCTGAGTGATTGTGTGTGTATGTAAGGGTGCCTGTGTGTGTCTGTAAGGGCGCCTGTGTGTGTCTGTGTGTCTGTCTGTAAGTGTGCCTGTGACTGTGTGTGTCTGTGAGGGAGCCTGTGTGTCTGAGCGATTTTGTGTGTCTGTCAGTTTGTGTCTGTGAGTGAGTGTGTCTGTCAGTGAATGTGTATGTGTCTGAGTGATTGTGTATTTATGTCAGTGTGTGTGTCTGTGAGTGGGTGTGTGTGTGTGTCTGCGTCATTGTGTGTGTGTCGGTGATTGTGTGTGTGTCTGTGTATCTGTGAGTGAGTCGGTGATTGTGTGATTGTGTCAGATTGTGTCAAATCAGTGTGTGTGTGTATGTCAGTGTATCTGAGAGTGTGTGTCTGTCAATCAAAGTGTGTGTGTTAGTGTTTAACAGGAAGAGGTGTGGCATTGACAGGAAGGGGTGGGGCAAATGTAAATTAAGAGGTGCCCGAGTTCCGTCATGCCTATGGCAGCACAGATCCAAAATACACCACTGATTGCGCCCCTCCTCGTCACTGAAAAGGTTAAATAAAGTATATGATATGTCAGCAAAGGACGGGTCAGTCTCATGAAGTGGTCTGAACCACTCACCCCTGCTTCACCTGGGGAGATTGAGAGACCAGCTCCAGGAATCCTGGCTGGAGTTAAGTGCCACTTTACAAGTGCTCGCATCCTGTGCTTATACAAACTTATGATAACAGTAACATATATAGTAAAACAGGAAACGAGGATTGTTAGTGCTATTTGTGGGTTGGGAAGGGAAGCATCAAAAATAATTTTAAATAAATCATTAATGCATTAGCTAGCCTGCTATATACCAAATTAATAGGGATTGCATATATACATTTAACAAAAATTACCCACAGTACTAAATATAATAAAACCTTCAATAAATATAATTAGAATAAGATATTTAAGAATAAGATTTTTTTTTTTAAACTGTACTTTCATGATTATAGGACTCGCCAAACTGATTGATCTCAAAACATTTACATACAGCAAACAAGTTAAAGGAATACCAAAGCACCATAACCACTGTACCCCACTGTAGTAGTTATGGTGCTGTCCCTTTAGTCACGGTTATTCACTAAACTCTGAAATGCAGTAAGTTGAAATCTATATCCAAATGGAAAATTAAGTCAGACATATTTGCTTATATTTTGCAATTAAGTTTTCAATCCACCACAATGTGTAATTTAGTGGAAAACACTGAAAGATCTACAATACCAGTTTTAAATATATACGCAATAGGGTTACTCCAAACACCATGACCACTTCACGGATTTGAAGTGATCATGATTCCTGCTGTCTGTATGCAGCAATTCGATATGCAGTACACATACATAGTTTAACCCCTCTGCTATCGGATGTGTATCTCCAGTCGCGTCATTGGGGCGTCCTTAACCCACCGGCTTTATAAAAACACTGGGTTTTGTTTGTATTAACCCTTTAATTCACCTGCCGTGAGCATCATGGAGCAATGTCGTGGTAGGTGTATATTATACTTATCTCCACTGCATTACTTCAATTGTGCTTACTGCGGTAAGGGGACAAAGAGCTGTAACTTCCAAATATCTTTCACTTTTACTTTAAATTGCAAGAAATATTTTTTTTTTAAAAAGATCATTTTTAAATCAAAGTAAATTTTTTTTTTTAAGTGAAAAAGGTAAGCCTTTATTTTTTTTATTATTTATATAAAATATTCTATATGGTATTATGCATATTGTTTCCATCTCTAAGAATGAACCCATTTTTTATGAGTGGTAATGATGTTGTAATAGTACTGTGGTATTTAAATGCTGTTACAGAAGTCAGAAAAAGGCAAGTTTGTGTCCGTCATGTAGAAACATATTTTGTAGAGTAAGCTGATTAAACATTGTGCAAATCCTGACAAACACAGAGGAAGATCTATCCCGTTTGCTGTGTACTATGTGGAAACTCTAAACTATGGCTTTTCTACAAACAAGCTCCCTTATTCATTGTGGACATAGCTGGAAAATCTTCACAAACCAATACTTAGTGTAAATGAAGTAGTGATGACTTCCAACTAGTTCCAATAGAAAATTAAACTGACTGACACACATTTAACCAGAGGAAGTAACCCATTAACAAACAGCTAACAAAAGGCCATTCACAGGCATTGTGGGGGATCTAGTTACCTTGGGAAAGGTGTAGCCAGAAGGATTAGGAAGTATGGAATTTGGGTAAAAAAAATCTCTCATTTGATTTTATTTACTTAGCGCTGCTATCCATGAAAAGAACTGGAGAACTTTCCATTAAGAGAACTTTTCCATGTGTATTCATATTGTTTGTGTTTATGTGTATCTGGTTTTATTTTATTTATTATTATTATAATAACAACAACATCTATGGATAGATAGATAGACAGACAGACAGACAGACAGACAGATAGATAGATAGAGAATAGATAGACAGACAGACAGAGAGACAGATAGATGATAGACAGACAAACAGAGAAACAGATAGATAGATAGAGAGAGAGAGAGAGAGAGACAGATAGATAGACAGACAGACAGACAGACAGATAGACAGATAGATAGACAGATAGATAGATAGATAGATAGATAGACACAGACAGATACATAGATAGATACAGGGCCGGCCTTAGGTGTTCAGGCGCCCTGTGCGAAACAATCTTGTGGCCCCCCCCCCCCCTCACCTGTCTCTGTTTGGACCCCTTCAAACTATTTTAGGAGCATTCACAATCTGTTGCCTCCACCCCCTTCTACAAAACCACTGCACCTCTTAACCAAAATCCCTGGCCAGATCTTCACCAAGCCCCTGGCCACCACTTCATCAAACTCCTGGCCACCCCTTCCCCTTCATCAATGCCCTGGCCATCCCTTCATCAAACTCCTAGCCACCCCTTACCCTTCATCAATCCCCTCCCACCCCTTTATCAATTCCTGCCACCCCTTCATCAGTCCCCTGCCCCTCTCATCAATTCCCTCCCACCATTTACTCAGCCCTCTGCCCCTATTCATCAGCCGCCTGACCCCCTAATCAATCCCCTCCCACCCCTTTAACAGCCCTCTGCCCCATTCATCAGTCCCCTGACCCCCTCACCAATCCCCTCCCCCTTTTATCAGCCCCCTGACCCCCTCATCAGTACCCTCCCACCCCTATCACCCACCTGCACCCCTTTAATCAGTCCCATGCCCCCCTTTTCAACCCCCTGCTCCCCTTCATCAGCCCCCTTAATACATCCCATGCCAAATAATCCAACCCCTGGCCACCCCTTCATCAGTCCCCTGCCCCCTCATCAATTCCCTCCCACCTATTTATCAGCCATCTGCCCCCATTTCATCAGCCCCCTGATCTCCTCATCAATCCCCTCCCACTCCTTTATCAACCACCTGCCCCCTTTAACCCCTTAAGGACCAAACTTCTGGAATAAAAGGGAATCATGACATGTCACACATGTCATGTGTCCTTAAGGGGTTAATCAGCCCCATGCCCCCCTTTTCAGTTTCCTGCCACCCTTTATCAGCCCCCTTAATAAATCCCCTGCCAATTAATGCAATCCATGCCACCCCTTCATCAATCCCCTGCCCCCCTTAATTAAATTCCTGCACCTCTTCAACAAAACCTATTTAATAAAAAAGAAAAAAAAAGTTACTCACAGTAAAGGCTGCTGCTCCCTGGAATGAGCTGTCTCCGCCGATTGAAGAGCACCGGGTGCCGCCTTCACTCACTGAATTGGATCCTTCCGCGGCTCCCTCTGATGACAGAGCACGTCGACGTTACGCAAGTACGCGGCATAACGCCCCCACGCTCCTCCTCCACCCTCCATACAGAAGTGGATTCCCGGCGGCGGCTCTCTGCTCATAATTTGCAAGTCAAGTGCAAAGCAGTATTATGCACCTGAATTGCACTTTAAATACAGAACTCGGCCGGCCTGCGAGCTGTGTTGGCCGCCCGGCGCCCCTGTTGCCATGGCGCCCTGTGCGGCCGCACAGCTCGCACACCCCTAAGGCCGGCCCTGGATAGATAGATAGACAGACAGACAGACAGATAGATAGATAGATAGATAGATAGACAGACAGATAGATAGACAGACAGACAAAGATAGATAGACAGACAGATAGATAGAATAGGAGCACTTCAAAAGGCTTCAAAACTTTAGAACAGAACCTCCCAATTATATCATTTGATGTTTTTTATAGCTTTGAGTCATTATATATAGTCTTTCACATATATATTTTTTCTCTGGATTCTTGCCATTATTATAGTATCTCTGGGGCAGTTTCCATTAGAGAGGAATATTGCATATCGCTTTATAGGACTGTCTTTTATTAGTATTACCTTCAATATACTGACTCTTAATATATAGAATTTCTTTATTGGATATCTATCCCTATACACTCACCATTTTTAATGAATTCATTAAAAGTTAAATTTTATTGTTAGGTCACTCTCCCTTCTTTCTTCTTTAAAATTATCGCTTAGACGCATGGGTTAACCCCTACATGAGTGTTCCTTTAGCTTCCCTTAGTTCGGCTGTTTTTTGCACTTCAAAAGGCAAATCAATATTCTATTAAATTAATATTTCAGTTACCGGTATTTCTTGGGCTATCTCAGTACACTCAGCTATATTTATGTGTTATTTTGTCAGCAACACAATAAAACGTTGGAATATTAAGTATCAGTTATTTTCACAATAAAAGTGTGTCCTTAAACATAGCGTGAGGAGAACAATCATGGTCCACTGCTCTCCTATATTGTTGTGGATTCTTTATTTGTCCTCTGAACATTAAAATGTGGGGTTACAATGTCAATCAAATAATTATAAGTTAAAAGGGCTGCTTGCAGTATTGAAGGAACACTCTAATGGCAAAAAATATATATTTCTTTAAAAATCTAGCAGATATAATTCTGATGAAAACATGCATGCATTCATTGTTGCATTTTTTTCATTGGGGGTATATCTAAAAACAGCCTGCAAAAGCTGCAGTCTGTGCAAGCCCTCCCCTTCTACCCCCCGCCCAGACTTTCTGTGGCTGCCCAATCACAGACTTCCCAATGCTGCTCAATGAGAAGTTTTTCCAGGCACGTGCTCTGGGCCATTGCTGCCTCTTATGGTCTGATTGACAGCCAGGAAGCTGTAACAACCTTAATCTATTGAAAATTGCACTTTTTGTAAAGTTTGCAATGTTGCTTTAATTGTCTTTCCTCTTTTAAAATGTCGTGTGTAGATTATAATGTAATTGATTTGCTTGTTGTTTCTATTTGAAAAAAAATGTAAAAAAATTAAAAGTGATAACATTTTCAAAAAAGTACAATATAAAAAGCCTATGCAACAGTAGAAAAAGTGAAAAAAAATAATAGTAATAATTAGTAGTGTTAGTATATATTCCACAGTGCTGTAGAATGGGGAATATAATATATAATAATAATAATAAAATAATAAAATGGTGGGCCAAAATTCTGAACCAATGAACCAATTTCAGTGACATTACATACAATGAATTGATGTATGGAGATTAGTTTGACTAGGTACAGAATATGAAATCTTTTAAATGAGCTCTATTTGCTGCCTTGCAAAGTTGAGCTCTTTCTATCGCATTGCTCACATGATATTAGCTAATGTTTGAGGTTTTAGCATTCCAATTTCTGCATGGGTATTCTCTTGAGCTGCTCCTTCAGATATCCCCACAGGAAGTAATCGGGAGCTAAATGATCGTGGGCGAACATGGCAGCAAAGTAATCTATGAATTTCTTTAAAATTATCCACTTGCCGAACTGTTATCTCAGGAGGTCTATTGTAGCCCTGGCTGTAGGGGCAATGGCCCCATTTTATTGAAACCACAAGTGGTGGCGGTAAGCTCTTTGCATCAAAATAATGGACCTGCCATTTTGAAAACAAATTCCACTAATTTTTACTCATTGTTCCTTCGTGAAATTACCCATGATGATTCTCCCAAGTTTCAGTTATAATGTGTGCCTGCAACAAAAAAAAAAGTGTAACTACTAACAAATAAATGATTTACTGGTCAAATCCTACTCTGAATTTTGGCCCATCCTGTACAAAGCAAATAATGATGTAACGTTGTTTCTGTAGACTTTGGGCTAGGGAAAGGTATCACAGAGGCTGTTTAGTAACAAGAACAATCTGATTTAAAGAATAGCATTATTTTAAACATTTGAAATTTTCAGCATCTCATCTCTCTGGCTTTTAAAAGGTTAAGGAATGGTTATATTTCCAACCATTGTCAAGGAGTGATGCTCACTGGTCTGGAACGTCGCCAGCATTTATTCTGCCACAGGGCTCTCTTTTGTCCTTGATGAACAAGTTAATATTTAGAAAAACATTTTTTTCTTGCATCTAGATGTACTAACCAGATTTCTACCTCAGGCAAAGTGTTGGTTAAGAAGAACGGCTAATTGAGTCCTGCCTGAACAGATCCTCCTTAGTGTTCTGCAGGGCCAGAGGTGGCATATTATTACAACGAAGAGAGAGAAGAGTGATGTAAGTTTGTATTTATCCTGTAAATCAATAGCGTTCTGACAATCAGACATAAAATGGGCAACCAGTAGAAGATATTGACATGTAATGTGTCTGCTATGTGAACAAGGCCACATACCAGAGCGCTGAGCTGTACCAAACTACATCAAATACATTTACTACAAACCATGTCTGTCTTACTTCTAACTGAGAAGATGACACGTGGCGATATTACAATTCATATACATTTCTACATCTAATATAATTATTTCAGAGGCAACTTGTGTTTTCTGTTATTACAGCATGCTTTGTGTTATTACGCAATACTTTATTCTTTGTTGCGGTATCTATGCAGTATCAATTTTATTGTATGTTTCAGTGTTTTGTCTGCCACCTTTGGCCAACTCACTAAGCATTTTGTATTGAAGAGCTACCAATGGAAGATTATAAATTCAGGGCAGGAGTTTATATTTTTATTGTACAGCTAAGTGTAGTTATAATAAAAGGGACAGACTGCCCTTTCTTCCTGGGATGTCAAAGTAGCAATATTTACTGCCACCTTTGCAGTGTACATCCTACTTGGGCAACCGTTGTGAGCATGCGCGATGGACACACAATACACAGTACATCCTTAATTATGCTGACTCTCAGAGCGAAGCCACAATGTCACTGCATGAGTGTGCGGCAGCAGTTTGAGACATAGGGGGGGCCACCCAAAACAAGGCATTTTACAGGAATGGCGCTGCCGTAGATGCCAAAATTCATGCATAATACAGACTAATGAACAGCTCACACATAAAAATACAGTTTTAAATTGTATAGGGCTACTTAAAATCACCTATCTCAGCAAACACGGCAGGACCATTCTTGTAAAATGCATGTTGTGGGTGTACCCCCAATTCCCTTTTTGTCTTTACTATGTAAGTTTGTCCAGACTAGATTCCTTTTTGGTTGAGCACTTTGCCCTGCCCCCCAGCACCCTTCCGGTGTCCCTTTGGAGCTGACCATAGGAAAGTATAACTTTGAAGAGGTTTTGGATTGTAATGTCACTTTAAATATAATTCCCATTTGGTATTAAACAGATATATGAGATGCATTGTGAATATATAGATCAAAGAACTATAGTTTTTTTTATTTTATCTTTTATCACATTAACTTTGCATTATATATACTCACAATGCTCTTACATCAGATTATTTTAAAAAATGCTTTAGTTCGTTTGGCACTAGCACTATTTAATTTGACTCCCTCGTAAAAATTAATGTAGGACCCACCCATATATAGTGGAACTGAATCCCCATATTTGTTTGCTGAGATGGGTAATTTTAAGTAGCCTTA
This sequence comes from Pelobates cultripes, assembly GCA_933207985.1. Lineage (NCBI taxonomy): Eukaryota > Metazoa > Chordata > Amphibia > Anura > Pelobatidae > Pelobates > Pelobates cultripes. The sequence continues at coordinate 25,956,824 of OW240915.1, forward strand.
TAAAATGTTAAACTGTATTTTTATATGTGCGCTGTTCCTTAGTCTGTGCCATTCACAAAGCTGTAAAAAAAAAAAAAAGTGCTTACAATAAAATGAGAGTAGAGACAGTACGGCTTTAGTTCAAACAGAATTATGGCTAAGGCTGAACTACATATCCCATTTCATGCTTCCATGCAGCTCTTTCTGGCCAGCGCTGGAGCTATGAAAGGGTTAAGGGCTGTATTTTTCAAATATCTCCAAATCTATGCATGTTCCAGCTACTCAGGTAGCACAATGTATAGATACAGCTACAAGCATTTTATTTAAACAAGACTCTCTCCTGTTATGCATGGCTTAGTCCTATCAATTGAACATACTGGGAAATGGAAAAGTGACCTTTGACACTGTCAATGTTGTCAATCATTGTAGCCCGCAGCGATTGCAGGTCCAGAGGATGCTTGTGCCTCGATGCAAATAACATCAGAAAGTCAATAGCGTGCAAAATTAAAATGTATCTTTACTACTTATGCTTCCTAGGATAATCAGCATGGGTTCTGTGTTTTCAGATGCATTTTTCACATAGATAATAAGAATATCTTTATAAAATATGTAAATGAAAAGAGTTTATTACTAGCTGGGCTCACCCCACACCTCAGTGAGAGTCGGAAGCAGAGCAGAGCTTAGCTTATTGGCTGAGAGCAATCAGGGGACACTCTCTGCCAATAAAACTCATAGTAGGAGCTTAACAAACGAAGGTTTTAACTCTTTCACCTGAGGTTTTCAACTCCTCTGTTGGAGGCTGCAAAGTGGAGGGATGGGTGGAAGGATGGTTGGTGAATGGATAGAAAGATAGATAGATAGATAGATATAGATTATTTTGACATAATTGGGTGGTTTGTCAATATGCTAGTTTTAAACATGGAGCAATCAGCAGAAACACTCTAATGTTTCTTTTTAAACTTTGATACATGTGGAGCTATTCATTTGCTCTGGTACTGATCCAATCCAGTTTTGTGTTAGACGCACGGTTAAACTAAACACAAAGAAAAATGGGCCTCCATCAAAATGTCAATCCTCCCAAAAATCTTGTACTATTTCAGAACTATCCTTCTATCTGTTCCAATGTCCTTCTTTAACAAAGTACACTCAATAATGCTAAAATTTATTTGGAACAACAAACCCAGCAGAATTAGGCTTGCATCCCTGCAGCATCATAAATTGCATGGGGGCATTGGAGTCCCAAATTTCTGAAAATACTACTTTGCAACTAACGCTGCAGCGGCTGTAAGCTTTAATAGTCAAAAAAATAAGCCGAGGTGGATAGAGATGGAGGAATCCATCATTCTCCCTTTCCAACTTGGGGAACTATCCTGGCTAAGCCCTGCGAAGAGACCTGGAATAACTAAAATGTTTCTAACTACTAAGACCACACTCAAAGCCTGGGATATAGTATTTAAAAACAACTGTCACCTGACGAAACTGTACCGAGCCATGCCAATTGAATCTTTAAAACATTATATCCCAACTTTAGACTTACCATCACTTAAAGGACACAGACTGTATCACATAGACATCTTTTTCCAAGGTAATTCTATTCTGTTGTATGACAGATTACAATTCAAGCATAGACTGTCGACCGAATGCAAGGATGAATGTGAGTTGGTGATTGAGAAACTAAAAGAAGTATACAATATATCAGAAACCGATAAAAATTATAATGCACTAGTATTATCACCATTAGAAAAGCTATTTTTGCATGATGCGGATAGGATGGGCATCATATCTATCTGTTATATGTTACACAACGATAAACCAACAACTAAACTGAAACATATGCTATCTTGGGAGACGGAGCTGGGTACCCAATATAAAATGGAGGACTGGTTCACTTTTTTTACGGCGTTGAAGGGTCTATCTTTCTGCTCCAACCATCATGAAAATCATTTTTAAATTCTGTATCGATGGTATCTAGTTCTGTCTAAACTGCACAATATGAACAATACAGGGAGTGCAGAATTATTAGGCAAATTAGTATTTTGACCACATCATCCTCTTTATGCATGTTGTCTTACTCCAAGCTGTATAGGCTCGAAAGCCTACTACCAATTAAGCATATTAGGTGATGTGCATCTCTGTAATGAGAAGGGGTGTGGTCTAATGACATCAACACCCTATATCAGGTGTGCATAATTATTAGGCAACTTCCTTTCCTTTGGCAAAATGGGTCAAAAGAAGGACTTGACAGGCTCAGAAAAGTCAAAAATAGTGAGATATCTTGCAGAGGGATGCAGCACTCTTAAAATTGCAAAGCTTCTGAAGCGTGATCATCGAACAATCAAGCGTTTCATTCAAAATAGTCAACAGGGTCGCAAGAAGCGTGTGGAAAAACCAAGGCGCAAAATAACTGCCCATGAACTGAGAAAAGTCAAGCGTGCAGCTGCCACGATGCCACTTGCCACCAGTTTGGCCATATTTCAGAGCTGCAACATCACTGGAGTGCCCAAAAGCACAAGGTGTGCAATACTCAGAGACATGGCCAAGGTAAGAAAGGCTGAAAGACGACCACCACTGAACAAGACACACAAGCTGAAACGTCAAGACTGGGCCAAGAAATATCTCAAGACTGATTTTTCTAAGGTTTTATGGACTGATGAAATGAGAGTGAGTCTTGATGGGCCAGATGGATGGGCCCGTGGCTGGATTGGTAAAGGGCAGAGAGCTCCAGTCCGACTCAGACGCCAGCAAGGTGGAGGTGGAGTACTGGTTTGGGCTGGTATCATCAAAGATGAGCTTGTGGGGCCTTTTCGGGTTGAGGATGGAGTCAAGCTCAACTCCCAGTCCTACTGCCAGTTCCTGGAAGACACCTTCTTCAAGCAGTGGTACAGGAAGAAGTCTGCATCCTTCAAGAAAACATGATTTTCATGCAGGACAATGCTCCATCACACGCGTCCAAGTACTCCACAGCGTGGCTGGCAAGAAAGGGTATAAAAGAAGAAAATCTAATGACATGGCCTCCTTGTTCACCTGATCTGAACCCCATTGAGAACCTGTGGTCCATCATCAAATGTGAGATTTACAAGGAGGGAAAACAGTACACCTCTCTGAACAGTGTCTGGGAGGCTGTGGTTGCTGCTGCACGCAATGTTGATGGTGAACAGATCAAAACACTGACAGAATCCATGGATGGCAGGCTTTTGAGTGTCCTTGCAAAGAAAGGTGGCTATATTGGTCACTGATTTGTTTTTGTTTTGTTTTTGAATGTCAGAAATGTATATTTGTGAATGTTGAGATGTTATATTGGTTTCACTGGTAATAATAAATAATTGAAATGGGTATATATTTGTTTTTTGTTAAGTTGCCTAATAATTATGCACAGTAATAGTCACCTGCACACACAGATATCCCCCTAACATAGCTATAACTAAAAACAAACTAAAAACTACTTCCAAAAATATTCAGCTTTGATATTAATGAGTTTTTTGGGTTCATTGAGAACATGGTTGTTGTTCAATAATAAAATTAATCCTCAAAAATACAACTTGCCTAATAATTCTGCACTCCCTGTATGTACAGCGATAGGTGTTGGAGAGACTGCGGAGGATTGGGCAATATGGCCCACATATAGTGGTATTGCCCAAGACTAACTAAATATTGGAAAATTATACATGATTTAATTATTAAAGTGAACGCCAACCTTGATTTACATCTGAATTGGCTCTATTTTAAAAATTCCCTGAGTCCGTCAGTAAAATAGAATAATAGTAGGCCACATTCTGATAGCTGCTACTACATGCCTGCCTAGATACTGGAAAACTAAATGCACACCCTCAATTAAAGAAGTACTAACATTAACAATAGAAAACAAATCATATGAATTATCATATAGAAATAACACACACATATTTGCACAATTAAAATATCACTGGGATCAATAGGAAACCGATGTCAAAAAACCCTATAACCTTTAATAACGTGTTATGAACTGTCATTCAATTTATGTGCCTTGTACATCACCATACTTGTTGTTATAATGGATGGAAACCCCCCTTTTATTCCCACTTTCAAGTTCTTCCCTTCTCCCCCCCCCCCTTATTATGTTTTTATTACTTGTAAATTTTGCAAAACTTACAATAAAAATTATTTGAACAGAGAAAAAAAAAAAGGAAAAAAAAGGGGGCGATCCCCTAAGGGTTCTAGAGTGTGTAATGGGAACTTAATAAGGGGTAACCCTAGTAATAGAATACATTATGCACAAAGAAATGACCAACGGACATAAAATCCAGAGGACACAGTAAAGTCCCTATATGAAAATAATGTAATTAAATAAGTCCCTATATGAAGAATGTGTAATTAAAACTCAATTTATTTATATATGTTTAAAAAGGAACAGCCCCTTGACATCCGCCCATTCAAGGGGCAGACTTCAGCCAGTATATCTGGCTGATGAATTAACCCTTGAGTCGGGTGTGCATGAGAAGTTCAGTTTTACATTGCCTGTCTGTCTCATGATAAGTAACCGTGCGTAGTGCTGGAATGGACCATGGCTTGGGACCGGCAGAGCGAGATATTGTATTCATTACAATATTATATTTTTTCACACAGCGACCTTGATGTCGATTCAGTGTTTAGCAATTTCAATGAAGGCTTAGCTACATAATGTTTTTCCCTCTGTATTCCTTTGGTTATAGAGTTTAATTGCTACATTGTATATGTTTCATTGTTGTACTATCCTATAGGGGTACTATATTGTTCAAACTCTCTGTGAGTATATTTTTACTCACCATAACTACCTTGTAACCTATATACGATTAGGATTCATAATTGTCTCTATCTTATTATTCCTTTTACAAGCAACCTCCATTTCTCTAAAACCCCTTCTACTCCATTTCTTCCTTCGCGCTTATCAGCTCACTTTATTTTGTGTTTATACGTTTCCTTTTTTGTGGGTTTTGGGTTTTTTGGTTTAATTTCTGTTCATTTTTAAACATATATAAATAAATTGAGTTTTAATTACATTATATTCATATAGGGACTTTACTGTGTCCTCTGAACATTATGTCCATTGGTCATTTCTTTGTGCATTAGAAGCACGGTTCCCTACTTTCGACTGTGTGCAATAGCCCCTTCTTTAAACACTGGAGTGAAGAAATCCCTATCTCTCCCACGGCATAGACGAGATACAAAAGGTTATTTTTCTTACAGACATGCAGATACCCAGTGATCATAATATATTAATCATACATCATACACGCAGGGCATGAAACCATGGAAGTCTAAGATGAGAGCAAAAAAGAAAGACTCCAAAAGTAACGCTTCTAATAAATCATTTGATATAATTATTACTTTTCCCTACTCCAAGTGGTGTCTAACCTCACATAAATGATATTGGAATAATGCACAATAACAGTGATTCCACAATTACAATGCATGACATATCAGACTTTTTACAACGAGACTCTTGCTATTCTCGTTATAGCTCTATGCAATCGTCCCTCGGTGGTTAATCATGAATCTATCTGTTTCTCCAAAACAAACATACTTTATGTTCAGGGAGTTCTCAGAAACTGATAAATGAGGACAGTTTTTTCCATAGCCTTGGAGGCATCGTCATGAATGGACCTTGACATCTCCGCAAACATCTTTTTATGCACAAATATTTGGCTATGCGATCACATCAGAGCATTATCTTTTAGTCCTAGGCCTGCTCACCTTGTACTGTTAATCTTCCATGTTAAATGGCTACATTCTACTAGTTCTAAAATTGTTGCTGTTTTGTTTGTCTTTAGATGTTCTTGTCACAGAAAACCAGTAACTCCAGAGATACGATAAACGGGTCATTAACCACAGCTCTTAGAATCCAATCTGAACTTATCAAGTTCACAAATATGCAATAAGAGAAATTGAATTGTCCATCTCAAATTCTTTTCCATATGGAGCTAATTCGTTCTCTTATGGAATCCAACAGTTGGAGAGGATATATGTTACTATTGGCCGTGTAAATAATACTTATATAAACAAGGTAAGTGGCTAGATTAACTTTTCTGCATCTGTTCTCTTTATACTGAATTTCAATTCTAACTCTAAGAACATCTGTTGACGAATCTCTAAGGAGAGTCTTCTAACTTTTAATTTCTATGAAATCCTTTGTTTCTAACTTCTGTCTGCGCTTAATATCATTTGAGACACTGCCACCAGGAAACTTCACTCTTGTTCCTTCCTCTAATTGTCTTTTTTTAAGTTACCCTAGTTTCACCTCGACCTACAATGCAAACATTTATCAACGTGGTCAATATTAGGCTGTGAACTGGTGCAGAAAACTTGTGCAGAATAACAATGGTTCCAGAATTATGCCATACGTGACGATAACTAGCATAACAACGTAAAATATTCACACTGCGTTTACTGATGTAATTTTTTTTTTTAAAACAGTTCATAAAATAGATTTAACAGACGCTTATAGAAATTAGCAGTGAAGTAGAATTGACTGTTTTAATTTAAGATTATAAGTTCGTTTGAGCAGGGTCCTCTTCAACCGATTGTTCCTGTAAGTTCTCTTGTAATTGTCTTGTTTATAGTTATATCCCCCCTCTCATAATATTGTAAAGCGCTACAGAATCTGTTGGCGCTATATAAATGTCAATAATAATAATAATAATAATTAAAGAGATTTGATGGTCAATGTATGGTCAAATCATTTAGAATCCTATGAAACTATTAGATGGTGAATTTTCCACACTCTACTGAAAATCTGGACCATGCATACACTATGCCAGGGGTAGGCAACTTCAGGACTACAAATGTTGGGGACTACACCTCCCTTGATGCTTTGAAAGCATTATGGTTGTAAGAGCATTATGGGTGATGCAGTCCACAACATCTAGAGTGCCAAAGGTTGCCTACCACTGCTCTATGCTAATGTGGAATTTAGTAAAGATGTATTTAGTATGTACGTTTGGACCAGGAGTGTTGTTATGTTAATTAAACAACTCGGGTTTGAGCCCAAAGCAAAACTCAATATCCCTCGATATATTAACAGAGTGGTGGGGGGATGTCATGACATATCCCCACTTCTTTGTGTTATGTCCCTTTCTCTCTACCCAGGAACTTTGAGCTGCTTATTGTCTGCAGGATCTCAATAACAGCATATCTGAAAACAAGCACAGACTGTACAGTCAGGAATTCAATGTGATCCTGCTATGCTATCAAGGTAATAAAGGGGTGTGCAGTGAAGTTCTGTTCCCCAACCCAACAGTTACCTGGGTTGCGCCACACTTTCTCCCTTAGTTGCCTTGCAGAGCACTATACTACTGCAGCTGCTTCGAGTAAAATAAAAAATATAAAAAGACTAATAATCTTCTGCCTCCTCCACTACCTGTATAGATTCATGGCTTAAGAGTCCCACATTAGGGGCTTTAACCCGCAAAGCCCTCTCCAGCAACTGTCATGGTTTGGCCTTTCAAGAAGGAGAGGAGACAAGTTCTCGAAGACCATGTTCAGACAATAAAACAGTCAAGCTGTTTGCTTTTAAATAGAGCACAGATTGCTAAGTAGCATTGTTTTATACTAATAAGGATTCCATGATGTATTTCTCTAACTGTGTGTAATATTTGCTTATTGAGCGCAGATATTAAAACCAATAAAATATAAAAATTGAAAATGTGCATGTAATGAAAACAGAACATTTAATGGATATCTGAAACTGGCATGAAATATTTAACAATCATGAAGCCAATTTCATAGGGACTTAAGAGAATACAATATATAAAGTATTATTGCTTAGAATTTAATTTTAAAAAAAACATTAGGAATAAAACTCACATGAAAAAAAGAAAAGCATTATATTTAGTGAAAAATCATTAAAAAAAAAAAAAAAGGATAAAACCAAACAGACCAACCCACTCTCCACATTTATATGTAACAAAAAATTATGAACCATTTTCTTCACTAAGAATCCTGTATTGAGTTAAAAGATTTACCTTTGCTAGCGATCTCTTCTGAGTTTTGTAAAGGACAAGCTAATGAAGATACTTAGTAGATGTTTCCATGCATTGTATTTATTACTGGAGCCGAATTTTTTGTAGCAATTATTTTCCTTTTAAAGTGCAAATGTCAAAGGTTTTAAATTCACACAATGATTATGATTACATACACAGTGCAACAATACACATGATGTACCGACGTAAACACTGAAACCCATGGGATAATACAAAAATCTGCAAAAAGAAGTCAATCCAATACATAAATAGTTGGCAGCATTAGCCTTTTGGGGAAAAAAAATCAGATTGTGAGATTTAAGAATATATTTACAAATCCACTTGAGAACATGCTGACTTTGTAACAAAAGAGGATGCTATACTGAACAAGTGCCCCAAGGATGTAATGTTACATATTACTGAAATTATCACAGTTTTTGATCACTAAAAGATGCTTCAACTGAGATGGTTATTTAACTTTTAACCATAAACCTTTTCTCTGCATGGAGACACTGAACTTTCCTCATTTAGATGCATTGATTCAATGCATTTAATCGAGGAGATGCTGATTAGCCAGGGCTATGCTTATCTTGTGTTGGCTCTGCCCCTGATCTGCGTCATTGACAATCTCAACCAATCCAATGCTTTAATATGAAAAGTATTGCGATTCGCTGAGATCACCACTTCTGATGATGTCAGCCAAGGAGGCAGATTAGGGGCAAAGCCAGCACCAGCAGACTGGAATAAAGGTAAGATTTTACTAGATTTAGTTGGATAGGGGGCTAGATAGTGTTTTTAACAAAATTGGGTCAGGAATACACGTTTGTGTTCCTGATCTTATAGTGTTCCTTTAAATAAGGGTTTTTCTTTTCTTCCAACTATGATACAATCACTTGCAGATCTCAACATAGATCCTTCCGAATGTGCACAGTAGTAAGGAGACAAAAAGCATTATAAATCACCTAAATATTGTCCTGTTTTTAGCAATACTAACCAAGTATCAACTAAAACAGGATCATAGCTTAATATTTAAGCCAGAAAAAAAGCCTGGTAGCTCTTAATATTAGTAACTGTGAAAGAGAGTTGAAAAAGTTAATAAATCAGAATAACTACAAGAAAAGTCAAGATGATATCTAAACTAAGGAACAAAATTATTATAAAAAAAACATTTAAAGGAACAGAAAAAGACTTAACAGCCACAGAAACATCATGTGGTCAATGTATTCATTGCAACATTACAAACTTCTACAGCGGAAAAAATAATCCTTGTATCGATCAGTTGATGTACACCGTCATTTCATTTAGTCTCTAAAACCCTATCCGTGACCTTAACTCAGCTTTTAGAAATATAGACAGCATAGTGTTGTCAACTTAATGAATGGAACCCTATGGAAGTTGGGCATGGATCAATGAGCTTTAACGTTCTATGAAATGAAAGAAGCAAATGAACCGTACAGAAAAGGAAATAGAGGTTCATGTCTGTTAAAATATGAAGCCAATTGGAATTTGGACTTAAGGGCACAGCGTGGTAAAGGCACACTAATTGGTTCTTGGTATACTTTTTCAAGAAAAAAAATAAATTATTATTTTGCTACAAGTGAAAAATATGTTTAGAAAAGGTTTCAAAATAACAGCAAATATGCAGAGCACACATCCAGTACATGTTTTCATTACAGTACACATTCAGTACATTGATTATTTTTTTTTGACAATTGATTAAATATTATTAATCTAAATATTTTTGTATACAAAGTCAGAAAACTGATTTCACCATAAATGGAATGGGTTTTGCTGGTCATAATCACTATTTCCTTACCCAGCAAATTCTATATTATTTAAAGAGCTACAGATAATTATTAACTCAATGCTGCTGCAAAACATTAACCTGATGAAGTAACTTTGGTTCATTGGGTTTTGCCTCCCATCCACAGAGTGGCGGCCACCATTCTCAGAGAGCATACTCAACATTTCATTAAGTTATAAACTAACCCAAATTCCAGACAAAACAAAAAAACATGGTGGTTTACTTTGAAGACCCTATTGCATTTATACATTGTGTAAAGAACTTTTATTATCCATTAGTTTGTCTTACCAACGATCTGTCACTTTTTCAGCATTTCATAAAATGCTCATGTTGACTGCATTGGGATTCCATTTAAATTCCAATGCCATCAAAAGTTCCTATGGAACACAATACATTCCCTTCTCCATTAGACTCTTACCCAGTCTCCATTCCTTCAAAGAATCGCTGAAAGCTCACGTCTTCCAGAAAGCATCTCAATTAAACTGTTAACATTATTCCCTCCTCACACCTCTCTAACCCACCTTTCTTTCTCTGCTGCAACTGTGTAATAAAAAACTAAGTCTTCATTGTAAATTCTTCTGGAAATGTACTTTTCCATACACTAAATATCTGTCTTTTTACCACACTCCCCTTAGAATGTAAGCTCTTTTGAGCAAGGCACTCAGAAACTTTGGTTTCTGTACGTCCACCTTGTCTTGCTGGAACTACTTGTATGTTAGTATGTGCAGCTCTGCGAAATGTGTTGGCACTTTATAATTAATTACAATAATAATAAAACAAAGCATGGGCTACTTTTTATTACAGGCAAAGTCCAGGCTACCAAAACTTGTGAAATAGCAGAGCTCCCAGCATCAACTTTTGTCACTTCCAACAGTTGTTGCTAGCACATTAAAACCACTGACAGGTGAAGCGCATAACATTGATTGTATTGTAAGGCAGCAAGTGAACAGTCAGTTCTTTAATTTTATGTTGCAAGGAGAAAAAATTGGGAAGATCTGAGTGACTTTGACATGGGCCAAATAGTGGCGGCTCAATGACTGGATGAGAGCATTTCAAAGCGGGAAGCCTCGAGGGGTGTTCCCGATATGCAGTTAGTACCAACAAAAAGTGGTGCAAGAAAGGACAACCGGTGAACCGGGTGGGCAAGGCTCATTGATGCACGTGGGGAGTGAAGGCAAGCCTGTCTAGGCTGATCACACAAAAGCTACTTTAGCTACTTTTGAGCTACTGTAGCTCGAATTGCTGAAAAAGGTAACGGCGGCCATGATAGGAAGGTATCAGAACACACAGTGTATCACAGTTTGCTACATATGGGGCTGCGTAGCTGAAGACCAGTCAGAGTGCCCATAATGACCTCTGTCCACTGTGGAAAGTGCCATCGGTAGGGACCTGAGCATCAGAACTGGACTGTCGAGCAATGGAATAAAGTTGCCTGGTCTGATGAATCAAATTTACTTTTAGATCAGGTGGATGTCCAGGTGCGTATGTATTGTTTACCTGGGGACAAGATGGCATCAGGATGTACTAGAGGATGTAAAAAGACAGGCCAGGGGAGGCAGTGTTATTGGCAATGCTCTGCTGAGAAATCCTGGGTCCTGGCATTCATGTGGACCTGACTTTGACATGTACCATCTACATAGAGACTGTTGCAGACCACAGATCATGGCAATGATGTTCTCAGATGGCAGTGGCTTCTTTCACCAGGATAATGCACATTGTAAAAATTGTTGCCTTGGTCTCCAAATTCCCAAATTTCTCTTGGAAGCAAGTTAACTGATCCCCAAGATTTATTGAGTTTGGGCACTAGTTATTCTCAGTCCCAAATATTTTGATTTTATCCCCCCAATCTTAAAGTCCAAAAAAAGACTGAACAAAGCCCATATCAAGCACCTTGTGTACATTTAGCCACACATAAGAAACAGAAAGAAATATATTATTTTTTTTCTTATACGACTACTTCTAGCATAGGCTGGTACTAATATTTTGAGAAATCTCTGTTGGGATTTGTTCTGGCTCTACTTACTAGCAAGTTAACTCAGGAGTGCCTTAGTTGATCGCATAAGGTTTCCAGCCCTGGTCAGAATCTGTAGCTTTATTTAATCATAGAAGGCAACTAAAAGTTTCATGATGAGATTTGAAATGATCTGTGTGACGGAGCAGATTTGCTTGTGAATTAACCCTTCCAAGCTGTGTCTGGTTAAAATAATTTTAGAGCAAGGTATGTAATGTGAATCAATCGGCAGTAATTTTGCTCTGCTCTCTAGGGCGACTTCTCCACTTTTAGAGCTTTGCTCAAAAATGCTACATCAGTGGGATAAAAGAGCCCAAAGGAGCTCAGAGATTCATTCACGAAGACGCAACCGGAAACATGCAATGGTTTTTCTTCATAGAATTTTATATCGGTAATTTTTCCACCTATGAAATAAACTCATAAAATAAGAATTGCTACAGTTTGTCTGTTCCTAAAAAATTAAAATAGAAAGTATTCCTTTGACTACATAAATATATCTACTTGGAGAAAAGATTTTTAAAATAATAGTATTAATAACTAAGAACAACATTGTTATTATTGTAAATATCATTATACGATGGAAATCAAACAAGTGAGCACACCGCACTCGGGCACTGCAGAGTTAACGATTATTCCTACTATACCAGCTGCAGGAAAAAGAAGGAAAGGCATAATTCATCACTAGAGGATTTGTGATCATTTTCCATGGCTCTCTTCAGCGTGAGGGGAAAGGACATTACTTCATCTGACACCCAATGACTCTTTGGGAAAGTGACGTATGCGACACAGCATCCTGCCAACTACAGGAAAATAAAGTCTCAATGAATTCTCCACCGCACTTTTCACAGCTTTATCCATGGACTCTGAGGACAAATATTTCAGGGAAGAAAAAAAAAAAAAATATCGACAGAAATTCTTATCACTAAGGGAAAGGGAAGCAAGGAGGGGGACAAAAATTAATGCAATGTGGTGCAATTCCCATGTTTTGTTTCCTATAAATAGAAAAACACAACATTTATTAAATGGAAAATGAAAATAATGGTATCTGTAAGCATTGAAATTGGGGCAGCTTTCTGGGTCTATGAATTTCTCTTCTGGTATTCCCATAATCTACACAATTTATAATATCACTCCAAGCACTATAACCACTACAGTGTGGTTTTAATGCCAGGACTACCATAGCCCCCCACTGTAAGTAGTCAAACATTTTTAGAATGGTTTGACTTTTACCTGGGGTACACCAGAAACACTCAGCCAGAGCTAAGTCCAGCAGTACAAGGCTTAGAACACTGGATGAGAGTGATCAGCTGATGCTCTCGGCCAATGGGCTGGCTTTGCCCTGCATTGCTTAACTCAGAAGAGCTAACTGAAGCTGAAGAAGGAGCTCTCGGGACTCCTAGTGGTGAGGAGCAGTGCCCAGTAGACCCCAGTTAAGAAGTAAAACATTCCAAAATGGTTGGTCTACTTACAATGGGGTACTTTGGCACCATAACCACCACAGTGTTAATGTCACGGTTACATATAAACCAACACGCAGTGTATGAATCCATCAGACAGGGACAGAGAAAAGTCGGCACATCTACCGGTCCTTAGAGTGGCCATATTGAACGGCCATATTATAATACCAGATAGGAAGGTCAAATCAAGTCATGGTCAAAGAAAGCCAGAAATCAAATGTATGAAAGACAAAGTCCGTTCAAGGGAGCCGGAATACAGAATAGTCAGGGTAAAACCGAATCAAATATCAGAATAGACAGGAAAATAATATAAACGCACTATGGGGACACAAAGGAACCACAACAGGGCACTGTACACCTGGCAAACCACACTTTTATTGGCTGGGGTGTTATTGCGGTAACCACGCCCCCAAAGCATGAGGGGTCAGTGAAAACTAGAGAAATTGGTGTCGGTGATGTCATGACACCGGCACGCATGCATCACGTCATTAAAATGGGCGCATGCTCAGCCGCCAGCATCAGATAGCCCAAAAGAGTGAGCAAGGAGTGGAGAAACGTCGATCCGCCAGTCATTGATCAGCGGACGGCTAAGGGATCGGCTTGCTGACAGCTATGTAATGTTGATGCTTGGAGTGTTCATTTAAAGGAAGAGCTTCCTCTTCCGGTTTTCCTTTACTCTACACATGATGATGTTTATCATTCCATTCCCTAGATTGCCACTTCCTTTCTATGGAGGTTCCAACAGCAAGTGATAGTATACACACCAACTATATAAGCTATTCCCCGTGGACCATTAGAGGAGCACATCATCAAAATATTCTATTAAGTTAATGTTCTTCACATTGTAATACACCATTTATTAATGAAATCACTTGCCTCCCTTGCTCACTCCTGTTTCTGACATGGTGCCATCTTTATGCACCTTCGCTCACATTGCCAGTTCTCGGAGCTAATGCTCACTATTTTGCAAGCTTCTGCTTTTTCAACACTTTTTTGCCTGAAGCATTTTCTGTAAGGCAAGTTCAAAAGCTACCGACTATTGCAAAATAGCGAGCTATGACCGGAATAACTGATTGTCTGACTGAATGTCCGTAAAGATGGCTGACAGAAAGGGAGAGTGGGGAATATAAGCAAAGGATTTCTTTTAAAAAAAAATCTATATATACGAATAAAAAGAAAGTAAATTAAATGGTTTATAATAACCTATAGATTATATTAAGATATTTTAAAAAATTATCGCATTGTTTCTACAATAATTTATTATTAATTAAAAAGGCCTACACCTATGCCTATAGGCCTAGACCCTTCTCAGAGTTTACCACTTACCTCTTTAACCCTCCAGTACTTTTATCTTTTTGTACTAACCTACCCACTAGTTGCATTGTGTACCTTCAGTTACCCTGATTTTCTTCAGATTTGAGAGATGCTTAATATATATGAGTATTGTGGTTAATGACACTACATAGTTAGTATATATGCTATAAATAACAATCTATTTGGGTCTTTTCTGATCTACCTATATCCACTGTGCTACCTATATCCACTGCACGGACAATATACAACATAAAATTAGTAAAGACACACGCAATAAAACACAAAGACACTGTAAATGTATATCATGGCCGTAGCTTTTATTTAAACGGTTTGAAAGGCATTGCACGTAATCATTCACTGATTAAACCATGGCCAGAATTGAATGAATAAACCTTACAGTAACTTTAAAACCGAGCTGAAACTAATTTAATCCTGAGAGCCAGATTATTATCATTGTGTCTCTTATATTGCAAAAGTGCTATCATTGTGTCTCCGTCCAATCCCAAAATTGGAGGTGACCTTACTCCTTGACTTAAAGGACCACTATAGTGCCAGGAAAACATACTCGTTTTCCTGGCACTATAGTGCCCTGAGGGTGCCCCCACCCTCAGGGATCCCCTCCCGCCCAGCTCTGGAAAGGGGAAAGGGGTTAAAACTCACCTTTTTCCAGCACTGGGTGGGGAGCTCTCCTCCTCCGATCCTCCTCTTCTCCTCCCCGTCGGCTGAATGCGCGCGCGCATTCAGCCGGTCGCATAGGAAAGCATTCATAATGCTTTCCTATGGACGCTGGCGTGCTCTCACTGTGAAAATGAGACAGCCACTAGAGGCTTTGGGGGAAGTCAATGAGACAGCCACTAGAGGCTTTGGGGGAAGGCTTAACCCATTAATAAACATAGCAGTTTCTCTGAAACTGCTATGTTTATTAAAAAAAATGGGTTAACCCTAGCTGGACTTGGCACCCAGACCACTTCATTAAGCTGAAGTGGTCTGGGTGCCTAGAGTGGTCCTTTAAGGCCTATGACAGATAATTGGGTGGGATGCTTGTCCCGGTAAGCTGAGCAAAAAATGCCACCCTACACAAGCTTTGAGTGATGCATGCTCTTGAAGTAGCATCAGCCAATCATATTATCGGATTTTCGCACAGCTGGTGCCGCATAAAAAAAAACATCCAGTAAAAACGCTCTATACCTGCCTCTACCTAATCTACCTGTCCTACCATGAACTAAACTTAAACCTCCTGACTGACCATGTCTGAAAATGCTCAGTTACAACGCTGTCTATAATGCCTGCGCTTTGTGAAAACTCCCTGACTTAAATACCTTTACTGCCCCTTAAAGGATTTCCCCATGTGTTCATTCCTAGATGCCCCCTCTATCCTGCACCCACCTTTACTTACACTGCCCCAGTCAATGCCTGCTCTGCACAAACAGAATATTCACTAAAATGAGAATTCAAAAGGAATTTCACATTTAAAACCAGATTAGTAAAAACTCAGAGTCTTACTGACTTCGAGAATTGTTCAGTATTCTCCTCAACATGCTTCCAGTAGCCTCCTAGTTATACTTTTAAAGGCATGATAAAAACTATTTCAGTTTTCTTTGTAGCACATCCCATCCTCCCAAATTTATACTAGATGAACGTTAGACTTTCGCCACTTTTTAACGAATGATTTCTCCAATCAGCCGTATACACGAATGTCATAAAACAGAATAACCGAGTGACTCTTCTAGACAGGATTTTATTTTTTAGAAAACATATATTACCAGCTTTATTAAATGTAACTCCTGTCCTGCACAATACAGTTCCTTTTTAAACAGACACCTGTATTGGATATATGGGTCACTCTGAAAGGTCAGTTGTTTATGTCTTATACAACGCTAGGCAGCTTTCACTAGTTGTGTAACATGCAGGTAGAGACAAGACAGAGACCAGCCCTTCATTACTGTCTACACTGTGTCTCCTTTCCTTGGGTGTATTTGTTACAGGTTGTATGGACTTTACAGCTCATTAATAGGAGTCTTTTTATTGTGATGGCCAAATTGGGTGGGAGGGGCGCCATTGCACTCCTTCTGTGCTCTTACTTCCTGGTAGATAATTCCAAACTAATAGCTTGTGCATTCATTGCAAAGACCTGTCTCCACAGAATGCTTAAGCTTACAGATTTAACCCCTCAACGACCAGCCGTTATACAAATCCCTCTACATTATCCCATGATTGATGGCACCTTAAAGTATCAGAGTATATTTCTCTTGTGCTGTGATGTTGCAAAGAGCTGTCAATAACAGTTAGTTAGCAGAGATGAAATTACTCAAAGAGGTGCTGCAGCATCTGATTTATATCTTGATGTCATTTTATTTTTTTAATAGACAGAAGTCTTTTTTTATTGACAATGGAAAATATTTACGGCAGCTCTGCGTTAAGTGCATTGCTCTGTGCAAGATGTATTTCCCAGACATTTGTTTGGAGACCGAGGGATTCATCAGGCTGATTTGCATATCAAAATCAAAAAAAGGATCAGCCTCCCACGACACCGAAATCAGTTTATTTACGGTTTATAAATATCTCCAATGCTGAGTAATGGAAAATAACGTGAATATGCAAGTGGGATTGTATTGCTTTAACAAAATAAGGACAAAGCAACAATTTTGTGCATAGAATAAATTTTCTTGGTTAACAAAAATATGAAAAACAGGGCACAGACAGAAAAAAAAGTAACTTTTACTATATCTGTAGCAAAAACTATTGAAAGATATAGTATATTGGGGAACAAAATAGAACTTAAAGGACCACTCTAGGCACCCAGACCACTTCAGCTTAAAGAAGTGGTCTGGGTGCCAGGTCCAGCTGGGGTTAACCCATTTTTTCATAAACATAGCAGTTTCAGAGAAACTGCTATGTTTGTGAATGGGTTAAGCCTTCCCCTATTTCCTCTAGCGGCTGTCTCATTGACAGCCGCTAGAGGCGCTTGCATGCTTCTCACTGCGATTTTCACAGTGAGAAGACGCCAGCGTCCATAGGAAAGCATTATGAATGCTTTCCTATGCGACCGGCTGAATGCGCGCGCAGCTCTTGCCGCGCGTGCGCATTCAGCCGATGGGGAGGAGAAGAGGAGGATCGGAGGAGGAGAGCTCCCTGCCCAGCGCAGGAAAAAGGTAAGTTTTTACCCCTTTCCAGAGCCGGGCGGGAGGTGGACCCTGAGGGTGGGGGCACCCTCAGGGCACTATAGTGCCAGGAAAACGAGTATGTTTTCCTGGCACTATAGTGGTCCTTTAATGGAGACCCATATGGAAAGTTAAAAATATACACTAATTATTCCAGTAGGTGACTGTTAGCAAAGAATAGGAAAAGTACTAATAAAATTTAATGAAACAGTGCAATCCAATGCAGTCAGTATAGTTTAAATTAAAATATCCATATTTGAACTCACTTAAACTGAGCTGATAGAGTTACTCTGCTCTGTATTATTGCATTGAACGATGGCCCTTCCAACCACGACATATAAAGAGTTGTAGACATGTCTAAATGGAAATTTTGTAAAACGCACATTTATCCTGCGATTGTACTTTCTGTGTGGACACGCAAACATTTAGGCTTAGAGTGATGAGAGAACCAGAGATTTATTTTATTAGTGAAAGAGATTAAGACACCATACGGCCCTTGGTACTCCCTAAATACATATTCATGGTTAAAACACAGGTCAAGGCCTGCGACCATGTTGCTTGCGGGGGGCCATGCTGGACTCCCATATTTACCTGGCCAGGCTAGTGATGGCTTAACGTTGGCAATGCAGAAGTCTGATTGATGAATTTACAATTTAGACCGTTGAGCATCATGGGAAATGCAGTTCACAAACATTTGCAGAGCCCCCCTTTGTTTTCACCTTTCCTAAGTTACTCCAATTTTTCCCCTCTAGAAAAATGATTGGGAGTAAATACCTTCTCCTTCCATTGATATAACACAGAATTGACACTATGCAGTGCGTTAACGTGATGAGTTTATTTTGATAGTTGACACGAGGAGCACCTTCCACATCTGATGTCCTATCCCTAAGACAAAGGAAGACACATCATAGCAATTAAAGAATGCAAATGGCCATGATTATATTTCACTTATAAAATGATTAGTTGTAACACATAATTAACAGCCCTAATGACTGTTTTCCTTCCAATTATGTCTGTGTAAATAAGGGGGGGTTTGCATGCTAACTGTTACAAAGCAGACAATGCGAAACATGTACAATAGCTCACCCTGTTTAATTTGACATTTCTTTTCTTTACAGCTCGGACCCTCCTCTGTGTCAAACAATGAGCTATTGGGGGGAGGTAAACGTTTCCCAACTTCCCAATAGGTTTCAGAGCTGAAAACTTGATAGAACCTTCAAACTTTTTTTTTTCATAAGGCGATTGGGGGAAGAGTGTTGCTCCCTGCATGCTTCTAAAATACTTGTTCTTGAGATTACAGTAATTATATGCCCAGCATGAAGCCCATACAAGCGCTAAATGAAACATCAGCACATCAATTAAAAGGTAAATACTGTATTCTTGCAGAGAATCTACCCCCCTGGGATGTCTAACAAGCGTGAATGGCCCAGCCATGCTCCCTGCCTATCTGCCTACACTGGATACATTGAAGGTGTAGACAATTAATGGAAAAAAAATTATCAAGGGATTCTTTCTGTTTAATCAAGGCAGGAAGGACTTACTAGGAACATCTGGAAGCTCGAGTCAGAACCAAATCACTAAACCTGACGTACCGAAAGGCAATTATCAATGTGTAATCCAAGCACTGGAATTAACTGGGTTTGTTAAATGTCCCTCAAATTTAGTCAAGGTTCACACTGTTTGCAGAGTAAATCTCTGGCTTGTAAGTTTGTTTATCTGAGTAACTGCTATATCTCGTGTAGGCTCAGCTGGTAAACTGCGTCCATCAGAAATAAATCACGTATAATTATTATAATTACTATTATTATTATTATAGTGCAGGAAAATAAAAAGAATTTGCGACATAACATGACTTGTTTTTTGTTTTGTTTTTAGAGAATTCATAAACCCAATATGCTAATCTGATAGTTCAGAGAATACAGTTTAAAATGTACAATAAAATTGGATATTGATTATTTATTTTCTGCTAATTGGTATGATTCATCATGTCTTTTCATGATATTGAGAGTTTTATCAATAAAATATGCAATTATATATATTTTTTCCTTTGTATTATCATGCTTATAAAAGATATAAACATGTTTTATGTTATGTATACATTTTCTTTAGCCTTTGGAGATCTCAGGAGGATGAGAACCGAACCTTTAGGTGGAAGAATATATTGAGATTTATCTTATTGTCAAGTATGTCTATCTTTAGGGACTACTCCCAGCACCTGGACAATTTGCATGCAGATTAAAACTTAAGTAAGCTAATGAACTGGTTTATAATCGGTTATAATACAAAAAAAGTCTGTGGGTGCCGTTCCATCATATTATTATTATTTTTTTTTTGTTAAACGGTTTGGGAACTAAACCATAGCTCTCAGTCTATTATTGTAATCCATATTGTACGGATATGATTCTGATAATATTGCAGTGTAAAGTGTACACTACCCAGACACTATTGGAACTATAACCACTACACCGAGCTGTAGTTTTAGTATGATGTTTAGACTATTCTTTAATGCAAGATGTGTATTGTCTTAAGATGTGTATTTTATCAGTAATAATGAAAAAAAATTTTACCTGCTTAATTTGGAGAAAGTACTTTTTGCTATTACATATTTTTTTCTGAGAAATATGGCAAGTTGAAGGTTGATGCATTGATCGTACATTGTTACATTATTCTGGGCAATGTGTCAGGAATTATTAGCAAGAGAAGAATTTGATTTGGATATATTTGGATACATTATTGAAGGTAGATAGATGCCAGTGATTGATTTATTAGCTGATTGATTTTATTGATACAGAATACAGAGAATGATTTCTTGTAAAAAAAAAAAATTAAATTAAAAAAAAAAAGATTTTTCAGCTTTTTACTTAAACAACTAAACTCATCAGTTAATCAATTTATCTGCAGTTGATTGAAGACTTCTCTCTCAAGCTGAACTCCAAGAGGTGTAACTAAGACAATTATAATACTGATTTTATTAATGGTGTTTATTACAAACAATACATCAGGACTGTAATCAGTCAAGAGGATATGCTGGACCACAGCTTTTATTTCACCAAATGCTGCCAAGACCTTAGCATTTTATGTATTTATAAAGTCAGCATTTTTATCACCATAAACCCAAGACAACTATGTTACTACGTTCGTAACAATGATAATTCAAATTATTTGAAGTAATTTGAAACATGCCATACATTGTGATTTATCTTGAGTGCTTAAAGGGTTATCATGAGTGCCATGTTTTTCTAGATACATGTAGATAATTTTCATGTTGATCAGGAGAGCACAGAAGCCATTACCCCAGTGTAGGTAACACCAGGACATTACAGGAGAGGATCAAACCAATTGATCAATCCAGTACCATTAATACATTTATTTTCCTCCTTTGTTACATGAATTGCGATATTCCGGAGCAGGATTCTTCTCACACTGACCACACAAGTGATGTGTGTCCAATAGGTCTCCAATAGGTCCTCTCAGGTGTACATGCAGAACTGGATCTTGGATCATGATGACTACATGATGACAATTAAGTAGTTATGGTGTGAAAAGGAACCCCAGATGCCAGCTTACCTCAAGGGGCTGAATCGCTAACAAACACTCTCAGCCTATCAGTAGCGCCCCTGTCAGTGGCTTCCTGATTCAAGCCTTGGACTGCCAATGTTCATGGGCAGAGTGACCACACGCTAGATTCACAGTTAAACCATTCATTAAAAGTTTAAAGGGATTCTCCAGTGCCAGGAAAACATATTTGTTTTCCTGGCACTGCAGGACCCTTGAGGTCCCCTCTACCTCGCACCCCCCATCCCAAGTTGCTGAAGGGGTTAAAACCCCCTCAGTGACTTAACGGAGTCCAGCGCTGATGTCCCTCGGTGCTGGGTCAGGCTCCGCTAATGCTCCTCCCCCGCCGACGTCAGCCAGCTGGGGAGACCTAATGCGCGTGGGCGCAATGGCCGCGCACAGGAAAGCATTATCTAATGCTTTCCTATGGGGATTTCGGTGACGCTGGAGGTCCTCACATAGTAGACAGCCACTAGAGGAGGACTTAACCCTGCAATGTAAGTATTGCAGTTTATGAAAATTGCAATATTTACAGTTGCAGGGTTAAGGGTAGTGGGAGTTGGCACCCAGACCACGCCAATGGGCAGAAGTGGTCTGGGTGCCTGGAGTCTCCCTTTAACTCATTGAGGAAACCTGGCACTCAGGGACCTCTTCAAACCATAACAACTTCATTCCATTTAAGTAGTTATGGTGTCTGGAGTATCCCTTAGAGTAAATAAGTTCCATTATAGAGCAAAATACATTGAATATTAAAGATGAAATGGGTTTATTTGCTAAACAATGAATAGTGGTGAGATTAAAAACAAGCTGCAGCACACAGCTCAAACGGTCATTATATGAGTAGAATTATGTTAAACATTTTTTTTCCCCCAAGTCATCTTGGCCTAATTTTTGCACTTTGGTGTATTATTCACCACAATTCAATGCTTAAAGAACGTACACCAATGTCACAGCTCCAAGAATCGCATCAAAAAAATCATTATGAAAAGTCGTATTAGCAGAATTAAATAGAAGTAGATCCTTTGTTAGTACACCATATGTTTTTAGAAACCAGTATGTTTTTAATTAAAATAAATTGCTAGGAAATTACAGCCTTACCTTAGAACTACTCTCCTGCTTCCAGGGGCCTAGTAAAACAAAACAAATACAATTAAAATACCACATTTAGAATCGTGATTTTGAAAATAATCTAAACACAATATATAGTTAATGGACAGGTGTACTTCTAATGAAACCAGCATAATATACCTGTCCTTAAAAACACACCAGGGTTTATTCACTAAACACCTATTTTAGTGAACTGAAAATAAAACAGCAAATGTTAGCCAAGAACATTTTTCCAACTGATCTATGGCTTCAGCTTGGTATTTTTCAATGTGCTTTTAAGGAAAGCTGTATTCTTAACACTTTAGTGTCACCCTTCCCCTGTGGCCCCCCTGACCCACCGGTCCCCTTCCTCCTGGCCATGTAAAGGGTTAAATATCCTGTTTAAAAACATACCAGATTCTATTGTCTCTAAAGTTGCAATATGTTACATTGCAGGGTTAAAAAGACACTATAGCATTTGGTAGACAGTCACTAGCGGTGGAATTAAAATTCTCAAAAACTGCAACAATTACCATTGTAGGGTTACAGGAACTGGGACATTGCACACAGACCACTTCAATGAGCTGAAGAGGTCTGGGTTCCTATAGTCTCCCTTTAAGGGGGCAGGTATAATAAACCCAGACTACTTCCATGAGATGAAGTGGCCTGGGTGCCGATAGTGTCCTTTAACCCCTTAAGGACCAAAATTCTGTAATAAAAGGGAATCATGACATGTCACACATGTCATGTGTCCTTAAGGGGTTAAAGTTGATGATTAGTGAAGAAATTATTATTTTAATTTATTTTTTACCATACGATAAATTGTGGTGATTTGGCAAGGGTAATTGCAAATTCAAGACCACAAAATTCAAGTTGGAAAAACTGCCTAATTTGCAGAGTACCCCAATAGTTACATTAAATAATGATCTAATTTCTAGTTTTCATAAATGATTTCCACCAGTGCAGATGGCTGTAAAAGACAGGAAAAGAAACGAGGCAAAACAAATCGAAGTGATTCAAACAAGTGAAGATTTTGTTGTACATTTCCTATAAAGTTGTCAATATCCTCTAGTGATCAGTATCATCATACAATATTGGCAAACTGCAGGAAAATCAAATCTGGCCTTGGGTGTGCAAGATTAATTTATCACTATTTCTAAGCTTATCTGTCAATGATTGATTGATTGGTTTAATGATTAATTGGGTGATTAGCTCAGAAATGTCATTAAGGATTGTCAAACTGGTTTGTTGCCCAGGGCAATGTCTTTCGGTAGCAGACGGAATTCCATCTAGTTGGCCTGAGTTTGTAATGAAGTACCTGAACGTAGCACAGTATTTTTTTTCTTTAGGAAGTCAAATTACTTGAGTGGCTTCTAGTGATGGGAGTTACCTTTTAACCTCCATTGGTAATGGTGCCGTCTGGCCGTTTCCTCCTATACTGAGTAGCATGTAATAACTTAATCATCTACATATTCAGTATTTCTGTGGAGACTGTCCCTCTTTTGCCATGTTATTATGGCATTTAATAAGATTTATTATTATTTTTATATATATATATGTATATATATATATATTACTTAGAGCAATGATGTCCTAAAGAAAGATTACCAGCAACAGCTGCTGAGGTACCTTCTGTGCACTCCTAACTTACAGATTTATTCATTAAAGTGAGAATTGTGGGAATCTGAAGTGAAGTCAAAGTGAATTTTAAGTTTAAAGAGAAGCAAGAAACTATAGTGCCAGGAAAACAAAGTAACTTTCCTGGCAATATAGCTCCCTATAGTTCCCCCCTCCCCAAGGTGTAGAAGGCATTAAAAAAACCTTCTGTCACTTACCTCAGTCAGGCGCTGATATCCTTCGGTGCTTCTTTGGGCTCCGCTGACGTCGCCGGGGGAGACCTAATGTGCATGCGCAGCAATGGCCATTAGTATTTCCCCCACAGGAACGCATGCTTAATGCTGTCCTATGGGGTTTTGAATGACGCTGGATGTCCTCATGCATAGTGTGAGGGTGTCCAGCGTCAGGTGACCAAAAGTTGCCTAACAACACGGATGTTCCTCTAGTGGCTGTCTAGTAGACAGCCCCTAGAGGTGAAGTTAACCTGCAAAGGTAATTATTTATTAAAGACTGCAATTAGTACCTGTGCTGGGTTAAGGGGCCAGGGAATATGCACCAACACCACTTCAATTAGCTAAAGTTGTCTGGGTGCCTTAGTGTCCCTTTAGGCGCAGAGTTGGCCAAATTGGAATTTTTATCTGTCTGCTTCCAGTGTGGCTACTTTGACCTTAAATTCTAAACTCACTTTGAATTCCCAACAATTCTCACCCTAAGTCTGACAAGTTAGTAAGATACAGTCACTTTCTTGACAATTCCAACTTTAGTGGCTATAACTCCTGAGCAAGCTATTTTAGAAGGATATTATGATTACAGTTATTCTTGCAAGATTATTATCAGTGTTGTCCGATTTTGGGATCAAGGGATACAGACTAGATACAGCAGTGCCAGGAAACTGTATTACCCAATATGTTTGAGATTTATAGTTCACATGATGTTAAGCCAGCCTGAAGTGCATTTACAATTCCCAAAACAAGACATCTATGATATATGCAACTCTATGATTACACCCCTTGCATTTAAGTTAAATAACTTTTAATATGAAAAGCATATTATATACAGCCCATAAGGACAGATGGATGCATGCAAAAAAAGCTGTGCCAGCCGACTTCACCTGAGACGTTGCATACTCGATGGCAGTGCAACTTGTTGGCAGAATAATAAAGAACTACTCTACCCCTGGGCTGTGGGCAGAGGCTGTTAAACAATGGCATTTGTGCCAGGATTCTAGGCAACACTAAACTGATTGGAGGCTGGGTACCATTGTACCAAGGATATTTGGCACCAAATATTTAATTTATTAGGCTTAGTTTGGACACACGTGGGACACAGGAACTGGGCATCAATTTTGGCACTTTTATATGAGTGTTATTAAACTCTCTGGATGACCCAGCGAACTGTTAATTTGTTAACTGATTAACAACTGCTATCTAACAAACCAAGGGGTAAGAAAGTATAGAGTTAGTCCAGCCTTGGGCCTTCACTCTATGTATGTTAAAGCCCTGCTCCATTGTTTTATTTATTTCTATATAATAAATAGTTTTGTTCTGTAAGTCCATCTATACCACTGTTATACAGCAGAAACCTGACTAATGAACTGCCACTCCCAGAAGCCTCTGCTGAGCCTATAAAGTCTTGAATTTTTGAATTAGGCACAGCATTGCTATTGTATGTTAATGGAGCATCATGATTGGCTGACTCACTTCCATGTCTAGTCAGCTCTCACAGCAAAAACTGAAATATATTGCAGCAAATACAGCAATTATAAAACCCAGTATGTTTTTTATACATATATATATTTTGTTTACGTCTACCTTTTTAACGCACCTGTAAATTACAATAAATAAAATGGTGGCTTCCTGGACTGTCCCTATTACGTGCTACTCACCACCCACATCGCCAGGAAAGAAAAGTCAACAAATTCACAAAATGGATACAAATTACAAATAATTGCTCAATAAATAGCTGATGTTGGAAGCCCACCTAACCTTGTAATTGACTATATAACTGACTTGAGTTTAGTGACTTGCCAAATGCAAGATTTTTTTCCCTGTATATAGTGAAATTTGGTTGACAAAATTAATGCTTTTTGGATATAATAAACTGCAATTATTACAGGAGGCTGCTGTAAACCATTTATTCACTAAAAAGTGAATTATTAGAAAATCCCCTAAGAATTTCTCATATTCGTCAAAAATTACCGAATTCGTAAAGAATCGCCAAGTCAGCTATGTTTCCAACTAAGCTATTTAGGCCCAAAACTTGCAATTCTCTACTGAATTCCCAACAACTCACAGTTTAATGAATAATCCTGACAGGGTCGTTTAGAAAGCAGGTGGAAAATGTTACATTAAAAATGTAATTAAAATGGAAACATTCATGTTTGAAGTATTCGCATTCTAGCTATTGTTATCTGTTACAGTGTATATTGCATTATGTGCGCATGTGTACTTAAGCCAGACGTACATTTTTAAGACATTACCTTATTGCTGTGCCAAAAGAATTACATTAGTGTGTTTCCTGTAAAATGGATTTTGAAAAAAAAACTATCCCCATATTGTATACTTCCTGCAAGGGTGTTATTTTCATAGGCGCAGCTTTGAAAACCTTGTGGTGCATTGTAAGTAACTCTGGAGTTAAGTTACAATTCCAGCTGTTTTGTGCAATCACATGTCTGCTTCTTCAAGCTACCTTACAAAAACTACAAAACACAGACGTCTTAAAATTGAATGGCAAAATGAAAAAAAAAAACAGGTTTTGTCGGTTGGTTTATTTATTGCAGCGTTAACCCTATTTTATCTGTGTATAGTTGCACATGTGCTCATTTATGCAGAACTCTTTAACTTCATGATGAGCACCAAGACCCAGCGCACATTCCGGGCACATTGTTAAGGCAAGATTGTCAGATTCTTCCCTCCGAGATGTTGGATTAGAACTCTTACAATTCCATGCCTTTCAATGAATTTTGGGAGTTGTAGTTCATCAACATCTGGGGAGAGATGGAGTTGCACAACTCTGCTCCAAAGTTTGATTCAAGGTAAGTTTTACATTTTAAAAAAGAATAATTAAACTGAAATATATATAGCTGTCTTGGAGAATTTTTTAAAATTTAGCTATTGTGGCATAAAACATGAAATTTTCTTTGTTTTCACTTTGAAATCCCCAACAATTAACACTTACTAAATATTTAGAAATGAACGTATGCTGACCCTACGTTGGCACCTCTGCCGCTCAGGAAACAGACTTCCCGTGTGAAGCAGGTAAAAGGTGATCTGTCTGTTGTAGAAGTGTCTTCTTTCTATGCAGTTTCCATAATATCACTTTCTCTGTTTTTTTTTTGTTTTTTGTTTTTTTACTATTATTAATTCATGCCTCGGGCTGTTCCGCACAGTAAGCTATAATAGCACACATATGGCTGGATCAGGCTTTGCTGGGACTCACAGGACCTCAATAACCTTAAAGGAATATACAAAACTGTATTCCTAACACTACTGTCCTGCTTCTCCTCTAATAAAGAGTTAAATAACCCTTTAAACACTTTTCTGATTCCAGCATCGGTGCAGGATTACCCTCCACCTCCTCCAACGTCCGCGATCTGGGTAATCTAATGCGCAGAGAGCTCCGCACACATATTAGACCTTCTCTATAGGAAAACATTAACCCAATGCTTTCCTATGGCAGATCTAAAAATGCTGGATGTCCTCATGCAAAGCGCTCAACTCCATGAAAGACCAGGAAGTGCCTCTAATGGCTATTTGGTACACTGCCACTAAAGGCAGACATAATCCTGCAGGGTTAAGGAGACAGGAACATTGCACCCAGATCACTTCAATGAGATGAAGTAGTTTGGGAGCCTATAGTGTTCCTTTAAGGAAAATTATACCATAGAACAAGACTATTTGGGAACTAACCAAAACAAAACTAATTGTTCTCTAAGACCAGATACATATCAGATAGATGGGTATAAATGACCCATGTATTTGTCCTTACAGCTGAACTGTCATGTTATTCCTTGTTTGTGTAGTAAACTTTGTGTATATATTCTAATGTGTCCTGTGTTTAGTTAATAGTAAGGTGGAAATGTAAGGACCATTTACCACTATTGTTATTTTCTCTGAAGGCCATTTAAAGACACCGTTAGTTGACTTTCACTGTCTAATTCATCCATTTTATTTCTATCATCTCTCTACCTGTAACTTGTAAAAGCTGCAGATCTCTTGTCTGCAGCCTTTCTAAGCCCTCTCCTTCTAACCCCACCCAGACTTTCTGTGGCTGTCCAGTCACAGACTTCCCAATGCAGCTCAATGAGAAGTCTTTTCCAAGCAAGTGTTGCTTCTTGAATTTAGCTCCACTGAGCTAAACAACCAGGAAATAACACAATCAGCTTGTCTGATTGACAGCCAGGGGGTGTAACAAGGTTAATTTAAACCATAGGTCTTTTGAGATACCCTTGAAAAAGGCACCTAGCCGAAACATTGGGGGTTTTCTTTGGTCCTCAGCCTCTGGCCGGTATACCTGCTATTGCATTCATGAGTTTTGTGTATGCACTTCCCCCACCAAATAATTCCCATTCTCCTTCAAATTAGACCCTTTGTTTCCTTTTCCATATCAGTCTTCTATGCCTCATTTAATAGGCATGTGCAGAAAATTGCATTAGGATGTGTGCGTTTAACAGTGGATTAAGAAATAAGGAACAATGTACAATGTTTCATGCTAGTGACCCGGTGTGTACAGAGTTCTAATGATTTAAAAATAAACATAAACTAAACTAAACTCATTCAAAAGTGCCCACAGAGACCTAAATAGTGACTTGTGGGACAATTTGATTCCGCACCTGTTACCCTGTATGCAGGTACCAAGTATCACCTTCAAGGCCTCTGAGTGCCAGGAGTGATACCCATACCACAGCTTTGCCAGCACTATCGTAGAGAATGGGTGCATTTATCGCTCATAATTAAGCTCTGATTATCACCATGATCAATACTGTTATCACTATATCATATTTCTTTATAATATTTTTACACATATTTTTTATATATTTCTAAGGCACTAACAGCATATAAGAAAGAAATGTTAATGGATTGCGATATAATATATGCTTGTTTTTCTGTAGTTCCAAAAAGATTTGGGATTTTTTTTTTTTTAAATCAGTGTTTATTTTAAAGCAAGTTCCCAGATGTCTGCTTGGCACCCGAAGGGTTAAGTTGCACACAATGACAAGCTCTTCAACCACTTTAAATGCTATGCAATGTATCAATTTCCTGAGCTCCCAGACTATCTGTCTACAACCATATAGTATGACTGGCCATAAATAAACACGTTTTGCTATACATACTTTGCAAGGGAAGAGATAGAGACATTCAAATTGCAAAACTCTAAAAACAACCTTGCATCACAACAAGAACAAAAAATACACTTTTTTTTTCACAATATTTACTAAAGTTTTATTTTCCTAAATGTAATTATTAACTTTTTGGCAGTAAAGCAATATCAATGTATTCTGGTTTGAGCTAAGGCCTGAGTTTACAAAATTAGAGAAAGTGTGTTTTCAATTAGTTAAAAATAGAAAATAAACTTAACGACCATCATCACTTCTTTACAGCACTCAGTGGGTTAATGAATGAATGATGAGTAGCAAAACAACTGTACCAACAAATTATACCAGAACACAGTATAAAATGTCAGGCATTGTTATTAGGTAACGATTGTACTCAGCTAGTGATTTGTTGTTTAACCCTTTAACTCTCGGTGGGTTAATGAATTGCATAATGAGTAGCAATATACCTAATAGCAAGACATTTTATACTGTTTTCTTGTATATTATTTTGGTGTTAGTGTAAGATTGAATTTACCAAGTGCTTTGTTGCTTAACCCTTTAAGGCCCAAATGGTTTTAGTCCATCCATTTGTAATGCCCCCTGCCATTCAATGGTTTACCAAAACAGCAACAATCTGTTTCCAAGAAAAATAAATAAATATATTATTAATAATATTAAAACATTAATTAATATAATAATAATAATAATAGAAATTATAATATATAATCATTATTATATATGTAATTATAATTATATATATTATTAATAATATATTATAATTTATGATATTTCTAACACATAAAGGAATGAATAAGGAGGAAATCGTTTGGAGAAATGCAGTTTTTATAAAACTATTAAGCGTGTAAGAATTCAGATATAAAAGTTGTGTTTTGAATGAATGAATGAATGAATACATAAATAAAAAAAAATTAAATAAAATATTAAGCATAATAAAAGTAAAAAAAAATAAAAAAAAATAAAAAATAGATTTGAATTGATAAAGTCGAAGTGCAGGAAAAGGAAAGTTAACAAATGAAACATTGAATGTTTATTCCAATCCATCAGAGTCAATCAGCGGTGAGTTAGTTACTTTAGATTCTGTAAATACATCAGGGCTAATTATGTGTGATTGCTATAATAAAATGTACAATACGTTTGGCCATTCATGCATAACAATACACTGCTAATAAACCCAGGAGACCACCTTTAGGGAAAGGTTGATTGCAGCATGCAGCAGCCCACCTCCCTCCGGGGGGATTAGTGGATTGGCCGGGAGGTGGGTCCTTCTTGCTCCTGGTATAAATATTCATTAGAAGAGCTGGGAGCAATGAGTGAGATATTGTAACGTGCTCAGTCCGGCAGCCAGGTGCCCTCCCTGCACTGACTTACTGTTTATTCTGTACTAAGGATTGCAAGGGGAAGCTGTCAATCTGGATTTACAACGTTCCAAGGGAGGATCCAGGAGAATTCGAGCTGTTGATACATAGTATTCCAGCTCCTGTGGACTTACTGAGACTTTTCTTTTCTGAGAGAAACTTGTATGAGTTCCTGCTTGGAGTGATCACACTGGCAGACGGGGGAGGACTGGCAGAGGAGATGACTGCCCTGCTTGGACTGTGACAGAGGGGAAATGACACATTAAACACCCTCAGCCAGCTTTTCAGCCTTGTGACTGCTCTGGAGGACTTACAGTATGGAGATCAGCCCTGAGCTGCCCACCTACCTGCTTCTCCTGTTGCTGCTGGTGTCCTGGGTGAATCCTGCCCAGGGAGCTGCTGCCAAGGAGCTGGTGTGCCAGGAGATCACTGTGCCCCTGTGTAAGGGTATCGGCTATAACTACACCTACATGCCCAACCAGTTCAACCACGACACGCAGGACGAGGCTGGGCTGGAGGTCCACCAGTTCTGGCCGCTGGTGGAGATCCATTGCTCGCCGGACCTCAAGTTCTTCCTGTGCAGCATGTACACCCCGATCTGCCTGGAGAACTACAAGAAGCCGCTGCCCCCCTGCCGGAGTGTGTGCGAGCGGGCCCGGGCCGGCTGTGCCCCCCTCATGCGGCAGTACGGCTTCGCCTGGCCGGACAGGATGCGCTGTGACCGGCTGCCCGTTTACAGCACCTCGGACAGCCTGTGCATGGACGACAACCGAACGGTGGCCACCACGGCAGCTCCCAACCTACCGGAGCTGCTCCAGCGCCCTCCCCCGGAGCCTAGCTACCCACAGGGGGGCAAAACTCGCCAGGACCCCCCCAGGAGCAACAAGAGGACCCCCAGTGGGTGCCAGCCGGGGTGCCAGTGCAGGGCCCCCATGGTACCGGTCACCAGCGAGAGGCACCCCCTTTACAACCGGGTCAGCACCGGCCAGATCCCCAACTGCGCCCTGCCCTGCCACAACCCCTACTTCACCCCCGAGAAGAGGTCCTTCACCACCTTCTGGATCGGACTCTGGTCCATCATCTGCTTCGCCTCCACCCTGGCCACCGTGTCCACCTTCCTCATAGACATGGAACGTTTCAAGTACCCCGAGAGACCCATCATTTTCCTCTCAGCCTGCTACCTGCTGGTGGCAGCGGGCTACCTGGTAAGGCTCATCGCTGGCCACGAAAAGGTGGCTTGTAACCGGGACCACGACCTGGAGCACATCCACTATGAGACCACTGGACCTGCCCTCTGCACCCTGGTCTTTCTGCTCATATACTTCTTTGGCATGGCCAGCTCCATCTGGTGGGTCATCCTGTCCCTCACCTGGTTCCTGGCGGCTGGCATGAAGTGGGGCAATGAGGCCATCGCCAGCTACTCTCAGTACTTTCACCTGGCAGCCTGGCTTGTGCCCAGCATCAAGTCCATAGCAGTGCTAGCCCTCAGCTCAGTGGATGGAGACCCAGTGGCTGGCATCTGCTATGTGGGCAACCAGAACCTGGACAACCTGAGGGGCTTTGTGTTGGCCCCCCTGGTCATCTACCTCTTCATTGGCAGTATGTTCCTCTTGGCTGGGTTTGTGTCCCTTTTCAGGATCCGCAGTGTCATCAAACAGGGGGGTACCAAGACTGACAAACTGGAGAAGCTCATGATCAGGATTGGCATCTTCAGTGTCCTCTACACTGTCCCAGCCACCATTGTGGTGGCATGTTTCTTCTATGAGCAACACAACCGCCAGGGCTGGGAACTGGCCCATAATTGTAACTCCTGTCACCAGGACCTGGCTGAGACCAGAAAACCCGAGTACGCTGTCTTTATGCTAAAGTACTTCATGTCCTTGGTGGTGGGGATCACCTCTGGAGTTTGGATCTGGTCTAGCAAAACTCTGGAATCTTGGAGAATATTTTACACTCGCTGCTGTTGGGGGCGCAAAACTATTGGGGGGTCTATGTACAGTGATGCCAGCACTGGGCTCACCTGGAGGACTGGCACTGCCAGCTCAATGTCCTACCCAAAACAGCTGCCCCTATCCCAGGTATAGGGGCACCAGAGGACTGGAAATGGTGGGGGAGGGGTTGTAGAAAGGAATGACTGTCTGAAAAAAGGTTGTCACCCATGCTTAACCGTCTCCCTCCCCCTCTTTTTATTTAGTTTCTTGCTATTAGCATGACAATGAACTCTTAATGGTATCCATTAGCAGGGACTAGAATGACTGGTCTGAACAATATACCTGATATCGAAGACTCCCTGATTTATCTGCATTTATATGCAAGGATCATTTATTGAACACGGTAATTTAATTGCCTAGAGACTGGGGTTTGTCCTCTTGGCTTGCTAAAAATCACAGGCAATAAGGCTGCTGGCCATGGACATGTCTGAGATCTCAAGAGATTTTGACTTGTGCTTGGATAGATTTATATATTTTTTTCAATGTGTTCTCAAACATTTAAGTTTCTGTATGTTTTGGGTCACCCTGCAAGGGTCTGCCGTTAACACAATGAGACTTATGGATTATAGAGTAATTCTGCGGCAAAGTTCCAAAAGTGGCGCAATCACCATGGAAACCAAACTGTTACCGCTGAGCTGAACGTTCCACGTTTAGAACTTTGTCCTAAAGTTGAAAAGTGACTGTTGAAAGTAAATTGTTAGCCGAGCACATGCCTTAATTAGACTTGGGACATCCTGTGGCCTCTTTCATAGATTTTTGCACTTCAGCTCTTAATGCTCAACCAGTTTGAGGGTGATGGGAGCTCTAGTCCAATAAAGGCCACAAATGTATCAACTCTGCTTTAACCCCTTGAATACTAGAAGAGGGAACACTGCCCTCTGGCCATCAAAAGGGTTAAAATCATGTTAAATAAAAATAAAAACACCCCAATTAATATACGGGTTTTTTCCACTAAAGGAGGTATTTATATAATATTTGTAATTATGTCTTGTATTATGTGTAATATATGTACATAAACAAAGTTTATAGCTTCTGTACATTTTTTTTGTTGTATAAAATTTAGAGGCTTCTCAATAAGAACAAATATTTGAGTATTTTATTTTGTCAATAAAACTTTTGATAAATTATAACTTTTTATCTCTTCCTTCTCTTTTATTTATTTAGCTATTATTTTAGAATTGTGCAAATGATTGCTTAAAAATAACTAATGCATGAGACCTGTTTAATGTACTCAATATTATTTATTATTAATAGAATTACTCCACTCTGTACCATGAATGGGGGGGGCAGGGGGGAGAGTGCCATTTCTGTTGCAAGGTGGTTGCAATTTAATGACATTTTAGTTTAGAAATTGCACCCATCTTGCAACAAAATATCAAGTTTACTTACAAACATGGGTGTCAAACTGCAGTTTTGAATCTAGGGGCACAGCATCAAGAGCCATTCACCCATTATTAATGTGTCAAATAGTCCTTATTCTAAAATAATTTAAAGGGTTAGCATCTTAGTAACTTTTTAAGTTCCAGTGGTTTGAAAATGAGAAAAGAAAGCTTTTTATTGGGAAATGTGTTCGCTTTTTGTCAATTCTGGCCTCATGGATTGGAACATGTGGTTTCTGAGCATCCAGTGGTTGAACTTTCTACCTGCCTGCCTAGTGGTTCAATTTGTGGGCCCTGTTAAAAGGAATATAAATGAATAGGTTTAATCTGTGGGGAACCCAGTCTTTTGAGTGGGGGAAACTTTGATCTATTTTTTTTTTTGTACTCTATAACATGATGCATAGATTGTGAGCCCTCGTTCCCAGCTCTATGTCCTTGTTGAAAACCAATTGGCCACCGCAGAGCATTTAAAAAGATCTTCAATTAAAGGCATGCGGGACTGAGGATATTTTTTTGGAAAGACTTGTAACATTTAGTGAGCAGCAGAAGGAATGGGAGAGGGGACGGTCTTTAAGAAAGAAAAGGAAAAAAAAAAATAACAGCCTTGCCTACATTGTTAGCCAGACTGCAGGCAGCAAGAGAAGGGGACAGAAATTCAAGAAAACCAACTAAGAATGCCCTACAGGTGGTCCCTCCACATAATCCTCCAATTTGCAGTGTTCCTTTTGCAAGACAATTTCATTACACAAATTTTCCTCTCCACTCCTTTGCCCTAATTGAACCTATTGCCCAGGCCTTATTAAGCAGGGTTTTCTATAGAACATGTCACTGAAAGTCCTTGGGACTTTAATAAATGAGATGGGAGGACTCAAGGAGGGTGAAAGGCGATGGAAGTAGTTTTTTTTTCTCTATTTTAAGATAAATGATGTCCCTGATGTTTATTCTCTGATGTTCCATCCAAAGTGTAAAAGCAAGGGCTAAGAGGCTAGCTGTTAAAGTGCACATATGCCCCGGAGACCCAGATTAGCCTGTCATTGTGGGTCAGAGAAGCTATTTAGTCTGCTAATGACATCTATTACCAGGGACTGCTGGGTGCTTATCAGCACAATATTGCAACTTTCCAGTTAAAACAAATCCTACCAACTCCCATCATGCCCCGCTAGATCATCGGTTGGAGGTGCACAATCTACAGAATATTACCAATATCTGAAACAATTGCTTTGGAATGGTTTATTTATTTATCTATGCAATCATTTATTTATCTATCTATGGGGGTGGTGGTGAGCATGATGGCATGGTCCTGTATGCTTAGCCAACAGGCTGACTATCTCAAAAACAAATGCAGTGTCAAAAGGCAGTGCACTGGATCTCCAATCATCAACAATTTGGGTATCGCAAGCTACACAATGGTTAAGTCTATCATTTTGATAACTTTAATAGATGCATTTCTACATTTTCCAACATATATACATTTTCCAAAATATATATAACATATTAATGATTTTACTGGTTTTGTGTAATGTAAGATTTTATTTTAGTTAGTAAGTTAGTATTTACTAAGCAATTCATTGTCATGAATTAACAACCTGTAAATGTAGGCCCAAACGGTTAAAATGGAAAGATTTGCTAGTTCACATATTTATCCATCCTGAGCAATCTAAACAAAAATGTATCACTCAGAATTAGAAACTTAAAAAATGTGCTTCTCTAAGTATGTAATCTTTATTCAACATTATCATAGTTCAGTGTGTGTGTATATAAAAACTTTGTGTGTATGTTTATATAACAATTGTGTGTTTCTCTCTAAATATATATTTATATATTTAGTGTATGTGCGTGTTTGTGTGTGTGTGTGTGTGTGTGTGTGTGTGTGAGTATATATCACAATTGTGTGTTTCTCTCTATATATATATATTTAGTGTATGTGCGTGTGTGTGTAAAAGCTTTGTGTGTGTGTATATATATATCACAATTGTGTGTGTCTCTCTCTCTATATATATATAAATATATATATATAGTGTGTCTGTGTGTGTGTGTGTGTGTGTGTGTCTGTTTGTGTGTGTCTCTCTCTCTCTCTCTCTCTATATATATATATATTTAGTGTATGTGCGTGTTTGTGTCTGTTTGTGTCTCTCTCTCTCTCTCTCTCTCTCTCTCTCTCTCTCTCTCTCTCTATATATATATATATATATATATATATATATATATATATATTTAGTGTATGTGCATGTTTGTGTCTGTGTGTGGGTGTCTCATTTGGAAGTCACTGGTCCAGCAAATTGTTTTGTGTGTGAGACACTCAGGAAAAAGTTAAGGGAAAAAAATATGCAACTGTTTCAACGTGTTGCCTGGGGCTGTTCTCTGGGAAGGAGGGTAGACTTTACTAAATATTACTTAAACTGTCTGCACAGAGTCAATGTTTAAGCTGCAGATAAGACAGATTTGTATACTAAATTCAGCTAGACTCCACTTTATCTTGATGTATAAGGGCGTGATAAATGCATTCTCAGGGAATTCTGACTACAGAGACTTTATTTTTTAATTCCAGCACACTACACATTACTTTTCTAGCTTACCAGGACATATCACAGATAATTAACCCAATCAGCGGATTATTCACACAGTCATACCCCACACACTCTTAGGAGCATGATATTTAGCACAATGTAAACAATATTTATAAAAATAAAAAATGTTCATAGTTTAAAACACACATGCAAAGAAAGAAAGGGCACATTTTATTTCCAGTGTACACACACTGAGCATAGTGACTTACAACAAATACAATTAAAATACTATAGAAGTTAACATTGCTTGACATTTAACTATTGGTAAATAGGAAAATACAGGTTGAGCAAAAGGTCAGAGAGACTTATGAAAAGTTAGATAGAGGTAAATCCATAATCATAACTGGCATTTCTATGAGACCCTTTCCTTTTTTGTTTATTTCTCTAAGGAAGGAGTGGAAGGCAGATTAGGCACTAAATGCAATGCGATTTATCAGTAACGTGGACTCGGCTTGTATTAAGGGTTTGACTTTTGCAGAGATCTGATGTACAATCACAATCAATGTATTAAATGTCAGTGCAGCAATAGCGGGGTTAAAGCTCAGGTAGGTAGGGCTGAGGACAAACTTTGATCACCAATTAGCTGGAAAACCTCCATAAACACAAAAGGATTTTTTTCACTACAAATACTATTCGCTTGAGTGTGAGTAAATGTCACATTCTAGGCCAAAAAAGCAGAACTGGAACCATATACGAGTTGGAGAATTTTTCCAAATCAGCTACTTTGGCCTAAAACTTTAAATTCACTGTGAATCCTTAAAAATATAGTTCATCAAATAAACTGTTTTGTTTGGCAGCTTTCCCAGCTAACTTGTGATTAAACTATATTTGTAGTGAATTGTATCCTTGTCTACACTGGGCCCATTCCACCTTCTTTTTTGTTATTTTGTCGACATCATTGTGTGTTTGCTAATTACTGGCTGTTTTATATCCTAATTCTAACATTGCAAAGTGCAGCTGAATATGATTGGCCCTACATGAATGGATACAAATAATAATAATACAAATATAAAGAGACCCTTTTTTACATAGACACGTACTATAAAACAAGACATATAACTTCACAAATTATGAGTAGAATAATAATATACTTTCTAAGAAAAGGAATAGTTGATAGTGTGATTGTTGACATAGTTCTTGACTCATTCATAGTTTTGGACTGTATACCTGTGCTGGTAATGCTACAGCGCCACCTGGTGGTGATTCTATATGTAATAGTTTAGATGTAATGTTGATTAATTATACTATTATTTTTTTTAAATAATACTACCACTGATAATAAGAACACTAGAATACTTTTTCTGCATCTTTGTACAATAGGAGATAAAGAAAGCTGTCCGACAGTAAACCATGAATTGAAATATAACCTGCAACGTTGTCATCTACAAAACTAAGACTTCTTTGTAAATTCTACAAACCTACTTTTCCATTACAATAAAAACATCATACCCTTACCTTTTGTGTCATTTTACCCAAGTTCCCGTAGTATGGAAGCTCAGCCCCTTCTGTCCCTGTACATCCAACTTGTATTGTTGCAACTTCTAATTTGTTAGTCTGCGTATTGTACAGCGCTGTGGAGTTTGTTGGCACTTTATAAATAATAATAATAATAATAATAGTAATAAAATATAACATAGGCATAAATATATACACAGGTACAGAAGGGATGAGTGCCCCAATCTTGCAACCTCATTGTTCAGGAATGTTATAAATAATGTATTTGGACATTTGCATGATTCTCTTACAACTATTTTCCTTTTTAAGTGCCAGAGGGTCCCCAAAGGGTCCATCATTTTGTTACAGTTAAATAGATAATGTATTCTTACTCAAATGTAAATACTATAGAAATATTACAATCCATGCTGCTAAGTAGTTTAGGGAATATTAGTATCTTTTTAAAATCAATATTCAATTTCTACTATTCTAGCAATGTGAAAAAACCTATTATATTATATTTAAGGAATGAGAAATGAGAATGAGAATTTAATTAATGTCTATTCTAGGTCAGATAATATTCTCATCCCGTACTGCAGATGTAGATATCACATTGTGCAATAAAAGAATTACACGGTTTGATACAACAATATCAGGTCTATGTACTAAAGGGAGAATATAACATGAATTTAACATTTAAAGACAAAATAGTAAAAATGGGAAAACTCTGGGCCACTTACTAAAGTGAGAATTCAAAGTGTACTTCAAATGTAAGGGCAAAATAAGTTTAATTGAAAAAATTGTGTAAATCAGCTACGTTTTCTGTGTTGGCCTAACAATTTTAATTCATTTTCAATTCTTACTTCAGTAAATAATCATTTACATCTGTCTCCTCATGCGTTTGTGTTTTTCTGTATAGATATTTCTATATACATTTCTCTGTGAGTGTGTTTGTGTGTTTATTTGTGTGTGTGTGTATGTGTGTGTGCAGAACTGGGAATGCAAAGCAGCACTGGGAAAAACCGTATGCCAGTCATTGTGCCATGGTGTAGTGTTTATGTGTGTGTGTATATATATATATAATTTATTTTTATTTTTTATAATATATTCTCAATGACACACACAAGATAATTGACACATACAAGCTTGCTCGTACACACACATAAATTTAGTTCAGACAAACTCTCTTACACACATATTTACTACAGACGAACCCACTGGTATACACACAGAAGCGTACTACAGACAAGCTCACTGACACACACACACACACACATATGCTCACTACAGATAAGCTCACTGACTCACATGCATATGCTGTGGCGGAACCAATCTCGCCACTGTGCATTGGAGGAGCCTGGTTGCCTGCCTGCTGCCTTTTGACTATGGACCGGCATTTAAATACTTTATTTTCCTATGCAGAAAGGTCTATTCATGTATTTCTGCCCTGGCGTTCGGTAGATTCTCGGATTTACTGAATGAACTCATTTAACCCAGATAGCTATGCCATGGAGCCTATTCGTGTAATAAAAGACTTTGGCTCCATGGCAATTGAACTGTATGTGTGTGGTCTGAGCGCCATTCAGTAATAATGTGCGCTCAGACCTAAGCTATCTGGGGATATGTTGCATGTCTGTATTTTATGTAATAAATGTAACCTTGTGTATTTTATTGTATTTTACTGTATTTTGCTACCATGTGGCTAATGGAGTTTTGCCTCTGTCCTTTGAGATAATTGGATTACTTCTCAATTATCTCCAGGATAGAAGACTCTGTGGAACTAGTTTTGGGCAGAAGAGCCATGCTCAGGCCCGGACTGGCCATCGGGCATACCGGGCAAATGCCCGGTGGGCCGCGATGGCCATGGGGCCGAGGCCGGCAGGGAGATCCCAGGATCTCCCCTGCCAGCCCGTGCAGGGCCAGCGCTATCCGAGCGCCGGCCCTGCTGTGTGCCTCCATGGGCCGGTGGGGAGATCAAAGATCTCCCTCACCGGCCCAGAGGCAGGGAGATGCGGCCGCCGGGTCCTCTCGCGGGATTCTGAGCGTTGCCGCGGTTACCACGGCAACGCTCAGATCTCGCGAGAGTGAACCCTAATCCGCAGGTTAGAGTTCACTCTCACCACTGGACCACCAGGGAAGCATGCGAGAACGGATCTCCTCCTCCCCCCTCCCAGGATAAAGGTAAGAAGAGAGGGGGGGGGAAATTATTTAAAATAAATTCCCTAACAGCCCCCTCGCATACACAGCCCCCAGACACACTCCACCCACAGCCCCCAGACACCCACAGCACCCCAGAAACCCCCAGACACCCACAGCCCCCAGACACACACAGCACCCCAGACACCCACACAGCCCCCCAGACACACACAGTAACTCCCCCCAGACACCCACAGACCTCCAGAAACCTAGACACCCACAGCCCCCAGACACACACACAGCCCCCGTGACACACACAGACCCCCAGACACCCACAGCCCCCAGACACACACACACAGCACCCCCCAGACACCCTACACACAGCACCCCCAGAAAACCCCTAGACACCCACACAGCCCCCCAGACACACACACACAGCACCCCCAGACACCCACAGCCCCCAGACACACACAGCACCCCCAGACACACACAGCACCCCCAGAAACCTCCAGACACCCACAGCCCCCCAGACACACACAGCACCCCCTAGACACCCACAGACCCCCAGAAACCCTCAGACACACACAGCACCCAGATACACACAGCACCCAGACACACACAGCACCCAGACAGACACAGAACCCAGACACACACAGAACCCTCAGACACACACAGTACCCCCAGACACACATAGCACCCCCAGGCACACACAGCATTCAGACACACACAGCACCCCCAGACACACACAGCACTCAGACACACACACCCAGATACACACGCAGCACCCAAACTCACACAGCACCCAGACACACACAGCACCCCCAGACACACACAGCACCCTCAGACACACACAGCACCCCCAGGCACACACAGCACCCCCAGACACCCACACAGCACCCCCAGACACAAACAGCACCCCCAGACACACCCACAGCACCCCCAGACAATCTACAGCACCCCAGGACACAAATAGCACCCCAGACACCCACAACACCCCCAGACACCCACAGCACCCCCAGACACACACAGCACCCCCAGACACCCACACAGACCCCCCTAGACACCCAAGCACAGCACCCCCCCCAGACACCCACAGCCCCCCAGACACCTCCACAGCACCCCCAGACACCCACTGCACCCCCAGACACCCACAGCACCCCGCAGACACCCCCAGACACCCACAGCACCCCCAGACACCCACAGCACCCTCAGACGCAGACAGCACCCTCAGACAGACAGTACCCCCACACATATACAGCACACACACACACATATATATATATATATATATATATATATATATAAATAAAATAACCCTCAGTGAGTTAACAGACAAAGAAAATTAGAAACCTAGAATGTGACGGCAGATAAAAACACCCTCACACACAGCACCCCTCTTACACAAACACACTGCGCACCTCACACATACAATAAGTCCAAATATATTCTAAATATATATACACACACACTACAGCACCCCTCACACTGCACCACTACACACATAACGCTCCAGATACACGCTAGATCCCTTACCCTATATGCACTCTTAATCCTCTACACATACACACACACACAATCTTCTACACACACTCTGGGTCCTTTACACAAACACACTGCACCACCTACACACACACTACATTCCTTGTAAGCAAACACATACAACATTCTCTAAACACACCCTCTCTACAACCCCTACACACACTACGTCACCTATACACACACACTACTGCCCGTATGTACACACTCGCTACATCCCCTATAACACTATGCCCCTATACACGCACTCTCTACAACCCCTAGCCAAACATATTACACCACAAAATTGACCTATTTACACAATACCACACCACACTCTACACACACGCAATCCCACTAGCATGCGCCAAACACATGCACCATACGCTTTCCTGGCCCTTTTGTCCTCTGGTATCCCACTTGTGGAGACACCAGAGACAATTTAAAAGCTAACACAGCGCAAGCATGTTATTACATTTGCTTGCGCTGCGCAGAACAAATTCAGGGCCTTTTTCTAATGCCAGAGCTCTTCAGCGGGGCTCTGTGCATTGAACCAACATGCTCACTTTCAGAAGGGGCGTACTTGTCATTAGTGATGACAAAACACACCCTCTCTGGCCCCCCGCCCCCTTCTTGGGGGGCCGCTCTAATTGAAAAATGCCCGGGCCTAATTTTTTTCCCAGTCCGGCCCTGGCCATGCTTCATTTGGTCACAAAGGACTTCGATCTATCTTTTGAACCAATGGACCAATTTTGACATATGTTTGTATTTGGAGTATGCTGATTCTGAAAATGTAAGTTTTATGTGAATGTGATGCATAATTTTAAAGTTATGAATAATGTGGAAAAACTGTATTTCTCTGCCTGTGATAATTACATTACCCATTGTGTAAGGTAATTGTATCACAGGCAGAGGGGAGGATTTTGTGTGGGAGTGTCTGAGTGTATTGTACGTGTTTATTGGTTGTTTTCCAAAACCCTGTGGGTGGTACTAATGTGTAAGAATGTGTATATAAGAACAATAAACCCACAGCTCTGTCTGTTCCTGCTTGACCCTCAAAACGGAGCCTTGTCTCGTTCTTGGGGGGGGGGGATTTATTGTATGCTGTTCCAGTTTGACTGCTAGGAGTGTAAACCTATTCGTATGGTTTTTCCTATTCGGCTGTTTACAGCATTCGTATGGTTCCGGTTCGGCTGTTTACGGCATTCAATGCTTCTCCGGTTCGGTGGATTGGTGTCTACAGTAGCTACCTGTATATCTGGAAGGGGAATATCTACTAAACAGCTTTAACCCCTTTTATGCCTGGGGTTGCCATAATATATGCTCACTACAGACAGGCTCACTGACACACGTACACATGCTCACTACAGACAAGCTCACTGACACACACATCCTCACTACAGACAAGCTCATTAACAAACACACATATGCTCATTACAGACAAGCTCACTGACACTCACACATGCTCACTACAGACAATCTCATTGACAAACACACATATGCTCATTACAGACAAGCTCACTGACACACACACACATGCTCACTACAGACAAGCTCTTTGACACACACACATGCTCACTACTTTCAAGCTCACTGACACACACACACACATGCTCACTACAGGCAAGCTCAGTTACAGACACACACATGCTCACTATATACAACAGACATGGATAATACTTAAAGGTGAACAACGTGTTAGCCGAAAATAATGCCATCTTAGGGTTCCTGTAGACATCTATAAAACTACTAGACCTTTCGGTCCTTTCCCTAATATAGGATATTATGTATCCTATGGATGAATGGATAGATTGATGGATTTGTGGACAAATGGACAGACAGACAGATGGGAGGACAGACACACCGACAGATTAACGGTCGTATGGACAAATTGATTTAAATGAATATTACTGGGAATTGTAACTACATGTAAAAATCAGCTTTAAAAGAGGAAGCACAGACAAGGGAAAATGTTACTTACTTCAAAGTAACAAATGAATCATTTATGCCAGTTTTACCTACTGAGTTAAAATAAATACCAAGATTTTAATCCATATATCACTAAAGCAATTAATAAATAAATGTAGCTTCAGGTAAGGTAAAAATAGGTTACCGGCTAGCCAAACAGTTGATTCCGCTGGAATTTGTACATAAACACAGTATATTAGACAGCATGGTGACTACGGGATATTAAATGAAAAAATACTTGTCTATCAACCGCTGTCTCATTTGAATGGGAGGAAGTACTTGTGTTACAGTTAAAGGGTTACTCCAAGAACTATGGTCAGTGATGTGAAGTGGTCATAGTGACTGTTATCTGTATGTGCAGCTCTTCAGTGTAGCTCGGCGGGGACACAGGTAAGAGGGAAACTGTTTCAAAATAGTTTGCCTGATTACCGGGAAACTGGGCCAAGGGTGCTCCAGGCATCATAACCACTACAACAGGCTGAAGTGGTTATGATGCTGGAGTAACCTTTGAGATAAAATAAATAAATTGCAAATTAAACCGAAGAACTAAATTTGCACATAAGCATTATTGGAAGAGGCGTCTTAATGCTGAAATGCTAGTTGTCTGACACAGATATATTAATTGGGGACTAAGTGCAATGTTGGGAGTGGACTCCAACACAGAGAGCCATGTTATTGACCATAATGTTACTA
This sequence comes from Pelobates cultripes, assembly GCA_933207985.1. NCBI lineage: Eukaryota > Metazoa > Chordata > Amphibia > Anura > Pelobatidae > Pelobates > Pelobates cultripes. Next base: position 26,001,154 of record OW240915.1, read on the forward strand.
ATATTAGAAAACATTATCAAGTTAAAGCCAGCCCTAACTCATTATTCACTCATTAAACTTAAACTGGTGAGGTCAAAGGGGTGGTATCATGAGATTAATGACAAAAAATTGTGGTTTTGTGGCCTTTTTTATTGCCTCACTAGTTGAAGGTTACAGTGCATAGATTTTGCAGATAGGTGACAGGTAGGTAATTAACACATCGTTTTCCACATTTACATCGCAGTGTGTGTTTCTTTAAGGTAGAACACAGGTAACTGTCAGATCATTCAAAGGTGGCTCAACCACTTATCATGGTCAAGCAGTCTCCTGGCACCATAACCACTACATAGCACCATAGTAGTTATGGTGCTTAGAGTGCACCTTACCTATGAGTTGAATTGGAGTGCAATGTTAAACATTACTCCTAATTAAAGTTTAACTGTTTAACTGCAAGTTTGTGCCACTCAAGTTGTGCCACTCAGGTATTGCACACTGGGGTAGCAGCATTCCTTTATAAATTGTATTGCTATTCATGTTTGTGGTGCTCAAGATAGTCTCTATTGGTTTCCTTTGTGATCGGCTAATTCAATCCCTCCCAGGGCAGCATCTTTCCTGTCTTGCCAATCAGCATCTCAAGTGACATATATTTAGGAAAACATGGTGGTTTGAACACCTCTAGATCTAGACTTATAGTTTGTGGATTTAAAACTATTTGCAGAATTTAACAAAGAAGAACAATTCAAATTCTCAAAATATGTATCAGTGATTACAGGATTTTCTGGAAGCAATGGCTGACTGGTGATCATTGGAATTTTAGTTCAATTACAGCTGCATGTCCATCTTTCGGTCAGCCCTGGCTTGCACTAATCCAACAGAGATTCTCAATTTGTCCAATGCACCGATGACTTTATATCTGAGTATGTGTGATTCATTTGGTATTTTTTTTTTTTTTTTTTATAATTCTTTATTTTGCAACGGTATGGAGTAGGCAATATACAATGTGTGGCTCGTGTAAGAGCCCATTCATTTTCCAGGTGTTAATTTTTAAGCATAAATACATTACAAGATATATTCCGGGTTTGACATGTTTAAACTACATTGCTACTTTCATCCATTGCCTTTTAACAAACGAAGAACAGATAAGTATTATACAACAAGGAATGGAAACAAAATAAATAAAAATAAAAAATAGAAAAATGGAAAGAACTGAAGGCCGGGGTACCGGTCGTCTCGGCCTAACTATGGTGGTTGAGGGGGGGAGGATGGGTGTAGGGGAGAGGGGGGGGGGGTTTACTTCGGTCTGTCGGTTGTATTTGTAAGTTCCGTCGGCTATCCCGTCGTCATTGGTCACTATACGTTTCCCAGGGCCCCCATGTCTTGGAGAAGGCCTTGGAAGAGCCTCGGATTTGGGCCGTAAGCTTGTCCATGAGATGGCATTCTTTGATCTTGTTGGGTATTTTTTTTTAAATATGAATAGTTTGGTCATTTTTTGCCTATGTATAGGATCCATTTGGTAATTTTGAATATGTTTTTACATCATTTATTCTCTGGTGTCCGAGCAATTTTTGTATGTAAACAAATTAGCTGTGTGTTTATCTGAAATACCAAGATTACAATTCAGTTAAACAATGTAGTTTAAAATTACAATTCACCTTGCACATAAATGGGGCATATCCTGTCATTAAGGTAGTTCGCATATAGAGTATATATATATATATAACATTTTGTTTAATGTGCTAGAATGAGAAGGATGGCAAATTTGAAAGAAAGATTAAGAGTGCAAAAAACAAAGAAAGATAGAGAGAAAACATGGAGAGTGAGTGAAGTGAATGTGTATGAGTCTCCGGTGTGGAAGACAGAATTAAGGCAAGTGTGAGAAAGCGGACAAGTTTAGTATAAGAAACGATGTGTAGAAACAAGTGAGTGCAGAAATGAGTGTGATGTGTGATCCCAATAGCAAGCAAGTGTAAGAGAGAAATAGTGAGACTGTGAGATACGAAGGAATAGTGTGCGAATGTGAGTGCAAGACCGCATGAGAAAGACTAGTACAAAGCAAGTAGAGAGGGCCAGCACTCCACTCAAAATATGGGAGCAGCTCTTCAAGGTCTCCTTCCAAGTACCTTAGAAACAGTAAAAAACAATAAGAAACCGTCCGTTTTGACACAAACTTTATCAAGTATGATAAAGACCCTGAGTTTGGTACGAACGGACGGTTCCACACAGGTGGAATAAATCTCTTTGTAATTTATTCTGGTGTTGAGGCTCCTGTTTGTTCTTTTTTATACTGCTCATGTGAGAAAGACTGAGAGACAGTGGTTAAGAAAGAGAAATCTTGAGACAGCAGGTGAGAGTGTAGCTGTGGGAGAAAAATAGGGAATGTGAGAAAAAATGCAAGAAAGAGTAAGTGTGAATGACAGAGTGTGGGAAAGAAGACAAGATTTGGAGACAGCAGAAACAGTTACAGGTTGTTTATGAAGTGAGTCACAAAACGTTTAAAAAATGAAGGTAAATGTGGCAATTAGGAAACTCACTAAATGTCCTCTGGACTTCACAAAGTCATGTCTGAATTAGCCTAAATTAGCCTCAATTAGAGCTTCTTTGAAACTGATACAGCCCCAACAAAGCTCCAAAATGTGGACAGGCAGCATATTAGTCTGGAATAACATACATTTCAATCAGTGGACAACAGGCTAAAATTAAAATTAAGGAAATTCATTAAAAAAAAAAACAGAGTTCCTTGGTTCTTTTTAATTTTATCTGTCAAATGGCCCAATCTCTTCCATCATATAATAGGCAGCAGTGTGAGGGTTAAAATAAGGTGCACACAGCGCTAGTCCAAGTGCTAAATGATCTCCTTATGGCGAGAGACAAAGGTAATTACTCCATCTTGGGTCTCTCAGCTGCATTTGACACCATTGACCACAGGATTTTAATAGAGCACTTGCAGCACATCTGTGGTCTAGGAGGCACAGTCCTTAACTGGTTTAAATCTTTCCTCACTGGTAGATCACAGAGAGTAACATCAGGATCAAGCTCGTCGGCACCAACAGGACTGGCCTGTGGAGTTCCACAAAGATCCATCTTGTCTCCCACGCTATTCACAATTTACTTGCTACCACTGGGGGACATCATTAGGCAATATGGCCTAAGTTATCATTGTTATGCTGATGACACACAACTCTACTTCTCCTTTGCTCCAGATACCACAGACCCAACATGCCACATTAACAGTTGCTTAGCAGATCTCATAGAATGGATGAATGCTAGTTGACTTAAAGTGTACCCGGACAAAACAGAGTTACTCTTGGTGAGGGGACCGCGGGCAACAAAAATATTCCATGATCACCCAACTGGCCTGGAGCTTGGAGAGCTCTGAGCTCATTAGTTCATCAAAGGTACGAAACCTCAGAGTGCTGATTGACTCTGGACTATCATTTAAACAACAGATTTCCTCTATAATAAAATATGCCTACTTTCATCTGAAAAACATAGCCAGGATACAACACTTAATTCCACCGGATGATATGCCAAACATTAATCCATGCATTTGTATCCTCTCGGCTAGATTACTGCAATGTACTTTACTTGGGCCTCCAAGAAAAAGAACTCCATCGCCTTCAGACGGTACAAAATGCAGCAGCAGACTACTAACCAATCAAACTCGCTCCTGCCACATAACACCTGTTCTCCACTCCCGTCATTGGCTTCCAATTAAATGGCGAACATATTTTAAAATTGACCTGCTAACCTTCAAAGCCTTAAACAATAAAGGCCCACAGTACTTGAAAGAGCACCTGACACCCTACATTCCATCCCGTTCACTTCGGTCAGCCAGCAAATCCTTCCTGTCAGTGCCAAGAATAAAGACAGACTCAGGTTCCAGGGCATTCAGCCAAGCTGCCCCTACCTTCTGGAACTCTTTACCGTGCGCAATCAGAGAGGCACCGTCCTTACAAACTTTTTTTTTTTTTTTTTAAAGCTAAAGACCCACCTCTTCCATCAGGCATTCAACCCGCTTATCTGACCTTCAGAAACTCCTAACTTTTATGTCTTTAGATTTGTATATTTGTAAAGTGCTTCGAGTCTCACAGGGAGAGAAGCGCTATAAAAATCGCAAATTATTATTATATCATTATTATTATGCCTCACTGCTGCCCCCAGAGTGAGACAATGGGTATGCAATTCTGTCAGGCCTTACCACAAGCTAATTGAGGACCTGAGGACCTGAGGAGCAGCATTTTAAACCATTGCCCAGAAGTTGTTCTTTCATCACTTCCAGACTTTCTATGTTTTTTTTTTTTGAGCTTCCAAACTTTTTTACCAGATGACAAACATGCCCCAAATATTGGCCTGGCTGCAACAGTAATCACTCCCTTTTTGGCTGCTAAGACATGGATCCTAACGGAACAAGTTGGGAAAAGTTCAGAACTCTGTCCCACTGTTCTGTTTTAATTTGTTTTGCTTTTTTACTTCTCCTTAAACTAAGGGAGACCAAACCATCAGGTAAGCCCAAGACATTTATAAAAGATACATCGTTCGGCTCAGAAATGACTGTAAGGCAGTACTTAACTACTTGCTATATCTATCCTCTAAAAGCAGTAAGAAATAGTCACCTTAATTATACGTCTTTTTCTGCCAAAACGCACTCCAATTTGCCGTCCCTTTAAACATAATTCAAGGTTCACCAATCCATAAAGTGTCTGATTAATTAATAGAAAGAGGCTATGTTCTATGAGTATTAAGACTATAATGGGGCTATTACAAATGTAAACCTGAATACAATAGGTTATCCAATCCTAATGACTCATCTTTCAAAAAAGATTAGGTTCCCTGAGATAGATTTATGTTTAAGCCTTGGTGGTGTTGGGTTTCTGCTGAACTACTAGAAAGGGTCAGGTCTGAGGAGAGGAGATTAGACCCCCGAGGGCCTTCAGAAGGGAAGGGCTCTTCCTTCTCTAAGCTTGACACCTGGCAGTCAGGGTGTGTTCTTCTGCAAAAAAATGTAAGCTGTAAATCATTGTGAGAAAGGTAAAGCGCTAGAGGGGGTTACCTAAAAAAAAGGACTTTATCTGATTTACAGCCACTAATTTGTCCAACTAATTAAAAATGTGGATTTTAAGAAGTAGAAAAAAACAGTCTCATTTTGGGAAAACTTTTGCATTTTTAGCTAAGGTGAAATGAATCTTTTCTACAGTAGAGATTTTTTCAATGGGTTTCCCAAACAAACAGACAAATAACTTAAGCAATCTCAAACATTAGGCTTAACAAGCTCATTGAATGGAAGAAGACCCACTACCATTCCTAACATGTTAACGGCTCTCCAGGTAGCCAAGAAAGCTATTACTATGTAAATTAAAACCTGTGTACATTAGGGATTTGTTGTCAAACCCATTACAAAAAATTAAATCAGATTGTCTTTTTTATATCAGTATTATTGGAGTCTGGAAAATGGACTCTTAGCAGCTAAGGAAAAAAAAAAAAAAAAACCCTACAGATCTTTTAAAGAAAAAATAAATAAAGATTATATACACTCAGTTACACTGAAATAAAATGCGGATTAACCCGTCAAAGTGGGTAGCTTTTCAGCCAGCAATTTTTTCTTGTGTTTATTGGCAGTTCCCCAATGGAATCTGTTAGAAAATGATACCAAGTAAAATTACAGGGAGCGGCCATCTTTATTTTTACGCCCTTTCTTCCTCTACATTCTATGAGAGTGGGCTGATACATTTTGCCTCCGCTGTAATATTTTTAGTTACATTAGTCATTTCAGGATAAAACCGGTTCTGTGTAGTCTCATGGTATTTCCCCTCCATCATTCTTGACCATGCACACACAGATGCTTATATTTCTCATCCAGTGCACATCGAAATGGAAGAGTGTTCAGACGTTTGGTTCAAACATCGTGATATTATTAAATTCACATTGAAGAACTGATCCATGGAAATTGTCACATCAAACAAAAATAAATTGCTGTTAAATTGGGAATTTTTATGGAGATAGTGGTATACAATTACATTACTGGTGTTCTTGGACCTCGCAAACTTGGTGCCAGATGGGGACCCTTGTAGCACACCTGTTCCCAAAACTAAAGGAACACTTGATGGCCAGGGCTTCAGCTGTGATAAAGAGGTAAAGTCTGCGGTGAGTAAATAGTTTCAAAAACAAAACACAGTTGGTTTTTTTTAAGGACACATTACGAAAACTGGTGCAGCATTGGCTGAAGTGAATTGAAGTGTGTGTTGATTTTGTAGAAAAAAAAATTATGCCGCTTTGAAAATAAAGGATGGTATATTTCTTTTTTTAATTTCATTAAAATATGCTTTTCCCATCCTTTTCTGTTCAGGTGGAGGCAAAATGTATCAGCCTGTTTTCGTATTAAACAATATATTGCAGCAATTCGGAAATAGTTCGGTTTACCACTGGCAGTAATGAGGAAGGCCTGCAGGAATCTCTATTCTCTCCAGTTTGAGCTGTGAAGCACCAGAGACAACAGTTTACAATATTAGATACATTCGTTCATGGTTCATGGCAGGCCCGAACTGGCCATCGGGCATCAAGAGATCTCCCCTGCCGGCCTATACCGAGCCCACGCTATCGGAGCACTGGCCATCATTAAACGCATCATTAGACGCATTTATGCCAAGCTCAGGGTGCTGTCTGCATAGTATGCCCTTAGATGGCCAGCTTGCATGATTGAGAGGCAGCCTGACATGCATCCATGCCAGACTGGCCTTCCAATTCTTTGGGCAGACATGACCCCTTTTTGGGCATGTTCGCCCCTTTTGGCAGGTTACATTATTCGCGCCAGTGGCACACCTTTTTACCATGCCCATTGACTTCCTGCTTCATTGGACACTGCTGTTAGGGGTTATGGATTTACTTGAAAGATGAAAACATAAATTAGAGAAAGATTAGCATAGGGTATGTGTTTTCTTATAGCAGCTGTTTTCTTTCCCTCCAGCACCATCTCCATCAGATACATGACGCTTGGCAGTGTTTTAGTGTTTTTGGTCGATAAGATTCTGTAATTAGGCCCATCATAATTTTCAGCACCAGGCCCACTGGGCTCTTAATCTGGCCCTGACTGCACCTCTCACACAGACAGACACACACTTTACCCCAAACACCCACACTGCTCCCCAAACACACACACTCTAACTGCATCCCTCACACACACACACACTGCACCCCTCACAGACTCACTAACCCTACACACACTGCATCTTCACACACACACACACATGCACTGCATCCCTCACACAGACAGTACCCCTCACACTAACTGCACCCTTTTTACACACACACACTGACTGCACTCTTCACACACACACAGACACACTGACTGCACCCCTCACACAAACACAAATTGCACCCTTCACACACACACACATACACTGAACACCTCACATACACACACACACACAATGACTGCACACTTCGCCCACACACTGCATCCTTCATACATACACACACATTTCACCCTTCACACATACACACACATATCTCACCCTTCACACACATACTGCCACAGTGCACCGTTAACACACACACACACACTACACTACATTTCTGGCATAGACACTCTGAATCCCCTGTGCACACACTAGATCCCCTGTAAGCAAACACACTACATTCCCTAAATACCACTCATTACAACTCCTACACACATTACATCACCTACACATACTATAGCCCCAATGTACATACTCGCTACATCCCCTATACACACAATGCACCCTATATACACACACTCTTTTTCTCAATCTCTGCAGCACCTAGCCACACATATTACAACACAACTAAAACTGACCTATTTACACAAAACACCACAATCGGCTCACTCTACACACATGCAATCCCACAAGCAGGCTCCAAACACATACACAATACCCTTTCCTGGTACTTTTGTCCTCTCTGGTATACCACTTATGGAGACACCAGAGACAAGTCACAAACAAACACAGCGCAAGCATGTTAATAAATTTACTTGCGCTGGTCAGAACAAATACAGGGCCTTTTTCTCATGCGAGAGATCTTCACCAAGGCTCTGCGCATGGGCTGCTCTGGAAGAGCATTGAACCAACCTGCTCACTTTGAGAGGGGGTATGCTTGTCATTGGTGATGACAAAACACATAACTACCTGGGCCCGCCCCCTTCTCAGTGGGCCGCTGTTTTAAAAAATGCCCGGGCCGGATTTTTCTCCAGTCCGGCCCTGGTTCATAATAATGGTTCCATATCTTGAATTCAGACAATGTTGAATGTTGAATTTAGGCAATGTTTAATGTTGAATTCAGGCAATGTTGTCAATAAAAATCCCCCCACTCTTTTCTTTTCCAAGCTACGCATTATGTACAAACATTTTAAGATTACTTAATTCATATCTTCATAAAAATATTCATGTACATTCTGTAAATATTAATGATCATGATCATCTCTACAGTCAAGACATACTGTCCTTTTAAATCAGATTCCTTATACACAGCACCAAAAATGGGGGTTAAGAGAGGATTATAAAAATTGGACTGGTTGGTGCCATCATTAAGTCATTTTAAGCACATTAGTTCCTGTATTTTCTAAATGCATCTCCCTATTGTCTTTATCTAATGTAGGTAAAAGCAGGGAGGTCTGGGGATTAAGCTGCATTCTACAGACACACATATAGCTCCCACACCTAGCTCTCCCTTAATTTAAGTGCTCCTCCCCAGCCCTGACATAGCATTGTGCTGAATTAATCCATTGCACCAGATACTGATAAGCAATTAGCAGAGACCATTAGCATATCTATGTGATACAGATTGTTTAACTTGGTCAGACTTAGTCCACATCATTGCCCTATACCCATTGGCATTACTTGTATATAATAAGAGTTCATTCCATAGCTGATTGCAAAGAATTAAATGTGTAACCGAACTCTACAACAATTTTGGCTGTCATTTGAGAAAATAATAAATGATTCAGTTTGTTTACAAGTTCTGATTGCACCCATACACCCAAAGACACAACTAATTTACTAATGTAAGCTGTTTTTTTTGTTTTTATTATTATTTATTTATACATAAAAATGTAAACCTCAAATATTGATCACAAATAATTAAAAAAAAAATCCTAAGAATTATATTATTGGTTATTTTTCACAATAAATACAAAATTGCAATATAAAATATTACAACACCATCCATAGGTAAAACACAGCCTAATGTTAGCTAATCTATTCGTATTGGCTTTGATAAAGAATTTTCCCTTAATATAGCTCGATGCTCAATTTCCATAAGTTGAATAAATGCTGCTAAATACAATACAGAAAACAAGAGAATAATCTTTCTTAGAATCTGTTTCTTCTGTACCCAATCTAAACTTTACTGCCAGATCTGCATTTTTCTACCTACAATTCTTTTGTTTTACTAGTAGATATGTAACATTTATTTTATATCCAGATGAATGGGGGACGGGGCGTTGTTCATTTGTTAGGTTTCTGTAAAATTACAGATCTCTCCAAGTAGCTTATTCTATAAGGCTACAAATCTCCAAACTGCTGCCAACAGGAGGGATTCTCACAAAACGGGTTTCACTTAAATCAAGTGCTTTGAATACTATTTCATTAACAATATAGTCATTTACAAATTCTTTGTTTGATTTTGGGGGCTTTCAAGGTGCACACAGCCTCCTTAGAATAGATACCAGTAGCTTCAGATCCACAAACCGGGAGACCAGTGATCACAACTGTGCCCTGCCATTCAATGCTAATTTCCAGTGCCCACTCCGCTCCGATATCAGCAAAAAGAATTCTAGAGCATTAAATGTGCATTCAGTATTCCTGTGTAGAACACGATGATGTGTGTTCAGTGGATTCTGCAATTCTCTGCTTGTGTTTTCGTATCACAGGTTGACTGGAAACATGCCACCTCTACATACGAATTTGGTGCTTCCAAAGTTTGGGGGGATGTCTCGGATTTACAGAGGATGGAATACAAAAGATACATGAGTACACAATGTAACACAAACAATTTTAATGATGCACAAACCGGGGATTTCTATATATATTAAATATGCTAATATTTCGTATTTAATTACATTATAGTTTTGTAAAATGTATCATAAAAGTGCATTTATTGCACAGAATTCTTGTATTCACCGTCTGAGAGCAGTCCCTTGAATTACCTGGTATCACAATCGGGTAGGTGGGCTGGTATTATGGAAAACCCATGACAATATGGTTCATGTGGCTTGAAGTGATAGGCCATGGAGAAATCAACGTTATAACCACACAGCTCATTCCAACATCTCCGTGAAATTATTGTCTGAAACACAGCCTTGGTAGAGAAAAGTTTTGTTTTTTTTAAATAGTTAAAACTGTAGGGTAGATTTGTCAATATGTGCTGTTAGAAATTTGGTATGGTTATGTTTGTGTGTTTATTGTTTGTTAGTGTATTCAGGATTTGCTATTTGCTATTATCCACATCGTTTATTTTTATTTATAAAATATTTTGCCAGGAAAGATACATTGAGATTTCTCTCGTTTTCAAGTATGTCCTGGGTCCACAAAACATTGCATTGATATAATAGGGCACAATAAAATACTAAAACAATATTAATGCGCAATATATACAAAATTTAACATAGAACAGGCATTAAATAACTCAATAGTTTGCTCCTACAGTCCGATATAGTTTGAGGTAGAGAGGCTTGAAGAAAATTATCGAGAGCATTTACGGGAGAGCTGATTAAGGTCTTGAATATATTTAATTATTCCCAACAAAGGATAGAACTATGGTCTAATTACAATAATCAATGATAAACCGGGACTGTCCAAAGGATATGAGGTGCATCAATGTTTTATACAAAATAAGCGCCCGTCATGTGATAAATATAAAATATGTCACAAAGCATACAGGCTTCAGGGGTCAAGTCCTGGGGAATAGTGTTGGAACTCACTCAAGATCCACACCCCCCCCAAAAAATAATATACACTTGAATGCATATATAAACGCACACTGAAAGGTGCACACATACACACTCACAGACACACTCAGACACACACATACACTCATACACACAGATACACACTAATACACAGACACACACTCACAGACACACTCAGACACACACATACACTCATTCACACAGATACTACACTAATGCACACACACAGATACACACACACTCACAGACACATACACTCACAGACACACACACTCACACTCATACACAGATACACACACAGATACACACACACACAAAGACACACACACACACAGACACACACATACACTCACAGACACACACACACTCACAGACACACACACATACACATACACTAACAGAAACACACACATACACTCACAGACACACACTCACAGACACACACACATACACTCACAGACACGCACACACACATACACTCACAGACACACACATACACTCACAGACACATACACAGACACACAGACACACTCACATACACTCACAGACAGACACACACACATACACTCACATACTCAGACACACACACATTCACTCACAGACACACATACACTCACAGACACACACACACATACACTCACAGATACACACATACACTCACAGACACATACACTCACAGACACACACACATACACTCACATACTCAGACAGACACACACACATTCACTCACAGACACACATTCACTCACAGACACACATACACATACTCAGACCTGCAGGAGCAACGGGAACAGCGTTCCTGCAGGACTGAGCCCTGACAGTCTTGTAAGAACACATTTATTGGTTTATTGGAGAACAGTATTACTGCATGTAAATATCTTAACTGCTTCTTGAACTTTTAACAATATCTGAATAGGATTTTCTGGGAAAAATAGAGACATCTTCCCTGATTTTTGCAATTCAGCGTCAGATTTTGAACTTAGTAAATAAGCCTGTTTATTCGTTTCAATGGAATGCTGTCCTTGTAGTAAATATATGGCTTATATCCTAAGCATACAAGGTTAGGCATAGTTTCATAATGTGACAATATATTGTGTTCTTAACAGTGTTTTCAAAATTGTACTTAGCTTATGTAATACAGAGTTAACTCGCCATAGATCACTTATTCAGGGTTGTTCACTATAGTGAACATTCTAAGTAAATTTAAGGTCAAAATAGCTGATCTAGAAAAATTCAACTATGCTTTCAATTCAGCTACTCAGGCCTTGAACCAGAGATTCACGTTGCATTCACTGCAAATTCTCACCTTAGTGAATAACCCTGTAAATGTTTCCTTCGGAATGGTACACAAATGCACTTGATTTCTTTTACACCAAGTACTGGAAGGAGAAGAACTGTTCACTAAAATGGGAATTGTGAAAAATAAAAAGGGAATTGCAACTTTTACACCATAATAGCTGATAGGGACACATTCTTTAATTCATCTTTTTGCCTAAAATTTGCAATTTCTTGTTTAGTGAATGAATCCCACAGTGTCCGAAAACAAGTTGCTATTGCAGCAGGCCGATCGACATCCAAAGTCCGCATGCTAGGGTTAAATCACGATAATGAAAAAGGCCAATTAGCGGAGAGGAGGTAACAAAATGTCACATCCAAACGAGAGACTCTCCGTTATAGGAATTTAAGAAGGTCGCCCTGGTTATTTTTTATGTTTTCTTTTCGATAACTAATAAAGTAATTAACTGGGTTAAAACGTAATGAAAAAACATATGTAAATACATGACTTCTTTGAAATGTGTTTAGATTTTATATACTGGCGTAATTCACAGGAAATTCGCCATTATTAAATCAATGTTGGGAACTGTGTTTGTTAATAATTAGCTGCAATGCAAAAGCCGAACGATTCTTTAACCGAACAGAGCTGTGTCAATCAATCCTTTTAGCCTTTCATTCCACAACAGATGTATAAGTTGCAGTTTTGTGTATTCAAGCTTTTAAAGAGCTGAGTCCCCTATTTATCTCCGGGCCAGAGGTACACACAAGACCAATATGTGAACAGGGTACAAATTAGTAGATCAAACGAATATTCCGCTACACAACTGAGAAGTAAGGTCTCATTAGCAAAATCGACTGAAAGGGAAAAAGCAGCCCGTACAATGTGCGTGGACTACAAAGTAGAGCCATTTAATTCAGATGCCAAGCTATAAAGTGTTTGACGATTATTTATGACCGACCCACATTGCTACGAGCCGTTACTTTGCATAACTCTTGCTAATGTATTGAAAGGCTCATTTTTAATTTGTGATTGATGAATAGATTTGAATTCTGCACACTGTACAGCAGAGGGCAGCAGACATTAAAAATCAGAAATGTGAGCAGATTTCAGCAAAGAGATTTGTAAATATGTAACATTTTCTTACCAAAAGTGGACATTTCGGAGTGCATTAATTTTACTGTTAAACCAAGAGAAGGCTATAATGAACAAATATTTATTAAATAAGGGAATTTTAGAGTTTTCAGATCACAAGTTTTTGAGTTATTTATGTTTTGCATTTTGTCTGGAAGAGCTTGAAATTGTTGCCTTGCAGTACGTGTGACTCGTATGCTCCCGTACATGTCAAATATTGCTTAGCAAACGTATTGTCCATCCATGGACTTCTCCATATTTTGTGGTGTAACTACCTGGAATTGAAATGGATATTACTGTTTACATACCTAACACTTTGAATGAGCAGATTATTTTTATTTTGACACAAGTTATTCAAACATGAAAAAACAAAACAGATATTTGTTGGTTATGTATATTAAACCCTGTAAGTCACCCACCAATACTTGGGGCCACCAATCCACCTTTGCATAATTAAAGTGTCAAATCGTCTCAAAATAAATGCACCTGTTTTCTTTCTTCATGGTTTGTTACAGGACATTGGTAAAGAAACAGCATCATGAATACCAAGGGGCATTCAAATTAAGTCTGATATAAAGTTCTGGAGGTGCACCCCTTTTTAAAAAATCCATAAATAAATAATAAACTTACCTTTTCTACAGGGCCAGGTGAGGTTCTTCCATGGCTCATCCAATAACATGATACATCATTACTTCCCTTTAATTGGACCAATCTGCAGGCTCAGAGAGCATACACTCTGGGCCTAGGAGGGAAGTGAGAGAGGGAATAGAGGATGGACAAATAAGGGGGGTTTATTAAAAATAATAATAACTGTAAATTCAGGGGAGGAAGTGTTTTAGGCTCCCCAGCATTGCCTGCAAGAGGGTAGAAGCTCATTAAGTATGTTGTCAGCACGCAGTGCATGATGCCATCAGATGTAATATCTGCACAGGATTAACATTAGGCAGCCTGAAAAAGAGTCTCAAGCTGCCTAAATCACATGTGCCGATGGCGTAATCAACCCCCGCACAAAACTATCGAACTCTATTGGACTGAAATCTAGTGACTGCGGAGGTCATTGGTCTACTTTTAACTCATTGTTATGTTTGTGGAACCAGTTTGAGATTAGGTCTGCTTTGTGAAATGGCACATTTGCATGTAGCCATCGGATATAATGGTCAGCAGCAATACCCAAGTTCTCTGTGGCAATAACAATACTCAGTTAGTATTAAGATGTCTAATGTATTGAACAACAGTTGTCAAAGTTCTTTCGAGTTAGCACATAAATATCTTAGTCCCTCTTAAGATTGTATTTGTTGGTTAAAACGCTGTGTTTGGCTTTGCAGCCAAAACTGTATGTGTTTTTTCTTTGTTGTAATGTTTGTTTGTTTTTTGAAGGGGGGGTTTGTTGTTTTTTTCTTTGTTTTATGTGTCCTGTTTTTTTATTTTTTTTATTTATATATTTGTATTTTTTAAAAAAAAGAGAGAAAAATTCTTACCGGTAATAAAGATTATGTAAAAAAATAAATTTTCCAGGTTTATGTCACTGTCTCAGCCCCATTTTACCTCTCTCTTTCTGTTCCTATTTGTCTGTTTCGAAACACACCTTCTGCTTTATCATTTTCCACATGTCCATTTACATTTAATTCTCATTCTAGCCCCCTGTTTGTCTCTCTCTGTTTGACTGTATCTCGGTCTGTTCATTTGCACCAATCACTAGAGGACCTGTGTGATATATGTCTCCACTGATACAAATCCCTATAACATGGAACCGCATACAAGGGCTGCTGTTGACTTAAAATCACTGCTGATCTTGAGTATTTGATTCCAATTTAAGTGAATGTTGGATGTACCAGAATTCAGTGTTTATCTCCCCCATGACGTGACCCATATGATTCTCCAGAGAATAATATAAAATAAAATCATATACCCTTGGGGTCCAATTCATATTTATTTATTATATTTGCCTCAAACAACCGATATATGTACCCACATTACTAGCCCTGCCCACAAATGCAATGCCTTATTACTAATTCATATATTACTATGACCAAACAGTACAATGGACAGGGGCTGGGGAGACTGTGGGAATGATCTGTGTTTTGTTGTCACACAATAAATCAATGATATTGCTGCAAATATTAAAAGACCAAAACAGTTCGGATTTAGAGATTCAAATGGCAATGCAAAACAAGCAATTCACATAAGGGGAAATGTCATCTAAACAATGTATGCACTGAATAGCAGAATGAGTTTATCAAACAGCCGCAATGTTTCTTCATACCGTATGCACATTTTCAGCTTATTTAAGCACCCACATTGGCGGTGTTATGGTTTTAGGGGGTGAAGCCCCAGATGTGGACCGATGCAGTCCCTTATCCGCACAGGGGCATGATAATCTTCTGTTCATTGATGTAACGTTCCAACACTCTCTTTGTCCCTGTTTTGCCTCCTTTAGTAGATATTTACAGTGTATCTGCAGTCATGTTTATTTTTTTTCTCATTGTTATAATTGTTTGTTTGTACTTCATTGGATTATGCATAGTACTATTATAAATGTGACCTTTTCCAGAAGAAAACTACTACTGGCTCTTTATATCATTATCATTTCTTAGCTAGATGAATGTGCTTCTGGCAAGCAGTGACTGCTGTTATAGTGTTAGTAACTCTGCCCCATCCTTCAAAAGGCTGCATTCATAGCTACGAACGTGATAAAAAAACACCCTTTCAATAAAAAATACATTTTATTACAGATGTTTAAATAAAGAAAAAAATATCAGAAAAACACATTTTCTCAGGTTCACCACTACATGGCACAACTTTTCACTTTTAAATATATGGAAACATTCTACTACATCTGCATCACACACTAACCATTCAAAGACTATATGTAGTGGTTTGATATTCACTTTTCAGGGCTCTGTCACTTGTGTTTTCGTATTTATATTTGTTGTTTTATTTGTAAAACAACTTTAAACGGAAGCTCCATTTTCAGTTCACATGATGTTTTTCCAAAGCTAGTTCTTACAGTTATATCATAATCTAGGTAGATAAAATACTCAAGTCCACGGAGCTCAAACATTTAAAAAAACATCTTTTTATGCTGTTGACATAAGAGGGGAAAAAAAATACAATTTGAAGTGATTATGGCACAAAAAAGGTGAATAAAAATCCCTTTTGACTCCATAAAGGTTGTCAGATTTCTCCTTGGATCAACCTGTTCACACACGTTAATTATATCCCTAAGACTTATGCACAGTGGACAAATTCAGTACATCTTAATCGATTGGTCAGAAAAAAATAGTTTTTGTTACGGGCAGTTCGGGGTTGATCCATGTGGCATTTTGCTTTGGACAAATTTTGTCCATGCAATTGTTCCAGGAAAAATTATTCAGATTACCCAAAATGGCATGAAAACATTCTGTATATAGTTTGCAGTGCATTGATCGGTTCAATCATAGGTTAACTTGCTTCAGAATTTTTCTCTCCTGCTCTGTAAATTAAACTTTAATCATACACAAGAGGCTCCTGCAATGTCTAGCAGCCTATTCACAGTGGAGGAGTAAAGAAATGATCAATTAAACTATATATTGTAAGCTCGTTTGAGCAGGGTCCTCTTCAACCTATCATTCCTGAAAGTTTTCTTGTAATTGCCCTATTTATAGTTAAATCCCCCCCTCTTATAATATTGTAAAGCGCTACGGAATCTGTTGGCGCTATATAAATGGCAATAACTAATAATAATAATAATAAATAAACAGACTGTGCAATAAAAGAAATGTGAACATTAGTTCTTACTTTACAGGAAGTGTTTAGGATGGCTGAGTAAGTCACATGCAGGAAGGTGTGACTAGGGCTGTATAAACAAAGTGATTTAACTCCTAAATGGTAGAGAATTGAGTAGTGAGACTGCAGAGGCATGATCTATACAGCAAAACTTCTTTAAGATAAAGTTGTTTTAGTGACTACGGTGTCCCATATATGGATTTAAGTATCAATAATATTTTTTTCTCATCAATCATCTCTGGTTTTTTCCTTTGACGCCACAGATGGAACATCGAATTCTGAGACAAACAAAACAGCTCTTTTCATTGTCAGTGAATACATAGCGATTCGAAGTTCAGAATTTCAATCTGCCAATTGCCCAAATTTGAACTAATTACGATTTGTTGAAACTGAATACTCAAGTTTTTAATATCTTCTAACAGCAGGACTGTGTCATTTAGTAGCATCTTTTACCAATTATTAACCCCTTAAGACCGGAGGGTGTACTATTACGCCTATCTTAGGCGGCTCTAAACGCCACCGGGCGTAATAGTACGCCCTCCGGTCTTTCATTACTTACCCGGTCGGTGGCGGTCCCACACCGGCGATCGCGGTTGGGGGGACTCCCAGGGAGCCCCCCCGCAGCAGATCTTCCTCCTGGCAGCCCCCCCAGCCATGTGAGAGTGAGGTCCTTGCGAGGACCTCACAATCACATGGCCGGGTTAGCTGCCTGCTGCATTGCCAGCAGGGGGACTGCCTGTAATGACAGTTAGTCCCCCTGCTGGCTGGAAATAAAATTTAATTAAAGTTAAAAAGTGTAAAAAAATATATATATACTTAGATCATATATATATATTGTATATATATGATCTAAGTATATATATATATTCACATATACATACACACACATACACTGTCTAGGTGTATTTTTCTATTAATATACATATAATTATATATATATATTAATATCAAATTACACGTAGACTGATATTGATTAAATATATATATAATTGTTGTTATATATATTTATATATAATATAAAAAATTAAATATGTAAATACTTTAAAAAATAAAATAAAAAAATTAAAAATATAATTAAAAAATATATAGATGTGTGTTATTTCGTTCTAACTGTATTGTGATATTAATATATATATATTTATATCAAAATACACGTAGAACGAAATAATATATATATCTATATACATAAATATATACTTATATATCACTATATATATACCTATATATAAATAAAAATATTTGTAAAAAATTATATATATAAATACACATATATATTCACATACGTATATGTATACATATATTAATGCTACATATATATTTATGTAATATTTTTACATAATTAGGTATCTTAATTAATTACAATTAGCGGGACCTGCCTGACAACCCATGCCGAAAGTAAAGGGAATTTAATTTGCTAGCACTATACTTAACCCTATAACACCATAAAACCTGTACATGGGGAGTACTGTTCTACTCGGGAGACTTCGCTGAACACAAATATTAGTGTTTCAAAACAGTAAAATGTATTGCAACGATGATATCGCCAGTAAAAGTGAATTTTTTTGCATTTTTCAAGCACAAACAGCACTTACACGGACGATATTATTGCTGCGATACTTTTTACTGTTTTAAAACACTAATATTTGTGTTCAGCGAAGTCTCCCGAGTACAACAGTACCCTTCATATACAGGTTTTATGTTGTTTTCAAAAGTTACAGCGTCAAATATAAGGCCTGTGTTTCATTTTTTTCACATTAAAATTCGCCAGAGTGGTTACGTTGCCTTTGAGACCCTATGGTAGCCCAAGAATGAAAATTACCCCTATGATGGCATACCATTTGCAATAGTAGACAACCCAAGGAATTGCAAACGGGATATGTCCAGTCTTTTTTAGTAGTCACAAACAGGCCCGGACTGGCCATCGGGCACATAGGCCATCGGGCCATGGGCCGAGGCCGGCAGGGGAGGTCTCAGGATCTCTCCTGCTGGTCTTTGCAGGGCCGGCACTATCTGAACGCCGGCCCTGCAGCAGTCTACAGCGGGCCGGTGGGGAGATCAGAGATCTCCCTCACCGGCCCACATAGAGTATACTGCGGCCGCCGCCGGGGAGAGAGGGAGGGAGCCAGCCTGCCAGCAGAGGAACCCGGCGGAGCTTTAACTTACAGCTCCGCCGGGTACCTCACAGGCTAGAGTTCACTCACCACTAGGACCACCAGGGATGGATGGCAGCCCCAGCAGCAGGATCCCCCCTCCCAGGCTAAAGATAAGCAGGGAGGGGGGAAATATTCACTCAGGTATAATCACAGCAGCCTCATTCACAGATATCCTGCACCCCTAACACTCACAGCACACACACGCACACACACTGCACCCCTAACACTCACAGCACACACACACACACACTGCACCCCTAACACTCACAGCACACACACACACACACTGCACCCCTACCACTCACAGCACACACACACACACACACTGCACCCCTAACACTCACAGCACACACACACACACACACACATACACTGCACCCCTAACACTCACAGCACACACACACACACACACACTGCACCCCCTAACACTCACAGCACCTCACTCACACACACACTGCACCCCTGACACTCACAGCACACACACACACACACACACATACACTGCACCCCTAACACTCACAGCACACACACACACACACACTGCACCCCTAACACTCACAGCACCTCTACATCACACACACACTGCACCCCTCTGAAACTCACAGCACCACTCACACACACTGCACCACTCAACACTCACAGCACCTCACTCACACACACACTGCACCCTCTGACACTAACAGCACCCTCACTCACACACTGCACCCCTGACACTCACACAGCACCCTCACTCACACACACTGCACCCCTGACACTCACAGCACCTCACTCACACACACACACTGCACCCCCTGACACTCACAGCACCCTCACACACACACACACACTGCACCCCTGGACACTCACAGCACCCTTACCACAGTGCACCCTGACACTCACACACACTCACAGCACACACACACACACTGCACCCCTGACACTCACAGCACACACACACTGCACCCCTAACACTTACAGCACCCTCACAATACCACACACCTCGCACCCCCTGACACTCACAGCACACACACACTGCACCCCGAACACTTACAGCACCATCACCTCACACACACACACACACTGCACCCTCTAACACTTACAGCACCTCACACACACACTGCATCCCTGACACTCACAGCACACACACACTGCACCCCTAACACTTACAGCACACACACACACACACACTGCAACTTCTAACACTTATAGCACCTCACACACACACACACTGCACCCTGACACACTCACAGCACCCTCACTCACACACTCACATAAACTAACCCCCTGACACACTCACAGCACCCTCACTCACACACTAGCACACTAACACACACTGCACCCCTGACACTCACAGCACACACACACACACACTCACAGCACACACACACACACACACTGCACACTGACACTCACAGCACACACACACTGCACCCCTAACACTTACAGCACCCTCACACACACACACACACACTGCACCCCTGACATGCACAGCACACATTCACTGCACCCCTGACACACACTGCACCCCTAACACTTACAGCACCCACACACACACTGCACCCCTGACACACACAGCTTCCTCACATGCACATAGCACCCTCACGCAAACACAGCACCCATCACTCACACACTACACACCTCACACACACTGCACCCCTCTCGCACACACACTACACCCCTTACACACACACACACAGCACCCTCACACTGCACAATATGCTTTCCTAGCATTTTCAAGCAAACACAGTGCAAGTATGTTTGGATTTGCTTGCGCTGTGCAGAACAAATACAGGGTCTTTTTCTCATGCCAGAGCTCTTCAGCAGAGCTCTGCGCATGGTCTACCCTGGAAGAGCATTGAACCAACATGCTCACTTTGTGATGGGGCGTGCTTGTCATTGGTGATGACAAAACACACCCTATCTGGCCCCGCCCCCTTTGTAGTGGGCCGCTGTAATTAAAAAATGCCCAGGCCGAATTTTCTTCCCAGTCCGGCCGTGGTCACAAACACTGGCCAAAATTGGCGTTTTTTGCATTTTTCACACACAAACAAATACTAACGCTAACTTTGGCCAGTGTTTGTGACCAAATGCCTACTAAAAAAGACTGGACATACCCCATTTGCAATACCTTGGGTTGTCTACTATTGCAAATGGTATGCCATTATGGGTGTAAATTTCATTCCTGGGCTATAAAGTCCCAAAGGCAATGTAACCAATCTGGCGAATTTCAATTTCAAATGTAACGTGCTATATTTGACCCTGTAACTTCCCAAAACACCATAAAACCTGTACATAGGGGGTACTGTTTTACACGTGAGACTTTGCTGAATACAAATATGTGTATTTTATTGCAGTAAAAGCAAACAATATTATGACATTGACAGTTAAAATGTCATGTAGAACTAAAAATTTTTAAAAAAATCTTATTTTCTCCCATTGTTTTCAAATTAAATTATGTTTCATAGCTAAATATTTGATATTAAATGAAAGCCCTGTTTCCCCTGAATAAAATGATATATAATAAGGGTGGGTGCATTTAATATGAAAGAGGTGAATTACGGTTGGACAGACATGTAGCGCAAATACCAGGTTTTGTTTACATTTTGTTTCGTTCACTTTGTTTCGTTCACAACGTGTACATTTGGCTCAGTCCTTAAGGGGTTAACCCAGAATTATTTACGTTTGTTTATTTACGTTTGTCATGCAAGATTTATGTGAATAGGTTTGCTATAGCACTTAAATTGTAATATTTTCAAATTTATAAATATATTTAGTTACTTCACTTTAACTTAATTTGATTTATTTGCATCAGTTATATGCTTTATTGTATATCCTTTGATAATTTCTTTCCCCTCTGTCCTCCCTGTCCTCAAGATTACCATCAATCGGGGCTCAGGGACGTCTTTAAGGATCTTTATCTCCTGCACAGTGCTATTGTGCTGTTTTTTCCCTTCATTCATCTGTCTGGCCACTGCTCTGATCCCAACTGACAGAAATCTAAGTTTTCCTACTACCATTGCTATTTTTTCACTATTGTGAGTACTTTAATTTCTTTACCCTGTTTATTTATTTATTTTTTACTTGAGGGTTACTCAACCCTTTCCTTTAGGTATCATTTTACTTTATTCATTCTCTTAGGTTTGTCTGTATATTTATGATGCAGTCTGACAGGATCTTTCGGTGCCTTCTGGGACTACAGCAAACATGCAGATTACTTTAGAAGCCTCTCCAGGTATCGCTGATTTTACTGATCCTGCTGATATGCAGGCTTTAATTGACACTTCCATGGCAAAAGCAACGACAAAGGCCCTGGTGTCAGTGATGGAGGTTATGTCTGATTCACTTTTCACAGATATTTGCCTAGACCCTGTTACAGGCACAGAGATCGCACAGAGATCGCCTCAGCCGACTATTCAGGTGGCAGTACCTGTACTCATACCTGCTCTGCTTCAGCCTGGCCGCAAGGCCTCATATAAGGCTAAACACTCCTCCAAAACAATAGATATGGACAGTACCATACCTGTCACAGATGGCGCGATTAATTTACCACCGCGCAAAAGAGCCACTAGTCGGGCAAAATCGACTAGACTTTGGAAAAGGGGAAAAGCCCAATTGAACTCTGAATCTGAGCTTAGTGATGTTGAGGAGGAGTTCCATGAGTCCTATATGGAGAAGTCAGATGATCTTTTAATCCTGATTATGAAATTACTGATGGAGAGGATGCTAATCCCGCGTGAGATACATGTCCTATTAAAAATACCAAGATTGAGGTAGATCATGCTGCTTCAGAGGACACCAATAGGATCTTGGACACTCACGATGAACCCCTATTCGATCCTGATGACATATGTCACCCAGTGGTCTCCTCAGACCATGTACCCAAGTATATTGCATCCAGAGTACGCAAGCCTTTTGAGAAGGCAAAATGAAATAAATTGCGGGCTGAATGCCCACACTGAACAGTCCCTGATCACGCCTGTAAAACTCTCAGTCGATCCTAAGATCATTCAATTCCTGAGTAAGACAGGATGGAAGCCTACTAAAAGCTTAGATTTTCATTACAAAACTGTCTGGATAAAATCCTGGACATCTTGGTCCCAGCAGCCAAGATCTTTGAAGCAGTAGAGGATGATCTAGAATTAGATCGTGCCATCTTAAGTGGTTAGATCCAGAGAGTGATTTAAGTTGGCAACTCAAAACAATACGGTTGTCACAGAATGCCGCAAATCGATCTTGCTCAAGATTCAGCCCAAATGTGTAACTATGGCTCTGAACGAGCCGGACACACATGCAAAAGGTTTTCTCTTCGGGGACAACTTTGTAAAAGAATTGGGCTCCTTTATCCACACATTGACTGCTCTAGATAAAGCGCATTCCAAGATGTGCAAGCTATTTAACCCTAGAGTTTTTGCTGGGGCCAGAAAAGCCAGGAGCTGTCTGTCCGGCTGAGTAAACAGACATTCCTTTAGACAGAACCAAGGCTCTTATACTGGCCGAGCTGATTTCTTTGAACAATGCACTATACCATCCTTCTTCCCACGACGTGGTCGACCTTGGGTTGTTAGTGGACCAAGAGTTGCTCCTTCAGGATGAAGACCTTATGGTAAGTCTTCAACAATCTCTATTCTTCCCTACTGATAGTGGGGGGCAGGCTCACACATTTTTACCATGTATGGTCCCTCATTTCATCAGATGCTTAGGTTCCTCACACTGTGAAAGAGTATTGCATAGACTTCCTTTCTCTACCTGTTCAATGTTCCCCATCGAGAGAAATTGTTTTTTCCCAATGAGACGCAGACCTTGTCTCCGTGGAAATAAAAGAACTGATGTGCAAACAAGCCATCGTAGAGATTCCGGCCCATACCCTGTGTTACGTGAGCAACCTTCTCTTGGTTCCCAAAAAAGGCGAAGGTGTCCGTTCAGTGATAGATTTGAGACAGCTCAATGGTTATGAGGCATATCAGCTTACAAGATGGAAGGAGGGCATTGCTTAATGAATCTTCTCCAACCAGCAGATTGGATGGCCAAACTGGATCTGCAGGATGCATATCTCACAGTGCCTATCGCAGTCCAACATCAAGATTCCATCAAGATCAAGAACTTCCTGCAGTTCACCTGGTAGGGCAGGAAATTGAGGTTAAGGTGCCTCCCATTCGGACTTTCTTTGGCTCCATGATGCTTCACTAAGCTCATGAAACCTATGGTTGCCCAGCTGCGGAGTCAGGGAGTACATCTCATAATATATTTAGATGGCATTTTCATTCTGGCTCAGTCTATTCAATTAATGCGGACATATATTGCATGGATTTTGACTCCGTTAGAGCACCTAGGCTTCCTGATCAATTGGGAGATATCCATTATAGTTTGCACGCAACAAATCAAATTTCTGGGTTATATTGGATTATTGTAGTTTCTACCCTTTAAACTCTACACCTTCCGGTGGCAAAATTAGCCAATATCAAGAAGGAGATAGGCGAACACTAGCAACCTCTCAACTCTCTCTCAAATAACTGTCGAGAATGTTAGGCCTTGTAGCAGCATCATTTTTCCAGGTCTTCTTGGCTCTCGAGCCCTAATGATTACAAACTTCATCTCAAGGGCATCATACACGGATATGGTAATTCTGGACTCAGAAGCGAAGGACGAACTCCAATGGTGGCTTTTTCACATGGAAGCTTGAAATTAACGAACCATATTCTCTACAGCTCCAGATTTGATAATAAAATCCGATGCAAGTTTGCACAGTTGGGGCGCTCAATGCGGAAATATTTCCACCAAGGGCAGATGGTCAGACCTGGAATCAACACTCCACATCCGTTGTTTGGAACTTCTGGCTGGTTCCTTTGCAGTCCACAGTTTCTCCCCAACTCAAGCCCAATGCGCTATCCTTCTGAAGATGGACAATGTGTCAGCTGTCCACTACATAAATCACCTGGAGGCACAAAATACAAAATTCTGACCTACATGGCTCACGATTTCTAGCAATTTTGCCTGATGCACAGCATTTCAGTCACGGCAGAATATTTTCAAGGTATCTCCAACACTACGGCGGACTGGTATTCACACCAACTCAGAGATTCCAGTGACTGGCACTTGGATTCCACAGTCTTCCAAGACATCTGTAACTTATGGGGTCTATTGGAAATAAACCTTTTAACTTCTCGTTTGAATGCTCAACTTCCCCGTTTTTTCAGTTGGAGACCAGATCTGACAGCACTGGCAACCAATGTTTTCTCCCAAGATTGGTCGTTTTCAAGGAATTGCACTTTACTGCCCTTTGCACTGATTCCCATTGCCTTTTCCATCTAAGTCGCCAATCTGGCACCTGTTGATCGTGGCTCCTCTATCGCCGTCCCAACCATAGTTCCCGCCTCTTCAGGAGATGGCTATCGACCTTCTGCATCTCCTTCCATCTCTCGAGTGCCTTTTTTAGGATCCAGACGGTCTGCCTCATACCCTTGTTCTCCAAAATCTCTTGCATCTCATGTTGTGGTTGATTTCAGGGCACCTTGGTCGGTCGAGGGAGTTTCACAATCAACTCTCCGACTTATGGGCACCAACACGAGACAGACTTATAAATCTGCTTGGAGCAGATAGCCTAGTTGGTGCATGAAATGAAATTCAGATCCCATATTGGCTCCCATATCGACTCTTTTTATGTCTGTCCTCCATTTTCTGACTTCTCTAATGCACTGTGAACCTTACCGACCTTACCAATCGTCCTTTTCTGCTGGTCATCAAAGTTTCAATTGGATGCCTGTCAGTTGACATCCTGTTATATGTTGACTTCTCTGAGGCATTTGTTTTGCTCATCTACCCTTACCACGA
Organism: Pelobates cultripes; assembly: GCA_933207985.1. Lineage (NCBI taxonomy): Eukaryota > Metazoa > Chordata > Amphibia > Anura > Pelobatidae > Pelobates > Pelobates cultripes. The sequence continues at coordinate 26,027,186 of OW240915.1, forward strand.
TACTCTGTCTTGTGGGACATCTCCATTGTCTTGAATTTATTTCTTGCAGCTCTTGATGTGGTTGCTTGTTCCTTTACTCCAGAAGGTGTCCTCTTCGACTTTCTTGGCGGACAAAAACCTCCTCTATAATCGTTTTATATCCAGCTTTTCCTTATAGATCTCTCCTTTGCCCTGTTGCATACTTATGGAAGTATGAACTTCGTTCCACTACGTTACGGAATCCTTTGAAACAGGAACTCTTCATCTCATTACAAAATTTGCGTCTTCTGGTGTCTACCCTAGCCTGGTGGTTCAAATACGTTATGTCTCTAGCGGGTATTGATACCTATGTGTTTGCACCTCATTCGGTTCGTGTGGCAATTGATTTTAAGGGTTCCTCGATTGGTTGTCACTTGGAGGATATTATGAGAGTGGCTGGTCTTCGGAGTCTACATTCCATGATTCCTACTTTAGACCTATTCAACACTTCACAGGAGACATAATTTCACAGCTTTAAACTAGCATAATAGGAGCTTCCATGTTTTAATAAAATTCATGACTTTACGTCATGTAAATAGAAAGATCTGTACATTTTTTATGTAATAAAATTCATACAAATATAACATGCTGGAAGAAAATATGCAGATTTTTTGTTGTTATTTTGTTGAGCTATGTTGTTTTTCATATTTTTTGGGAAATATTAAACAGTAGATTAGTTTAGATAGCGAATGCATATTGAATTTCTACGATAGAAAGGCTATGCTCTCTTCTAGAATACAGACATTTTAAACATGAGCTGCCTTTTAAAAATGTTGAAAGTTGTAAAATATAGCCTTGTCAAAAAAAACCTGTCAGTTTATTGAAACAGTAAATAAAATATATGTCCTGAGATGTGTCAGTTTAATAAGTGGCATTAAGTGATGTGCTGCAGCTAAAATGAGTGTAAGTCAAAAGTCAGTTACACCCCGACCCATAGGCTGGTGTCTGAGGATCTATTTTTTTTTAGCGTAAAGAAAGCTTTGCACAGAGCAGCAGGGAAGATGTTTGGGATATATCTTTACATATAGTGGTAAACAGCTGTCATTGTTTCAACTAATGCTGGGGTCTCTGAGATTTCAGCATGTTACCAGACACTTGGCGAGGCGATTGCTTGGCTTCCAAGCCAAGCCTTCACACTTCTCTTACTAAATGTTTATGGTAGGAGAGAAACATATATGGCCTTTCCCACTTTGAATGCTCAACTTTTGTGGAGCTTGGAGGGGGAAGAAGGATTTTTTTTCTTTGTGTGGTTTTTATTTTGGGTGTCAGGCTTTTTGCAACTTCCCCACCTTAGAATGGCCTTCTTCACAAGCCATATAGTCTCTGTTTAGTTGGCATTCAATTACATGGAAGAGCAGTACTAGAGGACAGCCATTCAAAGGTAGGAAATCTTCCATTTCACAACTGCTCATTTTTTTATATTTTTATTTTACTTAGTTGTAGCAGGATATGATGGTGTTTTGGGTTGTTTTGATGACATTGTCCCTCCTCTGAGTGCACTGGCCACCCCACTGACCGGCTTCTGCTGAGGGCAGCAGTGATAGGCTGAAAGCAGGGCCGGATTAACATAGAGGCTGATGGAGCTGCAGTTCCAGGCCCATTTAAAAAAAAAAAAAAAGTTTTTGTTTGTTTTGTTTTTTATTCTTTATTTTTGTTGTGCGCAATGTAACAGATATTCCTGCATTACCACAACAGCAGATGCAGGAGCAATAAAAATAGACATACTTTACAGCAATGTGGCATTCGTCCTAGTGGCACATTTTTATATTTAAGCAGGAGGGTAACAGGATCATGCAAACGGCAGTGGATCATGCAGTCACAGAGTGCCAAACCTTTTTGAATGTGTCTGTCTAGATTTCTAAGGCTCATCAGGGGGTGCGATAAGCTGTGTCCGTGGGTTAACTGGATGTTTAAACCTGATGGCATGCCCAAACTGGACGTGGTTATCAACCGTGTTAGTATTTTTGGGCATTCAGTGCCATGCGGGTAGTGAATGTAAGGTATTTTTCTGTCTTTCTGAAGCCACCAGCTTGCGGTTTATGATGGGATGTATGTCTGTGGTTTTCGGGGAGGCCGGGGTTTGTCAATGCTGACGTTACTAATCTGAGGTTTGCTCGTCAGCTGGGGCCTTGGGCTTCAACTAATAGTGAGGTCAGTATGGTCTGTTGGGAGCCAGCGTGGGTTTTGGTGGCCCTTGTGTTGTCAGTGTGGTCGCCGTTTGGCCCTAGTGGTGTGGGTCTGCGATCTAGTGGTTTTACGCCTCCATGCTTCTGAAACCTATCAGGCCCCTAGTGTTTGGCTATGCATGGTGATTGGAGGGGGGCGGGGTAGTAGACGTTGGCCGGTAAGCCTGCTCAGTGTTTGGTGCATATAGGGTGTATTGGGCGTGGGGTGGACGCCACTTAGAACAAAAGCAATATGTTAAATAAGGTCAACTTGTAAAATAAACAATAAACCAGATACCAGTCGAGTAGGACCGGCAAGCTACATTCCCGTTCTGGTGAGCGTACAGGGCCTGTAGGTTTATGGATAGTCTCAGGTTGTGGTGGCCGCGTAGGCACTAGTTTCCGCCAGTTGTGGGACGAAAGGGGTAACTTTGGTGGGGTCCAACCTGTGGGTTGTCGCTGGGGCCTTTCCCCTTCTGAGGGGGAGAGTCTCCAGTAGGGCATGTGCTTAGGGCAACTCGTGTATCGGGTAGTTGGAGCCACCATGGGTGACCAAGAGAGTCCCCCAGGAGTACTTGATATTCCGGTTTCTGAGGAGTACAGTGAATGATTGGAGCATTTTCCTCCACATCATGGTGTTCCCAGAGATGTCCGCGTAGAACGAGAGCATCATGTCCACGAATGGGTATTGGGAGGATCCTTGGACTGCTGCCAACACCGCCGATTTATCCTTCACGCTTTGAAAGCGCACTATTAAGTCTCTGGAGGCAGCTACCGGGGCCTTTTTCGGCTTAGGAATGCGGAATACTCCGTCCAGGCCGACGGCCTTCACGTGTTTGGGTGTGAGCAGTGCTACTAGTAGGCATCTTACCAGGTGGGGAAATTCAGCCACAGGGATTTCTTCAGGTATGCCTCTTATATTAAGGTTTTTGCGTCGTCTCTGATCTTCTATGGTGGCAAACCTCTGGTCTGTGTTAGTTTGTTGCTGCTGGAGGCCTTTGACTAGGCCCTCTAGTGTCTGGATCCTCCATATTTGTTCATCTGAGAATGTCTCGAGATTGCTCAGCCGTCCCACTAGGCCTGTGATGTCTGTGCGTAGGGAGGCTACATCAGCCTGGATGGTCCTCTGGAGGCCTGTGAGTAGGTCCTTCAGTGGTCCCATTGTGACTGGCTGAGTGTCTGGGCTACGTTGGGTTCATGGCGCAGGCTCCCGCGGTGCTGGGTCTTCAGGCTCCCCATAGAGTGGATCCTCGAGGATTCTGTGCCTTCCCCCAGGTAGTCGGCCATCTTTGGCCTTGCCGCCTCATGTACTTGCCGCAGCATATCTCTGATATCCATCCCCATCCGTGGCTTGTCGGGTCGGTGCTTGTTCGCTTTCCTGCCCATGCTTCCTGGGGTTGCAGCGGTGTTTGTTTATTTTCGTTATTTTTATGATTTTATCTCGTTAATGGCTTGTCAGTGCCGAAGCTCTGAGAAAGTGCATCCGTCCACTTCTAGCATCAGGCTCCGCCCCCGACCTGACTGGTATTTTAGGGCACAGCCGATATTTGAGGCTGCCTGGCCGTGACAGTATTGCAGTAATACCGGCAATACAAATGCATATATTTTTTTCAGTATAAACAGAGATTACTCTGCAATACCAGCACCGGCCAGTAAGGGTCACTGTGTATGGAGATAGGAAGTTACAGCATCTCCCTGCCTCTCTCTACTCATTGATCCGCGGGGGAGCAGCTACACAGCGCAGAGAGTCCAGACAGCTGAGACACATGGAGACGCTGTGAGACATAGGGAGACACATTGGGACACGATGACACTAGGGACACCGTATCTCCATGTCTCCCAGTGTCCCCATGTCTCCCAGACAGTGTCCCTAGTGTCTCAGTGTCCCCATGTCTCCCGGTGTCCCCATGTCTCCCAGTGTCCCCAAATGTCTGTGTCCCCATGTCTCCCAGCATCCACATGTCTCCCAGCCAGTGTCCCTAGTGTCTCAGTGTCCCTATGTCTCCCAGCCAGTGTCCATAGTGTCTCAATGTCCCCATGTCTCCCAGTGTCTCTAGTGTCCCCATGTCTCTCAGTGTCCCCATGTCTCCTAGTGTCCCCATGTCTATGTCCACAAGTGCCCCCATGTCTCCCAGTGTCACCAAGTGTCTGTGTCCCCATGCCTCCCAGCCAGTGTCCCTAGTGTCTCAGTGTCGCCATGTCTCCCAGTGTCCCCTAGTATCTCAGTGTCTGTGTTCCCATGTCTCTCAGTGTCTGTGTCACCATGTCTCTGTGTCCCTAGTGTCTGTGACCCCATTTCTCCCAGTATTCCCAAATGTCTTAGTGTCCCTATGTCTCCCAGTGTCCCCATGTCTCCCAGTGTCCCCATGTCTGTATCCACAAGTGCCCCCATGTCTCCCAGTGTCCCCAAGTGTCTCACTACCCCATGTCTCCCAGTGTCCCCAAGTGTCTCAGTGTGCCTCGGTCTCTCAGTGTCCACATGTCTCACTGTGTCCACATATCTCTCAGTGTCCCCTAGTATCCTAGTGACACGGTACACAGTGAGACCTAGGGAGAAATGTGGACACTGGGAGACTAGTGGACAGGGCGACATGGAGACACTGACACTGTGATATATAGGGACACTGATGCCAGGCTGGCCTTCCAATTCTTTGGACAGACATGCCCCCTTTTTGGGCATGTTAGCCCTTTTGGCAGTTCTGGTCACGAGATTTGCGTCAGTGGCCCACCCTTTTACCCCACCCATTGACTTCCTGATTCACTGGAGACTGCTGTTAGGGGGTATGGATTTACTTGAAAGATGAAAGCATAAATTAGAGAGAGATTAGCATAGAGTATATGTTTTCTTATAGCTGCATCATTCGAGTTTCCCTCCAACACCATCTCCATCAGATACATGACGCTTGAGAGGTATGCCAGTTTTAGTGTTTTTGATCGATAAATTCTGTAATTAGGCCCCATCATAATTGTCAGCACCAGGCCCACTGGGCTCTTAATCTGGCCCTGGCTGAAAGCTGTCAACTCACACTCAAAAACCTATAGCTTTTGGTTTCGACACTCTTGCTCCATTGTCTGGGGTCTAGAAATGCCAGAGCCGCTATGTTTTTTACACTCTGATAGTCGACACATGGGTTTTGCCCTGTAGTATATAGAATTCTCATGCACTGGTAAGGAAATCCTTGAATCCTACATTCTAGAGAGCAGCATTTTACCTGCAATGTCCACCCAGCATTAATTAGGGACCAGGAAAATATGGCAGACCTGAACTGTCACACTTTAGTGACTATCCCAGTGCAACCTTTGGCACTCTAGATGTTGTGGACAACATCGCCCATAATGCTCTTACAGCCATAGGGCTGGCAAAATATCAAGGGAGATGTAGTCCAGAAGATCTGGACTGCTGAAGGTTGCCTACCCATGGACTATGCCATTTATTGTTATTGCTGTTATTTACAGCACAGTAATTCAGATGTGAATTTATACCTGCTTGAAACATAGCTGCCACTAGATGGCAGCATACTCATAAAAAAGGAAAAATCTTTGTGAAAGATAGTAATTTGTTAGATAATTTGTGTTACGGGTGTCCGTTGATCCCACACCTCAAATCTGACTCAGCAAAATGCAAAAAAATTAAAATAATTTTGTTTATTTTTTGGATAATGCAGTTACAATTTTGTTTATTGACTTTTGTTGTTGTTGTTGTTTTTGTTTTAAGTGCAAAAGTAATTTTTCACCTTATCTCCCTATTTTTATTTCCACACCCAGTGCAACGTGATAAAGGTGATACCATCTCTGTCATTGATAGAAAGATGCACAGTACATACACACTTGCACTTTAGTGACTGATCGCTACAATAAAAGGTAAATATATATATATGAGAAAGCATCATACCAGATGCATGTCTTTTTTTTTTTTTTTGCTATTTTTTTTTGTTTATTTTTGCTTTGTTTTTTTTATTTGTTTATTTTACTAATGCAAAACCCAATTGTACCTTAGCTTCTTGTCATTCTGTGGCATTTTCAATTTAGCACTCCACCTGTTAAGGGACCTAGTAACTCACAGCTCCAGATATACACTTGTAAGGTGCCTAATGATGAAATCTTCCACACTGCCTTTCTTCATTAATTGTGCAGCTCAGACATAAAACCAAAAAAAAAAAAAAAAACATTGGCTTCAAATTGAATATTGTGGATTAGCCATTTAAATCATCACAATCCGTGAGAAAAAAAATAAAGAATGTAAATGATTTATCTACAGAAATCATCATTAGAGTCTAGGGGAATTTTTGTAGATAAATCATTCGATTGTGATCATTCGAAAAGCTTATCCAAAATTATTAGATTAAGTCCATAGTGTGATATTGTATAGTATATATTTATAGACCACCAAAAGGATTGTGCACACTAACTTGGGTTGGTGAAAGATAAAAAAAAAAGCGTCCCAGTTTTTCACAAAAAGAATGAAAAAACCCCAGCAAAACCCACTCCAGAGCAGCTTTTAGAGTAAAACGCAGATGGGACGTATAATGTAAAATATCAGATAACAAGCAAATATAGGTCCCCACTGCATTATAATTTGTGATTGTGATTTGAATCTATTGGGCTCTGATAAATGTGAGTGCAAAGTAGATATATTTTTACTACAGAATCACGTTGGAGAAAATACTATATATATATATATATATATATATATATATATTATTTTTTTTATCTGTTTATTTTCCTGAGAATTGTTTAAAGGGACTCTCCAGCCAACCCGTTTTACTCACCTGGTTCCAGCGCCGGGAGCCTCGTGAAGCCGCGCCCCGTATTTCGTCAAAATGACGAAATAGGCGGGCGCGAGCAGGGAGCAATCAGACGCTTGCATTTGGAAGTGTCATTGCTCCCTTGTGCGCAAGCGCGGCTTCGCCGCACATGCGCACATACTTCATAGGGCGGCATTCATGCTGCCCTATGAAGTCCTGAGCGCCCTACCGCGTATGCGCGCAGTGTGTGCAGCCGCGAGCTGAGCTGACTGACAGACAGCTCACCTCTCGGTCTTTGCCCGCCCCCTCTCCTCTGCTGACAGGCAGGAGAGAGAAGGCGCGCACACAGTGCCTTCTCTCTCCTGCACACTTCAGACGTCTTTTAATACGTCTGACGTGTACATGGCTTTTTTAGGGCCATACATGATAGGAAGTCCCTCTGGTGGCCGTCTGAGTGACAGCCACTGGAGGTATTCCTATCAATCAATGTAAACACTGTATTTTCTCTGAAAATACAGTGTTTACATTAGTATGCCTGCAGAGAGCTATAGATCTCACCTGAACAACTACATTAAGCTGTAGTTGTTCAGGTGACTATAGTGTCCCTTTAAGCATGTTTGAATTGTAACAATAATATTAAGGTAATAATGGAGGTGCTCCATTCACATTTTAGTGATTTTTACGAGTGTGTATTGTTTTGCATTCCTTTATGATGTGTTGTTGATGGAGTACTCACACATATAGTGCCAGTAGTGTTGTAGTGTAAGTGTTTATTTTGATACACTATATCTTTTAAGTGTATACATTGCACCTCTAGGAATTGATTCCAATCTGTTAGAGAAAAAAAATCTAATTATTTATGTGTAGAAGTCACCATTAAAGTTTTGTAGATAAATCATTTGAAAAGTCTTTCTTACAGATTGTGATCATTTTAAAATGTTATTGAAAAATATTAAATCATGGCTATAATCTGCTGGTCCTGGGATTTGCTCCAAACAGAGGAAAATCATAGGTAAACACAGTTTGTATGTTGCTATGTTCCAGTCTAGAGTGATCTTCTGTTGGAGAAGAAGCATAATTGATCGTTTCGCCTTTACAGTCCATAATGAATACCTCTGCCGGATTTATCTACATCATGACCCACAACTCTCCCACCTCACCCCTCTGTCAGTCTCTACACTGGCTACCTGTTTCATTTAGGATTGGCCTCATTTCTCATGCTCATCTACAAAGTTTTCCATAACTGTGACCCTGCTTACATATTCTCCCTCATTACCAGATACGCTTCAGCCCACAATTTCTCAAAGACTCCTCTGTCCACAGCATAGTTAATAAAATAGAAAATGAAATTCGCTTTATTAGGAATCCATAAAAATATAAAAATAATGGGATTTAAACCTGAGAGTGACAAACACCTGCACACCTCCTGTGCTGCTGCTCAGCCTCACCGCTTCTCCAATGACCTGATACTCTCCTGTTCTTGCCCCCTCACCCCAGACTCTCGCTGCAGGGTTTCTCCAGGGCTGCTCCCCAGCGGCACATTTGACTCTCCCAGTCTATGCAGTGCTTCAAACAGCCCTATTAACATAATTTAGAGAGACCTATCATCCCTTCTCATCCCTTACAACCTTTCTCTCCTGTTTCCCATTTACTGCGCTCCCTCCTCCCAAACACCCATCCTTTATCTGGTTCATCCCACTGTTTGCATTGCTTACCTATTGTATAGGGCTAGAGAATATGTTCAAGCCAAATAAATAATGGTGATTGGCATCATATATAATGAGTGTGTTTAGCAGACTGAAGAGAAGAGGAGCCATAACAAGTATACATCGTAGAATGAAGGACATTTCCTATTTCCCTATGACTCTAATACAGTTTGTGATACTGTTTCAGATCTAATACCAGTTTACAATTAAAATTTAATTAGCAAAAAGTTTTCGAGCAAACATGAAATAAATTCAAAAGTCAGTGCATTTTGACATTTCAAATTCTAGGCGTAGACAGGATCAGCTGGGAGATCCGACAGTGCCTGTAAGTTGGCATTATGTCAGCTTCTTCATTACAGACTTTGCTAAAATGAAATTATCAATATGAGTGGGAAACAGCAATCAAAGTTAAACATACATAGGTGAATTATGATTATTACTAGTCGTATGACGTTCTAATTTTGACACCTTGAAATTTATTCAAATTATAATGTTTTTTTATAACTGGATATTACATAATGTACAAATAAGGTGTCTTCAAACACTGGCAACTACTCTATTAGTGAAATTAGTAATTTATTTTCTAACAAATAATTCAGACAGATAGACAGGTAGGTAGGTAGATAGATAGATAGATAGATAGATAGATAGATAGATAGATAGATAGATAGATAGATAGATAGATAGATGGGGAGGGGGAAAAGGTATTTAATTCCCTGTTGATTTTTGAATGTTTGAAATGATCAGTCTATTTTTTTAATGGTAGGTGTATTTTAACAGTGAGAGACAGAATAACAAAAAAATAAAAATCCAAAAATGCATGTCAAAAAAGTTGTAAATTTATTTGCATATCAATGAGTGAAATAAGTATTTGATCCCCTATCAATCAGCAAGATTTCTGGCTCCCAGGTGTCTTTAATACAGGTAACGGGCTGAGATTAGGAGCACTCTCTTAAAGGGAGTGCTCCTAATTTCAGCTCGTTACCTGTATAAAGGACATCTGTCCACAGAAGCAATCAATCAGATTCCAAAGTCTCCACCATGGCCAAGATCAAAGAGCTGTCCAGGGATGTCAGGGACATAATTGTAGACGTACACAAGACTGGAATGGGCTACAAGTAGCTTGGTGAGAAGGTGACAACAGTTGGTGCGATTATTCGCAAATGGAAAAAAAAACACAAAATAACTGTCAGTCTCCCTCGTTCTGGTGCTCTGATGCAAGATCTCACCTCGTGGAGTTTCAATGATCATGAGAACGATGAGGAATCAGCCCAGAGCTAAACAGGAGGATCTTGTTAATGATCTCAAGGCAGCTGGGACCATAGTTACCAAGAAAACAATTGGTAACACAATACGCCGTGAAGGACTGAAATCCTGCAGCGCCCGTTAGGTCTCACTGCTCAAGAAAGCACCTGTACAGGCCTGGCAGAATTTGCCAATGAACATCTGAGTGACTCAGAAAATGGATGAAAGTGTTGTGGTCAGATGAGACCAAAATCAAGCTCTTTGGCATCAACTCAACTCACCGTGTTTGGAGGAGGACGAATGCTGCCTATGACCCCAAGAACACCATCCCCACTGTCAAACATGGAGGTGGAAACATTATGCTTTGGAGGTGTTTTTTGCTAAGGGGACAGGACAACTGCACCTCATTAAAGGGACGATGGATGGGGCCATGTACCTACAAATCTTGGGTGGGAACCTCCTTCCCTCAGCCCGGGCATTGAAAGGGGGTCGTGGATGGGTGTTTCAGCATGACAATGATCCAAAACACACAGCCAAGGCAACAAAATAGTGGCTCAAGAAGAAGCACATTAAGATCCTGGGACCATAAGCCCATAGAAAATCTGTGGAGGGAGCTGAAGGTTAGAGTTGCCAAACGTCAGCCTTGAAACCTTAATGACTTGGAGAGGATCTGCAAAGAGGAGTGGGACAAAATCCTTCCTGAGATGTGTGCAAACCTTGTGGCCAACTACAAGAAACGCCTGACGTCTGTGATTGCCAACAAGGGCTTTTCTAGCAAGTACTAAGACGAAGAGGTCAAATACTTATTTCACTCATTGACATGCAAATCAATTTATAACTTTTTTGACATGCGTTTTTCTGAAATCTGTTTTGCTAATTAGTCTTTCACTGTTAAAATACACCTACCATTAAAATTATAGACTGATCATTTCTTTGTCAGTGGGCAAACGTTCAAAATCAGCAGGAGATCAAATACTTTTTTCCCTCACTGTAGATAGATAAATAGATCCTAATATTTTCTTTGCATTCATATGTAGACACTTTCTAGGTTTTGGAAAACGTGAAGCAAAAAGTAGATGAAATTTTTATTTTCTGCATTTATTTTTTAACAAATTAAGTTTTGAAATTTGCCCCCTTGTAAATGGGACAGGCGACTTGCCGCCACCTCTGTTTTCCTGTTGAGTAACCTGAATTCTCATAAATCCATAGCTCTTTGGCATCCGGGATATCTATTTTTGTCACCCAGTGTGAAAGGTTTCTGAAAACTACAACAGCTGAGTGACGTCTTGTGCTAATTTATTCCATTTCTCACCGCGGTGTCACGACGGTTTAATGCGTGAAATGATGTCAGTAAGGATATAAATAGTGGAGAAAAGTAAGCAAATAAAATAACACGCGTGCAGTAGTATTCATTCATGCTGTTAAAGTCACAGAGTCACAAAACAACCCCAACTTCTGCTTATCGCTATGGTGATAAGTTCTAGAATAAGAAAATACGGCCACAGATGTAGGAAAAACCTACACTGTTGCCACAGAAAAGGTTACCGAGGTAATAGGGGGAATGAACCCAATTAACATCAATACTTGAAAAATTTAAAAAGTGAGGTTAGGTCTCCAAATGAAAAATAGATGGGACCCACCTCTCTAGAATTACCTCTATTATAAAAATATCATAAATGGTAAGAGACTTTATCGAAAACCAAATGCACAACATAAATAAATCCACGTACAAAAGGTGTGCGCACAACCCACCGTGTGAAAACAAAAAACACAGCAATACACCTTTACAAACCTGGGGTAAGATTAATAATATAAATGTATATATAGAGAGAAATACACGTGGTATATACTATTGGTTGAAATCAGTATGTGTAGACAGATCTCTCATATATTTATATTAAATCAAGCTCAGAGTATAGTAGGAGCATTCAACCCATTCTTCTGTCTCAAATATAAATGACAAAGTGTCTTATAATAATTAGACGTTGAACATACTGTGTTCAAGTGACAAGTTCTCTGGTCTATAAAAGTGGCTAGTCTTGGCTGCATGCAGTGAAGTTTTGGGGTTTTTTTGCTACCCTTTTTTTTGTTTGTTTGTTTTGTTTACGTTTCTCTTAAACTCGTTACAGCGTATCCTCTAAGACATTGCTATTATCATTACCATTAGGACTATTCATATTAGCTGTCCTTCTTTGCTAACAAGGGCTCTATAGACCACTTTATGCTTCCATCTTCTATATTACATTGCCCATGGAACTCATCAAACGACCTTGGCCTGCAGCTAAATGGACTCTGCAAGGAGATGAAGAATAATGTGTTGTACATTCCCACAATATATTTACGTGACATTACCTAACCACATCTCTTCTAGTCTGGGGAGGGCATTAGGTTATGTGTGCTGACCAGGGGTTGGAGGGCAAGCTTTGAAAAGAAAAAAGAAAATATGTGACACAGTCAGATTGGGTTTCCAGCAAGTACTTGTGAATCCCACACACACATACACATTCACAGACATACACACACACACACACACACACACACATATAGACCCTGCTTGGTCTGGGAGCGACTCTGAAGGATGCAAGATGTACATAGATGTTAAATGGGGACCTAGGTGAAGAAATTAACTTCTGGGCAAGTAAATAAACAAAATAACTCTAGAATCCTAATTTAGGAGGTTAGTGTTAACTTTAAAATATTTATGTCTATCTCTCCCTGGGTATAACTGCATGTCCTTAGGGCAGGGGTGCACTACAATTCTCCTGGTGTTTTGCCAGTATAATGGTTGTAAGAGCATTATGGGGGATGTAGTCCTGGAGTGCTGATGGTTGCCTACCCCTGCTTAAGGGTTTATGAGCTACAATTTTAGCTTTCTTAATCTGAGTTCTTGGTCCACCTTTGAGGGCAGCTATAAGGGTGAAACTCATAGAAAAAATGACCTGTTCTCGAAGTGACCGTGAGGTAACCTACAAGCTAGCAAACAGCCCAGATGATGCAGTGTATTCTATTTTTATTGCATTTTAATATTGTTTTAATATTTATTTACCAAGTAATAAACATAATTCTTATTTTCACATTCAGGGTGGTTCTGAAAGGTCTTTATTCACAGTGGGACGTTTACCTGTATCCTTGGCTGGATCAGATTTGTGTGACTGTCACTTACTTAACTCCTCACCTGCGAATATCCTTGATGGGCTTCATATCACCTAGGCTGCAATAGCAGTGTCAAATAATTGAAAGCTACCATTTTTATTATTTGTCAAATTGCAATCCATACATTTGTAAGTCTGCAATATATACATGTTTATAAAAAAACACAGTTGTTTCCTAATTTGTGTTTTTGCCCTATATCCAAATACTCTGGAGATAATGAAAATCGTATCGTGTACATACTATGTACATATCCACAAGTGGAGATTATACAATTTTTCTGTCATTTCTGAGCAGTGAGTTGCTCAATATGATGTGAGTGAGAACTTTTATATTTTTATATTTAAAATCCAAATAGTTTCTTTTTTATATGCACACATATTGCTGTTTATTGCAGTTTTATACTTATTAAGTGTTCTTGCAAGACCACTTAATGTTATCTCACATATATATTATTAAGTGTTCTTGCAAGAACACTTATTGTTATCTCACATATATATTCTTATTCTTATTCTTATTCTTATTCTTATTATAGCCAAATTTGCCACCCTAACTCCTCCCAGGGCTGGGTCTTGTGATTCTCACAATATAAAGCTCTTCACTGTAGGAGTTATAGTTTTTAAGATACGACCGTTTGAAGATTGCAACCACCAAAATATTCTGACCTGTGTCAAGCTGCAGCAGCAAGTGATGTCATAGACAGGGCCTTTTGAACACCTGCTAATGGTTTTATAAATGTATGGTTTAATGTAACTGTGCAACAACGTTGCAATTGAATGTGCTAGACTACTGGTGGAGGCAAGAACACTTCACACAATTTCCCAAGAAATTGTAGCTTTTCTAGTTATTAAGTGTTCTTGCATAGCAAGACCACTTAATGTTATCTCACATATATATTATTATTATTATTATTATAGCAAAATTTGCCACCCTAACTCCTCCCACAGTTTTACACTACATAGACAAAAATTTACCAAAACGTGCAGATTGTTCCCGATCGGATTGCTATTACTTTGTGGAACGTTTCGCCGAATGGTTCGCGGAATATCGTCGTTCTTGTGGCGAAATTTGTCCCATAGGAATGAATGGCAAAGCTAGAGTGGGAGCTGCCAAAAGCTGAAAAATCAGGACATGATTCCTAAACTGCCACCACTCCCTTATTTTCAGGCCCACCTACACAAATCTTATATCAAAACGTTCAGCTATCCCTGCTGCCACTAAACATGTCAACGGCTAAGCCGTAATCCTGATAGTTTTCACAATATGACCATTTGTTTGCAACCAACGCCGTCCATTGACATTCATTGAAACTTCACTCTGCAAAGCTCAAATTTGAAGTGCAATTTCTAAACTTCGACTGTGCCTTCAATTTTAATACTTCAGAGACATACTATGCATCAAAATGTAGGGCTGGGTCTTGTGATTCTCACAATATAAAGCTCTTCGCTGTAGGGTTTATAGTTTTTAAGATACGACCGTTTGAAGATGGCAACCGCCAAAATACTCTGACCTGTTTCAGTCTGCAGCAGCAAGTGATGTCATAGACAGGGCCTTTTGAACACCTGCTAATGTTTTTATAAATGTATGGTTTAATGTAACTGTGCAACAACGTTGCAATTGAATGTGCTATATAAATGATAACAGTTACTCCGCCCACTCCTGTTGTAGACTCCTGGTGGCGGCAAGAACACTTCACACAATTTCCCCAGAAATTGTAGCTTTTCTAGTTCAATATATAATTGTGACGAAAGTAACCTCGTCACGGGTTCTTGGAGGGGTCTGCTGGCCAGCCTCTTGCCTCAGGAGTATGGGCCCTGCAATATACATTGCCCAATGCACTTGAAAAAGCTCTGTTCATGTGAGTTATGTACTTTTGTACTCCAGACAGAGAGACTGACCGTTAGCCCTTATTCCCTGGAACTGTTTTGGGCATAGGACCATGTGCACAATCGGTCAAAAATAAGACTTTCAGGAAATTCCTGAACCCCTGAACCAGGCCCGGATTAATATAGGGGCTAATGCAGTGGCGGATCCAGAGCCTGATCTCGAGAGGGGCACTTGTAGATTATTTAAATAAATAATCCAGGCACAATAACCACTACAGCTCAGTGTAGTAGTTATGGTGTCAGTAGTGCCAGAATTCCACCCCAGAGTAAGTAGTCATACCGTTTAAGAACAGTTTGACAACTTACCTGGGGTCTGATATAGGGTATAGGGCTGCGGTGTGTGTTAAGGGCTGAAGTGTGTGAGTGCGGCAGTGTGTCAGGGTTGTAGTGTGTGTGTGTTAGGGGGCACTGTGGGCGTGGCTGGGGCACCGTGGCGGGGGACAGTGTGTGTGTTTGTGGGGCAGTGTGTGTATGGGGACAGTGTTTGTGGGGCAGTGTGTGTATGGGGACAGAGTTTGTGGGGCAGTGTGTGTATGGGGACAGCGTTTGTGGGGCAGTGTGTATGGGGCACTGTTTGTGGGGAAGTGTGTGTATGGGGGCAGTGTTTGTGGGGCAGTGTGTGTAATGGGGGGGCAGTGTGTGTGTGTTTGTGGGGCAGTGTGTGCGTATGGGGGCAGTGTGTGTATTGGGACAGTGTTTGTGGGGCAGTGTGTGTATGGGGGGCAGTGTGTGTATGGGGATAGTGTTTGTGGGGCAGTGAGTGTATGGGGACAGTGTGTGTATGGGGACAGTGTGTGTATGGGGGACAGTGTTTGTGGGGCAGTGTGTGTATGGGGGGGCAGTGTGTGTATGGGGACAGTGTTTGTGGGGCAGTGTGTGTGTAATGGGGGGGCAGTGTGTGTATGGGGAGGCAGTGTGTTTATGGTGGGCAGTGTGTGTATGGGGGTGCAGTGTGTGTATGGAGACAGTGTTGTGGGGCAGTGTGTGTATAGGGACAGTGTGTGTGTAATGGGGGCAGCAGTGTGTGTGTGTAATGGGGGGCAGTGTGTGTGTAATGGGGGGGCAGTGTGTGTAATGGGAGGCAGTGTGTGTGTGGGGTGGCAGTGTGTGTGTGTAATGGGGTGAACTGTGTGTGTAATGGGGGGCAGTGTGTATGGGGGGCAGTGTGTGTATGGGGGGCAGTGTGTGTGTGTGTATGGGGGGGCAGAGTGTGTGTGTGTAATGGGGGGCAGTGTGTGTATGGGGGGGCAGTGTGTGTAATGGGGGGGAAGGAGGCTTTTTAATAATAAATTATTATTTTTTTAAAATAAAATAAATATTCTATGTCCCCCCTCCCTTCTTACCTTTATTTAGGAGGAGGGGGGACATTTCCCTGGTGGTCCGGTGGGGGATTCATTGGTGGTCAGGTGGTCAGAGTGAACTCTAGCCCGCGCTCCCGGGCTAGAGTTCACTCTCGCGAGATTTGGAGCGTTGCCATGGTAACCGGTGCCTGCATACCGGGGAGGGAGATCTCTGATCTTCCTCCCCGGTCCACAGGCACATTGCAGGGCTGGCACTTGGGCAATGCCAGCCCTGCGTTAGCTGGCAGGGGGGAATCTCTGGATCCGCCAATGGGCTAATGGAGCTTCAGCTCCAGGCCCAGGCCCATGGAATAGGCCCATTGAGTAGAAATGTATTTTTATTTTTTATTTTTTTACACACTACATTTAGGGTTGCACCTGGCTGGTATTTTACCTGCTGCCAGGTCAGTGCCTGAATTGCAGTATTACTGGCAATAAATATGCTGGTATTATACTCAGTATAAACAGAGATTACTCTGCAATACCAGCACCGGCCAGTAGTGTGTGTGTGTGTGTGAATAGAGGCAAGGATTGGAAGTTACAGCATATCCCCACCTTTCTCTACTCACTGATCTGCGGGGGAGCAGCTACACAATGAGTCCAGACAGCAGCTCCCAGCCTGCAGAGGCAGCCTACAGCTCAGGTAAGTGAGGGATGGGGGGGAAAGGCTCCAGGGAGACATGGGGACACTGAGACACTAGGGGACACAGATGCTTGGGGACACTAGGGGATGCTGGGAGACACGGGATGCTTTGAGACATTGGGAAACGGGGAGACATGGGGACCCTGAGACACTAGGGACACAGTATCCCATGTCTCCCGGTGTCCCCATTTCTCCCAGCCGGTGTCCCCATTTCTCCCAGCCAGTGTCCCTAGTGTCTCAGTGTGCCCTAGTCTCCCAGTGTCTCTAGTGTCTCAGTGTCCTCTAGTCTCCCAGTGTCTCAGTGTCCCCTAGTCTCCCAGTGTTCCTAGTCTACCAGTGTCCTCTAGTCTCTTGGTGTCCCCATGTCACCAAGTGTCCCCTAGTGTATGTGTCCCCATGTCTCCCAGTGTCCCCATGTCACTAGGATACTAGGGAACACTGGGAAGACTGAGATGCTTAGGGATAATGAGACACTTGGGGACACAGGGAGATATGGGGACACTGGGAGACAATAGGGGACACTGTGAGACATGGGGACACTGAGACACTAGGGGACTCAGACACTTGGGGACACTGAGACACTAGGGGATGCTGGGAGACATGGGGAAGCTGGGAGACATTGGGAAACTGGGAGACTTGGAGACACTGAGACGCTAGGGACACAGTATCCCGTGTCTCCCAGTGTCCCCATTTATCCCAGCCAGTGTCCCTAGTGTCTCAGTGTCCCCTAGTCTCCTAGTCTCCCAGTGTCCCTAGTCTCTCAGTGTCCCCATGTCACCCAGTGTCCCCTAGTGTATGTATCCCCATGTCTCCCAGTGTCCCCTAGTGTCTGTGTCCCCATGTCTCCCCATGTCTCCCATGGGGATGTTACTAGGACACTAGGGGACAGTGGGAAGACTGAGATGCTTAGGAACACTGAGACACTTGGGGACACAGGGAGACATGGGGACACTGAGTGCCCCCATGTCTCCCAGTGTCCCCATGTCTCCTCAAGTGTCTCAGTGTCCCCATGTCTCCCAGTGTCCATGTCTCACAATGTCCCCTAGTGTCCTAGTGACCTGGGGATACTGGGACAGAGACACTAGGGGACACTGAGACATGGATACACGATAAGACACTAAGAAACATGGGGTACTAAGACACTGATACATAGGGGACACTGGGTGACTGAGACACTGGGAGCAATCCATCTATTTGGCAGAATCAAACTGTAAGTAGTTTTTAGGTGATTTTGCTGAATTTTCTCTTATGTCATGCATACATAAGTCATTATACGAACAAGGGGAGGATCGGAGATAGAGACTATTTCAAACCTCACGAGCATGACTTTAAGGCTATCTTTCAGTCCATTCCCTATTTATACCTCTACCTTCCTAGCATTTACCCTTTATCTGCG
>OW240915.1:26045579-26095894 GCA_933207985.1 Pelobates cultripes
TGTGTAAGAATGTGTATATAAGAACAATAAACCCACAGCTCTGTCTGTTCCTGCTTGACCCTCAAAACGGAGCCTTGTCTCGTTCTTGGGGGGGGGGGATTTATTGTATGCTGTTCCAGTTTGACTGCTAGGAGTGTAAACCTATTCGTATGGTTTTTCCTATTCGGCTGTTTACAGCATTCGTATGGTTCCGGTTCGGCTGTTTACGGCATTCAATGCTTCTCCGGTTCGGTGGATTGGTGTCTACAGTAGCTACCTGTATATCTGGAAGGGGAATATCTACTAAACAGCTTTAACCCCTTTTATGCCTGGGGTTGCCATAATATATGCTCACTACAGACAGGCTCACTGACACACGTACACATGCTCACTACAGACAAGCTCACTGACACACACATCCTCACTACAGACAAGCTCATTAACAAACACACATATGCTCATTACAGACAAGCTCACTGACACTCACACATGCTCACTACAGACAATCTCATTGACAAACACACATATGCTCATTACAGACAAGCTCACTGACACACACACACATGCTCACTACAGACAAGCTCTTTGACACACACACATGCTCACTACTTTCAAGCTCACTGACACACACACACACATGCTCACTACAGGCAAGCTCAGTTACAGACACACACATGCTCACTATATACAACAGACATGGATAATACTTAAAGGTGAACAACGTGTTAGCCGAAAATAATGCCATCTTAGGGTTCCTGTAGACATCTATAAAACTACTAGACCTTTCGGTCCTTTCCCTAATATAGGATATTATGTATCCTATGGATGAATGGATAGATTGATGGATTTGTGGACAAATGGACAGACAGACAGATGGGAGGACAGACACACCGACAGATTAACGGTCGTATGGACAAATTGATTTAAATGAATATTACTGGGAATTGTAACTACATGTAAAAATCAGCTTTAAAAGAGGAAGCACAGACAAGGGAAAATGTTACTTACTTCAAAGTAACAAATGAATCATTTATGCCAGTTTTACCTACTGAGTTAAAATAAATACCAAGATTTTAATCCATATATCACTAAAGCAATTAATAAATAAATGTAGCTTCAGGTAAGGTAAAAATAGGTTACCGGCTAGCCAAACAGTTGATTCCGCTGGAATTTGTACATAAACACAGTATATTAGACAGCATGGTGACTACGGGATATTAAATGAAAAAATACTTGTCTATCAACCGCTGTCTCATTTGAATGGGAGGAAGTACTTGTGTTACAGTTAAAGGGTTACTCCAAGAACTATGGTCAGTGATGTGAAGTGGTCATAGTGACTGTTATCTGTATGTGCAGCTCTTCAGTGTAGCTCGGCGGGGACACAGGTAAGAGGGAAACTGTTTCAAAATAGTTTGCCTGATTACCGGGAAACTGGGCCAAGGGTGCTCCAGGCATCATAACCACTACAACAGGCTGAAGTGGTTATGATGCTGGAGTAACCTTTGAGATAAAATAAATAAATTGCAAATTAAACCGAAGAACTAAATTTGCACATAAGCATTATTGGAAGAGGCGTCTTAATGCTGAAATGCTAGTTGTCTGACACAGATATATTAATTGGGGACTAAGTGCAATGTTGGGAGTGGACTCCAACACAGAGAGCCATGTTATTGACCATAATGTTACTAATATTAGAAAACATTATCAAGTTAAAGCCAGCCCTAACTCATTATTCACTCATTAAACTTAAACTGGTGAGGTCAAAGGGGTGGTATCATGAGATTAATGACAAAAAATTGTGGTTTTGTGGCCTTTTTTATTGCCTCACTAGTTGAAGGTTACAGTGCATAGATTTTGCAGATAGGTGACAGGTAGGTAATTAACACATCGTTTTCCACATTTACATCGCAGTGTGTGTTTCTTTAAGGTAGAACACAGGTAACTGTCAGATCATTCAAAGGTGGCTCAACCACTTATCATGGTCAAGCAGTCTCCTGGCACCATAACCACTACATAGCACCATAGTAGTTATGGTGCTTAGAGTGCACCTTACCTATGAGGTGAATTGGAGTGCAATGTTAAACATTACTCCTAATTAAAGTTTAACTGTTTAACTGCAAGTTTGTGCCACTCAAGTTGTGCCACTCAGGTATTGCACACTGGGGTAGCAGCATTCCTTTATAAATTGTATTGCTATTCATGTTTGTGGTGCTCAAGATAGTCTCTATTGGTTTCCTTTGTGATCGGCTAATTCAATCCCTCCCAGGGCAGCATCTTTCCTGTCTTGCCAATCAGCATCTCAAGTGACATATATTTAGGAAAACATGGTGGTTTGAACACCTCTAGATCTAGACTTATAGTTTGTGGATTTAAAACTATTTGCAGAATTTAACAAAGAAGAACAATTCAAATTCTCAAAATATGTATCAGTGATTACAGGATTTTCTGGAAGCAATGGCTGACTGGTGATCATTGGAATTTTAGTTCAATTACAGCTGCATGTCCATCTTTCGGTCAGCCCTGGCTTGCACTAATCCAACAGAGATTCTCAATTTGTCCAATGCACCGATGACTTTATATCTGAGTATGTGTGATTCATTTGGTATTTTTTTTTTTTTTTTTTATAATTCTTTATTTTGCAACGGTATGGAGTAGGCAATATACAATGTGTGGCTCGTGTAAGAGCCCATTCGTTTTCCAGGTGTTAATTTTTAAGCATAAATACATTACAAGATATATTCCGGGTTTGACATGTTTAAACTACATTGCTACTTTCATCCATTGCCTTTTAACAAACGAAGAACAGATAAGTATTATACAACAAGGAATGGAAACAAAATAAATAAAATAAAAAAAATAAAAAAAATTGCAAGAACTGAAGGCCGGGGTACCGGTCGTCTCGGCCTAACTATGGTGGTTGAGGGGGGGAGGATGGGTGTAGGGGAGAGGGGGGGGGTTTACTTCGGTCTGTCGGTTGTATTTGTAAGTTCCGTCGGCTATCCCGTCGTCATTGGTCACTATACGTTTCCCAGGGCCCCCATGTCTTGGAGAAGGCCTTGGAAGAGCCTCGGATTTGGGCCGTAAGCTTGTCCATGAGATGGCATTCTTTGATCTTGTTGGGTATTTTTTTTTAAATATGAATAGTTTGGTCATTTTTTGCCTATGTATAGGATCCATTTGGTAATTTTGAATATGTTTTTACATCATTTATTCTCTGGTGTCCGAGCAATTTTTGTATGTAAACAAATTAGCTGTGTGTTTATCTGAAATACCAAGATTACAATTCAGTTAAACAATGTAGTTTAAAATTACAATTCACCTTGCACATAAATGGGGCATATCCTGTCATTAAGGTAGTTCGCATATAGAGTATATATATATATATAACATTTTGTTTAATGTGCTAGAATGAGAAGGATGGCAAATTTGAAAGAAAGATTAAGAGTGCAAAAAACAAAGAAAGATAGAGAGAAAACATGGAGAGTGAGTGAAGTGAATGTGTATGAGTCTCCGGTGTGGAAGACAGAATTAAGGCAAGTGTGAGAAAGCGGACAAGTTTAGTATAAGAAACGATGTGTAGAAACAAGTGAGTGCAGAAATGAGTGTGATGTGTGATCCCAATAGCAAGCAAGTGTAAGAGAGAAATAGTGAGACTGTGAGATACGAAGGAATAGTGTGCGAATGTGAGTGCAAGACCGCATGAGAAAGACTAGTACAAAGCAAGTAGAGAGGGCCAGCACTCCACTCAAAATATGGGAGCAGCTCTTCAAGGTCTCCTTCCAAGTACCTTAGAAACAGTAAAAAACAATAAGAAACCGTCCGTTTTGACACAAACTTTATCAAGTATGATAAAGACCCTGAGTTTGGTACGAACGGACGGTTCCACACAGGTGGAATAAATCTCTTTGTAATTTATTCTGGTGTTGAGGCTCCTGTTTGTTCTTTTTTATACTGCTCATGTGAGAAAGACTGAGAGACAGTGGTTAAGAAAGAGAAATCTTGAGACAGCAGGTGAGAGTGTAGCTGTGGGAGAAAAATAGGGAATGTGAGAAAAAATGCAAGAAAGAGTAAGTGTGAATGACAGAGTGTGGGAAAGAAGACAAGATTTGGAGACAGCAGAAACAGTTACAGGTTGTTTATGAAGTGAGTCACAAAACGTTTAAAAAATGAAGGTAAATGTGGCAATTAGGAAACTCACTAAATGTCCTCTGGACTTCACAAAGTCATGTCTGAATTAGCCTAAATTAGCCTCAATTAGAGCTTCTTTGAAACTGATACAGCCCCAACAAAGCTCCAAAATGTGGACAGGCAGCATATTAGTCTGGAATAACATACATTTCAATCAGTGGACAACAGGCTAAAATTAAAATTAAGGAAATTCATTAAAAAAAAAAACAGAGTTCCTTGGTTCTTTTTAATTTTATCTGTCAAATGGCCCAATCTCTTCCATCATATAATAGGCAGCAGTGTGAGGGTTAAAATAAGGTGCACACAGCGCTAGTCCAAGTGCTAAATGATCTCCTTATGGCGAGAGACAAAGGTAATTACTCCATCTTGGGTCTCTCAGCTGCATTTGACACCATTGACCACAGGATTTTAATAGAGCACTTGCAGCACATCTGTGGTCTAGGAGGCACAGTCCTTAACTGGTTTAAATCTTTCCTCACTGGTAGATCACAGAGAGTAACATCAGGATCAAGCTCGTCGGCACCAACAGGACTGGCCTGTGGAGTTCCACAAAGATCCATCTTGTCTCCCACGCTATTCACAATTTACTTGCTACCACTGGGGGACATCATTAGGCAATATGGCCTAAGTTATCATTGTTATGCTGATGACACACAACTCTACTTCTCCTTTGCTCCAGATACCACAGACCCAACATGCCACATTAACAGTTGCTTAGCAGATCTCATAGAATGGATGAATGCTAGTTGACTTAAAGTGTACCCGGACAAAACAGAGTTACTCTTGGTGAGGGGACCGCGGGCAACAAAAATATTCCATGATCACCCAACTGGCCTGGAGCTTGGAGAGCTCTGAGCTCATTAGTTCATCAAAGGTACGAAACCTCAGAGTGCTGATTGACTCTGGACTATCATTTAAACAACAGATTTCCTCTATAATAAAATATGCCTACTTTCATCTGAAAAACATAGCCAGGATACAACACTTAATTCCACCGGATGATATGCCAAACATTAATCCATGCATTTGTATCCTCTCGGCTAGATTACTGCAATGTACTTTACTTGGGCCTCCAAGAAAAAGAACTCCATCGCCTTCAGACGGTACAAAATGCAGCAGCAGACTACTAACCAATCAAACTCGCTCCTGCCACATAACACCTGTTCTCCACTCCCGTCATTGGCTTCCAATTAAATGGCGAACATATTTTAAAATTGACCTGCTAACCTTCAAAGCCTTAAACAATAAAGGCCCACAGTACTTGAAAGAGCACCTGACACCCTACATTCCATCCCGTTCACTTCGGTCAGCCAGCAAATCCTTCCTGTCAGTGCCAAGAATAAAGACAGACTCAGGTTCCAGGGCATTCAGCCAAGCTGCCCCTACCTTCTGGAACTCTTTACCGTGCGCAATCAGAGAGGCACCGTCCTTACAAACTTTTTTTTTTTTTTTTTAAAGCTAAAGACCCACCTCTTCCATCAGGCATTCAACCCGCTTATCTGACCTTCAGAAACTCCTAACTTTTATGTCTTTAGATTTGTATATTTGTAAAGTGCTTCGAGTCTCACAGGGAGAGAAGCGCTATAAAAATCGCAAATTATTATTATATCATTATTATTATGCCTCACTGCTGCCCCCAGAGTGAGACAATGGGTATGCAATTCTGTCAGGCCTTACCACAAGCTAATTGAGGACCTGAGGACCTGAGGAGCAGCATTTTAAACCATTGCCCAGAAGTTGTTCTTTCATCACTTCCAGACTTTCTATGTTTTTTTTTTTTGAGCTTCCAAACTTTTTTACCAGATGACAAACATGCCCCAAATATTGGCCTGGCTGCAACAGTAATCACTCCCTTTTTGGCTGCTAAGACATGGATCCTAACGGAACAAGTTGGGAAAAGTTCAGAACTCTGTCCCACTGTTCTGTTTTAATTTGTTTTGCTTTTTTACTTCTCCTTAAACTAAGGGAGACCAAACCATCAGGTAAGCCCAAGACATTTATAAAAGATACATCGTTCGGCTCAGAAATGACTGTAAGGCAGTACTTAACTACTTGCTATATCTATCCTCTAAAAGCAGTAAGAAATAGTCACCTTAATTATACGTCTTTTTCTGCCAAAACGCACTCCAATTTGCCGTCCCTTTAAACATAATTCAAGGTTCACCAATCCATAAAGTGTCTGATTAATTAATAGAAAGAGGCTATGTTCTATGAGTATTAAGACTATAATGGGGCTATTACAAATGTAAACCTGAATACAATAGGTTATCCAATCCTAATGACTCATCTTTCAAAAAAGATTAGGTTCCCTGAGATAGATTTATGTTTAAGCCTTGGTGGTGTTGGGTTTCTGCTGAACTACTAGAAAGGGTCAGGTCTGAGGAGAGGAGATTAGACCCCCGAGGGCCTTCAGAAGGGAAGGGCTCTTCCTTCTCTAAGCTTGACACCTGGCAGTCAGGGTGTGTTCTTCTGCAAAAAAATGTAAGCTGTAAATCATTGTGAGAAAGGTAAAGCGCTAGAGGGGGTTACCTAAAAAAAAGGACTTTATCTGATTTACAGCCACTAATTTGTCCAACTAATTAAAAATGTGGATTTTAAGAAGTAGAAAAAAACAGTCTCATTTTGGGAAAACTTTTGCATTTTTAGCTAAGGTGAAATGAATCTTTTCTACAGTAGAGATTTTTTCAATGGGTTTCCCAAACAAACAGACAAATAACTTAAGCAATCTCAAACATTAGGCTTAACAAGCTCATTGAATGGAAGAAGACCCACTACCATTCCTAACATGTTAACGGCTCTCCAGGTAGCCAAGAAAGCTATTACTATGTAAATTAAAACCTGTGTACATTAGGGATTTGTTGTCAAACCCATTACAAAAAATTAAATCAGATTGTCTTTTTTATATCAGTATTATTGGAGTCTGGAAAATGGACTCTTAGCAGCTAAGGAAAAAAAAAAAAAAAAACCCTACAGATCTTTTAAAGAAAAAATAAATAAAGATTATATACACTCAGTTACACTGAAATAAAATGCGGATTAACCCGTCAAAGTGGGTAGCTTTTCAGCCAGCAATTTTTTCTTGTGTTTATTGGCAGTTCCCCAATGGAATCTGTTAGAAAATGATACCAAGTAAAATTACAGGGAGCGGCCATCTTTATTTTTACGCCCTTTCTTCCTCTACATTCTATGAGAGTGGGCTGATACATTTTGCCTCCGCTGTAATATTTTTAGTTACATTAGTCATTTCAGGATAAAACCGGTTCTGTGTAGTCTCATGGTATTTCCCCTCCATCATTCTTGACCATGCACACACAGATGCTTATATTTCTCATCCAGTGCACATCGAAATGGAAGAGTGTTCAGACGTTTGGTTCAAACATCGTGATATTATTAAATTCACATTGAAGAACTGATCCATGGAAATTGTCACATCAAACAAAAATAAATTGCTGTTAAATTGGGAATTTTTATGGAGATAGTGGTATACAATTACATTACTGGTGTTCTTGGACCTCGCAAACTTGGTGCCAGATGGGGACCCTTGTAGCACACCTGTTCCCAAAACTAAAGGAACACTTGATGGCCAGGGCTTCAGCTGTGATAAAGAGGTAAAGTCTGCGGTGAGTAAATAGTTTCAAAAACAAAACACAGTTGGTTTTTTTTAAGGACACATTACGAAAACTGGTGCAGCATTGGCTGAAGTGAATTGAAGTGTGTGTTGATTTTGTAGAAAAAAAAATTATGCCGCTTTGAAAATAAAGGATGGTATATTTCTTTTTTTAATTTCATTAAAATATGCTTTTCCCATCCTTTTCTGTTCAGGTGGAGGCAAAATGTATCAGCCTGTTTTCGTATTAAACAATATATTGCAGCAATTCGGAAATAGTTCGGTTTACCACTGGCAGTAATGAGGAAGGCCTGCAGGAATCTCTATTCTCTCCAGTTTGAGCTGTGAAGCACCAGAGACAACAGTTTACAATATTAGATACATTCGTTCATGGTTCATGGCAGGCCCGAACTGGCCATCGGGCATCAAGAGATCTCCCCTGCCGGCCTATACCGAGCCCACGCTATCGGAGCACTGGCCATCATTAAACGCATCATTAGACGCATTTATGCCAAGCTCAGGGTGCTGTCTGCATAGTATGCCCTTAGATGGCCAGCTTGCATGATTGAGAGGCAGCCTGACATGCATCCATGCCAGACTGGCCTTCCAATTCTTTGGGCAGACATGACCCCTTTTTGGGCATGTTCGCCCCTTTTGGCAGGTTACATTATTCGCGCCAGTGGCACACCTTTTTACCATGCCCATTGACTTCCTGCTTCATTGGACACTGCTGTTAGGGGTTATGGATTTACTTGAAAGATGAAAACATAAATTAGAGAAAGATTAGCGTGTTTTCTTATAGCAGCTGTTTTCTTTCCCTCCAGCACCATCTCCATCAGATACATGACGCTTGGCAGTGTTTTAGTGTTTTTGGTCGATAAGATTCTGTAATTAGGCCCATCATAATTTTCAGCACCAGGCCCACTGGGCTCTTAATCTGGCCCTGACTGCACCTCTCACACAGACAGACACACACTTTACCCCAAACACCCACACTGCTCCCCAAACACACACACTCTAACTGCATCCCTCACACACACACACACTGCACCCCTCACAGACTCACTAACCCTACACACACTGCATCTTCACACACACACACACATGCACTGCATCCCTCACACAGACAGTACCCCTCACACTAACTGCACCCTTTTTACACACACACACTGACTGCACTCTTCACACACACACAGACACACTGACTGCACCCCTCACACAAACACAAATTGCACCCTTCACACACACACACATACACTGAACACCTCACATACACACACACACACAATGACTGCACACTTCGCCCACACACTGCATCCTTCATACATACACACACATTTCACCCTTCACACATACACACACATATCTCACCCTTCACACACATACTGCCACAGTGCACCGTTAACACACACACACACACTACACTACATTTCTGGCATAGACACTCTGAATCCCCTGTGCACACACTAGATCCCCTGTAAGCAAACACACTACATTCCCTAAATACCACTCATTACAACTCCTACACACATTACATCACCTACACATACTATAGCCCCAATGTACATACTCGCTACATCCCCTATACACACAATGCACCCTATATACACACACTCTTTTTCTCAATCTCTGCAGCACCTAGCCACACATATTACAACACAACTAAAACTGACCTATTTACACAAAACACCACAATCGGCTCACTCTACACACATGCAATCCCACAAGCAGGCTCCAAACACATACACAATACCCTTTCCTGGTACTTTTGTCCTCTCTGGTATACCACTTATGGAGACACCAGAGACAAGTCACAAACAAACACAGCGCAAGCATGTTAATAAATTTACTTGCGCTGGTCAGAACAAATACAGGGCCTTTTTCTCATGCGAGAGATCTTCACCAAGGCTCTGCGCATGGGCTGCTCTGGAAGAGCATTGAACCAACCTGCTCACTTTGAGAGGGGGTATGCTTGTCATTGGTGATGACAAAACACATAACTACCTGGGCCCGCCCCCTTCTCAGTGGGCCGCTGTTTTAAAAAATGCCCGGGCCGGATTTTTCTCCAGTCCGGCCCTGGTTCATAATAATGGTTCCATATCTTGAATTCAGACAATGTTGAATGTTGAATTTAGGCAATGTTTAATGTTGAATTCAGGCAATGTTGTCAATAAAAATCCCCCCACTCTTTTCTTTTCCAAGCTACGCATTATGTACAAACATTTTAAGATTACTTAATTCATATCTTCATAAAAATATTCATGTACATTCTGTAAATATTAATGATCATGATCATCTCTACAGTCAAGACATACTGTCCTTTTAAATCAGATTCCTTATACACAGCACCAAAAATGGGGGTTAAGAGAGGATTATAAAAATTGGACTGGTTGGTGCCATCATTAAGTCATTTTAAGCACATTAGTTCCTGTATTTTCTAAATGCATCTCCCTATTGTCTTTATCTAATGTAGGTAAAAGCAGGGAGGTCTGGGGATTAAGCTGCATTCTACAGACACACATATAGCTCCCACACCTAGCTCTCCCTTAATTTAAGTGCTCCTCCCCAGCCCTGACATAGCATTGTGCTGAATTAATCCATTGCACCAGATACTGATAAGCAATTAGCAGAGACCATTAGCATATCTATGTGATACAGATTGTTTAACTTGGTCAGACTTAGTCCACATCATTGCCCTATACCCATTGGCATTACTTGTATATAATAAGAGTTCATTCCATAGCTGATTGCAAAGAATTAAATGTGTAACCGAACTCTACAACAATTTTGGCTGTCATTTGAGAAAATAATAAATGATTCAGTTTGTTTACAAGTTCTGATTGCACCCATACACCCAAAGACACAACTAATTTACTAATGTAAGCTGTTTTTTTTGTTTTTATTATTATTTATTTATACATAAAAATGTAAACCTCAAATATTGATCACAAATAATTAAAAAAAAAATCCTAAGAATTATATTATTGGTTATTTTTCACAATAAATACAAAATTGCAATATAAAATATTACAACACCATCCATAGGTAAAACACAGCCTAATGTTAGCTAATCTATTCGTATTGGCTTTGATAAAGAATTTTCCCTTAATATAGCTCGATGCTCAATTTCCATAAGTTGAATAAATGCTGCTAAATACAATACAGAAAACAAGAGAATAATCTTTCTTAGAATCTGTTTCTTCTGTACCCAATCTAAACTTTACTGCCAGATCTGCATTTTTCTACCTACAATTCTTTTGTTTTACTAGTAGATATGTAACATTTATTTTATATCCAGATGAATGGGGGACGGGGCGTTGTTCATTTGTTAGGTTTCTGTAAAATTACAGATCTCTCCAAGTAGCTTATTCTATAAGGCTACAAATCTCCAAACTGCTGCCAACAGGAGGGATTCTCACAAAACGGGTTTCACTTAAATCAAGTGCTTTGAATACTATTTCATTAACAATATAGTCATTTACAAATTCTTTGTTTGATTTTGGGGGCTTTCAAGGTGCACACAGCCTCCTTAGAATAGATACCAGTAGCTTCAGATCCACAAACCGGGAGACCAGTGATCACAACTGTGCCCTGCCATTCAATGCTAATTTCCAGTGCCCACTCCGCTCCGATATCAGCAAAAAGAATTCTAGAGCATTAAATGTGCATTCAGTATTCCTGTGTAGAACACGATGATGTGTGTTCAGTGGATTCTGCAATTCTCTGCTTGTGTTTTCGTATCACAGGTTGACTGGAAACATGCCACCTCTACATACGAATTTGGTGCTTCCAAAGTTTGGGGGGATGTCTCGGATTTACAGAGGATGGAATACAAAAGATACATGAGTACACAATGTAACACAAACAATTTTAATGATGCACAAACCGGGGATTTCTATATATATTAAATATGCTAATATTTCGTATTTAATTACATTATAGTTTTGTAAAATGTATCATAAAAGTGCATTTATTGCACAGAATTCTTGTATTCACCGTCTGAGAGCAGTCCCTTGAATTACCTGGTATCACAATCGGGTAGGTGGGCTGGTATTATGGAAAACCCATGACAATATGGTTCATGTGGCTTGAAGTGATAGGCCATGGAGAAATCAACGTTATAACCACACAGCTCATTCCAACATCTCCGTGAAATTATTGTCTGAAACACAGCCTTGGTAGAGAAAAGTTTTTTTTTTTTTAAATAGTTAAAACTGTAGGGTAGATTTGTCAATATGTGCTGTTAGAAATTTGGTATGGTTATGTTTGTGTGTTTATTGTTTGTTAGTGTATTCAGGATTTGCTATTTGCTATTATCCACATCGTTTATTTTTATTTATAAAATATTTTGCCAGGAGGGATACATTGAGATTTCTCTCGTTTTCAAGTATGTCCTGGGTCCACAAAACATTGCATTGATATAATAGGGCACAATAAAATACTAAAACAATATTAATGCGCAATATATACAAAATTTAACATAGAACAGGCATTAAATAACTCAATAGTTTGCTCCTACAGTCCGATATAGTTTGAGGTAGAGAGGCTTGAAGAAAATTGAAGACACACACATACACTCATTCACACAGATACTACACTAATGCACACACACAGATACACACACACTCACAGACACATACACTCACAGACACACACACTCACACTCATACACAGATACACACACAGATACACACACACACAAAGACACACACACACACAGACACACACATACACTCACAGACACACACACACACACTCACAGACACACACACATACACATACACTAACAGAAACACACACATACACTCACAGACACACACTCACAGACACACACACATACACTCACAGACACGCACATACACTCACACACACAGACACACTCGCATACACTCACACATACACTCATACACAGACACACACAGATACACACACAAAGACACACACTCACAGACACACGCATACACTCACAGACACACACACACACACACACAGACACACACACATACACTCACATACTCAGACACACACACATTCACTCACAGACACACATACACTCACAGACACACACACACATACACTCACAGACACACACATACACTCACAGACACATACACTCACAGACACACTCACATACACTCACAGACACACACACATACACTCACATACTCAGACAGACACACACACATTCACTCACAGACACACATTCACTCACAGACACACATACACATACTCAGACCTGCAGGAGCAACGGGAACGGCGTTCCTGCAGGACTGAGCCCTGACAGTCTTGTAAGAACACATTTATTGGTTTATTGGAGAAACAGTATTACTGCATGTAAATATCTTAACTGCTTCTTGAACTTTTAACAATATCTGAATAGGATTTTCTGGGAAAAATAGAGACATCTTCCCTGATTTTTGCAATTCAGCGTCAGATTTTGAACTTAGTAAATAAGCCTGTTTATTCGTTTCAATGGAATGCTGTCCTTGTAGTAAATATATGGCTTATATCCTAAGCATACAAGGTTAGGCATAGTTTCATAATGTGACAATATATTGTGTTCTTAACAGTGTTTTCAAAATTGTACTTAGCTTATGTAATACAGAGTTAACTCGCCATAGATCACTTATTCAGGGTTGTTCACTATAGTGAACATTCTAAGTAAATTTAAGGTCAAAATAGCTGATCTAGAAAAATTCAACTATGCTTTCAATTCAGCTACTCAGGCCTTGAACCAGAGATTCACGTTGCATTCACTGCAAATTCTCACCTTAGTGAATAACCCTGTAAATGTTTCCTTCGGAATGGTACACAAATGCACTTGATTTCTTTTACACCAAGTACTGGAAGGAGAAGAACTGTTCACTAAAATGGGAATTGTGAAAAATAAAAAGGGAATTGCAACTTTTACACCATAATAGCTGATAGGGACACATTCTTTAATTCATCTTTTTGCCTAAAATTTGCAATTTCTTGTTTAGTGAATGAATCCCACAGTGTCCGAAAACAAGTTGCTATTGCAGCAGGCCGATCGACATCCAAAGTCCGCATGCTAGGGTTAAATCACGATAATGAAAAAGGCCAATTAGCGGAGAGGAGGTAACAAAATGTCACATCCAAACGAGAGACTCTCCGTTATAGGAATTTAAGAAGGTCGCCCTGGTTATTTTTTATGTTTTCTTTTCGATAACTAATAAAGTAATTAACTGGGTTAAAACGTAATGAAAAAACATATGTAAATACATGACTTCTTTGAAATGTGTTTAGATTTTATATACTGGCGTAATTCACAGGAAATTCGCCATTATTAAATCAATGTTGGGAACTGTGTTTGTTAATAATTAGCTGCAATGCAAAAGCCGAACGATTCTTTAACCGAACAGAGCTGTGTCAATCAATCCTTTTAGCCTTTCATTCCACAACAGATGTATAAGTTGCAGTTTTGTGTATTCAAGCTTTTAAAGAGCTGAGTCCCCTATTTATCTCCGGGCCAGAAGTACACACAAGACCAATATGTGAACAGGGTACAAATTAGTAGATCAAACGAATATTCCTCTACACAACTGAGAAGTAAGGTCTCATTAGCAAAATCGACTGAAAGGGAAAAAGCAGCCCGTACAATGTGCGTGGACTACAAAGTAGAGCCATTTAATTCAGATGCCAAGCTATAAAGTGTTTGACGATTATTTATGACCGACCCACATTGCTACGAGCCGTTACTTTGCAAAACTCTTGCTAATGTATTGAAAGGCTCATTTTTAATTTGTGATTGATGAATAGATTTGAATTCTGCACACTGTACAGCAGAGGGCAGCAGACATTAAAAATCAGAAATGTGAGCAGATTTCAGCAAAGAGATTTGTAAATATGTAACATTTTCTTACCAAAAGTGGACATTTCGGAGTGCATTAATTTTACTGTTAAACCAAGAGAAGGCTATAATGAACAAATATTTATTAAATAAGGGAATTTTAGAGTTTTCAGATCACAAGTTTTTGAGTTATTTATGTTTTGCATTTTGTCTGGAAGAGCTTGAAATTGTTGCCTTGCAGTACGTGTGACTCGTATGCTCCCGTACATGTCAAATATTGCTTAGCAAACGTATTGTCCATCCATGGACTTCTCCATATTTTGTGGTGTAACTACCTGGAATTGAAATGGATATTACTGTTTACATACCTAACACTTTGAATGTGCAGATTATTTTTATTTTGACACAAGTTATTCAAACATGAAAAAACAAAACAGATATTTGTTGGTTATGTATATTAAACCCTGTAAGTCACCCACCAATACTTGGGGCCACCAATCCACCTTTGCATAATTAAAGTGTCAAATCGTCTCAAAATAAATGCACCTGTTTTCTTTCTTCATGGTTTGTTACAGGACATTGGTAAAGAAACAGCATCATGAATACCAAGGGGCATTCAAATTAAGTCTGATATAAAGTTCTGGAGGTGCACCCCTTTTTAAAAAATCCATAAATAAATAATAAACTTACCTTTTCTACAGGGCCAGGTGAGGTTCTTCCATGGCTCATCCAATAACATGATACATCATTACGTCCCTTTAATTGGACCAATCTGCAGGCTCAGAGAGCATACACTCTGGGCCTAGGAGGGAAGTGAGAGAGGGAATAGAGGATGGACAAATAAGGGGGGTTTATTAAAAATAATAATAACTGTAAATTCAGGGGAGGAAGTGTTTTAGGATCCCCAGCATTGCCTGCAAGAGGGTAGAAGCTCATTAAGTATGTTGTCAGCACGCAGTGCATGATGCCATCAGATGTAATATCTGCACAGGATTAACATTAGGCAGCCTGAAAAAGAGTCTCAAGCTGCCTAAATCACATGTGCCGATGGCGTAATCAACCCCCGCACAAAACTATCGAACTCTATTGGACTGAAATCTAGTGACTGCGGAGGTCATTGGTCTACTTTTAACTCATTGTTATGTTTGTGGAACCAGTTTGAGATTAGGTCTGCTTTGTGAAATGGCACATTTGCATGTAGCCATCGGATATAATGGTCAGCAGCAATACCCAAGTTCTCTGTGGCAATAACAATACTCAGTTAGTATTAAGATGTCTAATGTATTGAACAACAGTTGTCAAAGTTCTTTCGAGTTAGCACATAAATATCTTAGCCCCTCTTAAGATTGTATTTGTTGGTTAAAACGCTGTGTTTGGCTTTGCAGCCAAAACTGTATGTGTTTTTTCTTTGTTGTAATGTTTGTTTGTTTTTTGAAGGGGGGGTTTGTTGTTTTTTTCTTTGTTTTATGTGTCCTGTTTTTTTATTTTTTTTATTTATATATTTGTATTTTTTTTAAAAAAGAGAGAAAAATTCTTACCGGTAATAAAGATTATGTAAAAAAATAAATTTTCCAGGTTTATGTAACTGTCTCAGCCCCATTCTACCTCTCTCTTTCTGTTCCTATTTGTCTGTTTCGAAACACACCTTCTGCTTTATCATTTTCCACATGTCCATTTACATTTAATTCTCATTCTAACCCCGTTTGTCTCTCTCTGTTTGACTATCTCGGTCTGTTCATTTGCACCAATCACTAGAGGACCTGTGTGATATATGTCTCCACTGATACAAATCCCTATAACATGGAACCGCATACAAGGGCTGCTGTTGACTTAAAATCACTGCTGATCTTGAGTATTTGATTTCAATTTAAGTGAATGTTGGATGTACCAGAATTCAGTGTTTATCTCCCCCATGACGTGACCCATATGATTCTCCAGAGAATAATATAAAATAAAATCATATACCCTTGGGGTCCAATTCATATTTATTTATTATATTTGTCTCAAACAACCGATATATGTACCCACATTACTAGCCCTGCCCACAAATGCAATGCCTTATTACTAAATCATATATTACTATGACCAAACAGTACAATGGACAGGGGCTGGGGAGACTGTGGGAATGATCTGTGTTTTGTTGTCACACAATAAATCAATGATATTGCTGCAAATATTAAAAGACCAAAACAGTTCGGATTTAGAGATTCAAATGGCAATGCAAAACAAGCAATTCACATAAGGGGAAATGTCATCTAAACAATGTATGCACTGAATAGCAGAATGAGTTTATCAAACAGCCGCAATGTTTCTTCATACCGTATGCACATTTTCAGCTTATTTAAGCACCCACATTGGCGGTGTTATGGTTTTAGGGCGTGAAGCACCAGATGTGGACCGATGCAGTCCCTTATCCGCACAGGGGCATGATAATCTTCTGTACATTGATGTAACGTCCCAACACCCTCTTTGTCCCTGTTTTGCCTCCTCTAGTAGATATTTACAGTGTATCTGCAGTCATGTTTATTTTTTTTTCTCATTGTTATAATTGTATGTTTGTACTTCATTGGATTATGCATAGTACTATTATAAATGTGACCTTTTCCAGAAGAAAACTACTACTATAATAAATTTTATTACAGATGTTTAAATAAAGAAAAAAATATCAGAAAAACACATTTTCTCAGGTTCACCACTACATGGCACAACTTTTCACTTTTAAATATGTGGAAAGATTCT
Source organism: Pelobates cultripes (assembly GCA_933207985.1). Classification (NCBI taxonomy): domain Eukaryota; kingdom Metazoa; phylum Chordata; class Amphibia; order Anura; family Pelobatidae; genus Pelobates; species Pelobates cultripes. The sequence goes on from OW240915.1 coordinate 26,062,904, forward strand.
ACTACATCTGCATCAAACACTAACCATTCAAAGACTATCTGTAGTGGTTTGATATTCACTTTTCAGGGCTCTGTCACTTGTGTTTTCGTATTTATATTTGTTGTTTTATTTGTAAAACAACTTTAAACTGAAGCTCCATTTTCAGTTCACATGATGTTTTTCCAAAGCTAGTTCTTACAGTTATATCATAATCTAGGTAGATAAAATACTCAAGTCCACGGAGCTCAAACATTTAAAAAAACATCTTTTTATGCTGTTGACATAAGAGGGGAAAAAAAAATACAATTTGAAGTGATTATGGCACAAAAAAGGTGAATAAAAATCCCTTTTGACTGGGGGCGTGGCCTGACAGCGCAACGAGCCGGACGCATGGGCTACTAGCTCCTCCGTGCACTGACCCTCCACAGCGATTAAAATAGCACTGCTCGTCCCAACATAGCGTCGAAACGCAGCACTGACCCCTCTGCAGGACATGGCATCCAGGTCAGCAAAAAAAATCAGGCACAAACAGACCTTACTGCAGGTCCGGGCGCTCACACCGCCGAGAAAGCAGGCCCAAGATGGCGCCGACGCGCCGAGATCACCGGCGGCCTACTCAGATCACAGTGACCTCACATCGGTTTCTGAGCCCTCAGCAGCCCCAGCCACTGATCTCTCCATACACAAAATGCTGAAAGCAATGCAGGCTTCACTACAAGCTGACTTCTCCAAAATAGCGCGGGACATCAGAACAGATATCCAGGCACTAGGGGAGAGAACAACCTATCTTGAAGACAAGACTGAGGAACTCATATCTGCCCACAACACCGTGGCAGACGCTTATACTGACCTGAGAGAACGTCTGGAACAACTTACTGCTAAGGTGGCGGACCACGAAGACAGGGACAGGCGCAGCAACATCCGCCTTCCGTGGCGTCTCAGAAGAAATATTACCCCAAGACCTCCAGGCGTACGCCATGTGCTTTTTCCAACATCTGGTCCCTGACCTCTCACAACAGGACTTCCTCATAGACCGCATACACCGCTTACCAAAGCCAAGATTCCTCCCTGCGTCAGCCCCGAGAGACACCATTGCAAAACTGCACTATTACACCACCAAAGAGAAGATCATGAGAGCCTCCAGGCGCACCGTCGATCTGCCGGAAAAATTTAAAGGTGTCCACTTGTTCACAGATCTCTCCGCCTCCACGCTGTCGAAACGGAGAGAGCTTACTCCCATCACAAGAGCCCTGAGAGAGGCCAACATTCTATACAGATGGGGCTTTCCAGCCCGCCTAATTGTTCGGCGGAATGGCACAGACCGCCACATCACAAACAGCGAAGAAGGCACAAGACTCCTGAAGGAGTGGGATATCTCCCTCCCGCAACCACCTGACCGAGTCACCCAAGAAACGCATCGGGGACCGCCGAGAAGAGTCCAGACCGATTGGAATGTGGCAACTTCAGCTAAGTGACATCTCCACACCCCTATTGCCTACATCCTACACTCTAGGGCTCGCCGGCTAGGCGCCCCTGCCAATGAACACTACTAACTGCTTCTTTTCTCCAAAACCTTTATATCCATATCTACTAATTTTTTGCATAATGTTCTATCTGACTTGTTTATTTTAAATTCTCACTACATAGCCCACAATGTGCCAGACTAGGCCTTGCGGCAATGGTGGGGCCACACCGGAGAGGGCCCGGCCATTGCAGCGATGCACAATGGGGTAGCAAAGAGTATTTAAAAAAAAAAATAAAAAAAATAAATAAAAAAAATAAAAATAAAAAACACAATAGAATTATCACCTACTAATGCAAACCCACGGGCACCGTGCGTGCCCTACCTAAATTTTACCCAAAGGCACATAGACCAGCCTAAAGAGGGCATGTAGGGAAACAATGTCCCCAGGCAACCACGGGTCAACTCCCAATTGATGGGACCCCACGAAACACTGAGGGTCAAACACCTGACCATCCACTGTACCCCCTGGGCTCAAGTGAGCCTTGTTATTACCGTCCATGCCACACGGCACTACCCATGACGGAACCCTGTATATAGTTTCTCCTGCTCTACTGTACCAGATCATGGTACGTATATGCATTCTTTCCCCCCCCCCCAACCCTGCTAAGCAGCTAGCACAACAACCAAGGTATGCAACCACACTCGCAAACGCACGATGGCCTACCAGGCGACTAAACCACGCTGGCATATTGGCCGGTCCTCCCCATGACAATAACGATATCGAGGTAACCATCACTGTTATTCATACACACAAGACCCCAACCTCTCTGACCGGCCCCCGCACAACGCACGACGCAGTAAGGCTGGGAACATCCCACGATACCCCGCTACTGTACTCCTACAACACCACCAAACTAGGCACCATATGGGGCATTTGGTCCCATCTCACCGTCCGTCCAGCTCCAAAATACTACCCAAATAATGACGCTCACCATATTGTCCCTAAATGTTAAGGGCCTAAACACCCCCCACAAACGTAGACTAGCGCTAGAGGAGGCGAAAAAACACAAAGCCCACATAGCGTTCTATCAGGAGACCCACTTCAAATGGGGCGCCCGACCCAAATTCAGCTCCAAACTATTCCCCCATGACTACCACTCTTGTTACAAAAAGAAAAAAAGAGGGGTATCCATCCTGATAGGACGACAAGTTGCGTTTTCACTGGTAAAAAAAATCGGGGATAAACAGGGAAGATACCTGTTAGTACAATGCTATATCAATAATGAGCCATACACACTTCTCAACATATACGGCCCCCACACCAACCAAACAGAATTTCTAGATAGCTTGTTCGCCTTAACCACCCTACATAAATTCGGGGAACTAATTATAGGCGGGGATACCAATTTCCTTTTAGACTGCACTCTTGACTCCACCTCAGCCCACAAACTAACCGGAGCATCGGCCCGCAAACAATACAGATCCACCTCACGACATTGCAACCAGATCTTACACAATAACTTCCTAGACCCGTGGAGAATCCTCCACCCATTGGAGCGGGACTACACCTTCCACTCCCCGGTCCACAACACCTACACCAGAATTGACAGATTCCTCCTACCTACCTTAATGATGCAAAAAGTACTATCTGCCAACATTGGCCTAATTACCTGGTCTGATCATGCTCCAATAACCTTGGTCCTAGCGGAACAATTTCCCACGGCGGGAAAGGGAACTTGGAGACTCAATGACTCCCTACTATTAGATCCAAACGTAGTGGACCAAATTAGAGCAGACTTAACATCATACTTTCACACAAACACAATACCGGAAACCGACATATCAATGACATGGCTAGCGCACAAAGCGGTCATACGTGGCCTCTTCATTAGAGCAGGTAGCTACGCTAAGAAGCAAAGGCTCAAAGACTATACCACACTGATTTCAGAGATAACAGATCTCACGCACAAAAATAAAACCAACCCCACACAAACCCTCCAACACCGCCTTCTCTCACTGCAAACTAAACTCAGAGACCTTGAACTCCAAAAAACAACATACATACTTCGACGCTTCAAACACAATTTCTTCACCCAAGGAAACAAGGCAGGAGCACTACTGGCGGCACAACTCCAGGCACGCTCCGCCAACACGAGAATAGCTTTTATCAACACACCCTCGAACCAAAAACTCACAAACCCACAAGATATAGCAGATGCATTTGCCTCCTAATACGGCACGCTTTACAACCTTAAAGAAGACCCAGAAGTAACACCGCCCCCGCCAGCCCTCATCCAAAACTTTTTAGCGAAAGCGAATCTCCCAAACTGACACCCGACGACATATCCTCCTTAACAGCACCATTCACCACACTAGAAATAGAAAAAAACCATAAAACAACTGCCCAAACACAAAGCACCAGGCCCAGATGGTTATACCAATATGTACTACCAAACTTTTGCACCCATCCTATCCCCCCATTTAACGGCGCTATTCAACCAATCCTATGAGAAGGGTTCACTGCCCCCGAGATGCTGAAAGCACACATCTCTACTCTCCCAAAACCAGGCAAACCCCCTACGCAATGCCATAACTTCAGACCTATATCCCTGCTCAATGGAGACGTGAAGCTCTATGCTAAGCTCCTAGCAAACCGTATATCCAACATCCTCCCAAAACTGACACATAATGACCAATCCGGATTCGTTAAAACTAGACAAGGTTCGGATAATACCCGAAAGATTTTAAACATCCTCACACAAGCCCACACTGACCACACAGAAGGTCTTCTCTTGGCACTAGACGCAGAGAAGGCCTTCGACAGGCTCAACTGGGACTACATGCAATACGTCCTTCAGGCATTTGGCTTTACACCACACATTATCTCAGGTATCATGGCTCTCTACAACAACCCGACAGCACAAGTTGCAAATGCGGGCTTTCTGTCCACACCATTCAACATCTCTAACGGCACCAGACAAGGATGCCCCTTGTCCCCGCTATTGTTCGTCCTCTCCCTAGAGCCGTTGGCGTATATCATTAGACACCATCCAAACATTAAAGGCATATCAGTAGGTCCCAGCGAATACAAGCTGTCTATGTTCGCTGACGACATCCTTCTAACATTAAGGGAAGTCAACACGTCCCTCCCGACCTTGATGCAACTCCTACATACCTACGGTAAAGTAGCATACTATAAACTGAACCAATCCAAGACACAGGCCCTGCCCATAGGCCTTCCACACACACAGGCCCAGGAACTCATGCGAACATATAAATTCGACTGGAGAGCCGACCACATCACTTACTTAGGGGTTAAGATAGCGCCCACATCGGAACGTATGTTCCACCACAACTACAAACCACTGCTCCGCTTGTGCAAAGCGGAATGCCTCAAGTGGAAACCGGTCAAACTGTCATGGTTAGGCAGAATCAACACTATTAAAATGACTCTCCTGCCAAAACTACTGTACGTGTTTCGCCTCCTACATATACAAGCCCCACCCGCCTTCTTTAAACAGCTCCAACGGACCCTGTCCGCATACATATGGGACTCACACAAACCCAGACTATCTCATCGCTTACTGCAGCAGCGCACAGCAGAGGGGGGTGTGGGCCTCCCAGATATTTATACGTATTACAAAGCAGCCAACTTAGAAACTGCAGTGAAATTACACACCCCCAAAGGCACATACCAGTGGGTAGATATGGAAGCAGCGAAATCCGACAAGACACCCCGCCCTATGCTACCAGGTAGCTATGAAAACAGCTCCACACTACTCCCCTGCCTTCGTGACCCAATGGCTCGCGGACTGCAATGAGCCGATAACTGACAAGGAAGTGGAGGCGTCCCCAACTGCCCTCAAAGGTATCACACAGTGCTACTCACACATAGAGGCCCACAAGAAACTAGTATACAGGTGGTACCTAACGCCCCACAGGCTCCACATAATGTACAGCTCTGCATCACCACTCTGCTGGAGATGTGGGGAGACAACGGGCACAATGTTCCACATCTGGTGGTCGTGCCAACGTATACGCCCCTTGTGGGACGAAGCGCAATCCATCCTATGAACCATTGGCATCACAGAACCACCGCTAGACGCCCGTACTGGGTTATTCCTCTCCTACCCGCACTCAACCTCGAAAGCAGTGAAACACATAATGGCGATTACTGCATTGGCAGTACGAAACCTCATAGCAAACCAATGGAAGCAATCTCACTGCCCTTCTAAAACCCACCTGCTAACCAAAATCCACCAATACCACACGTACGAAAACATGACGACCAAAACTGCCTCACAAAGAAAGTCTTTCCAAGAGTCCTGGGCACCATGGGTCAGCTACTGGGACGGGGTTAACAATACCTAAATACCCAACGCCCTACAGGGATCAAAGACGGTGTAGGTACCACCGATGAAGTGCAGATCCTAGTTGCTAGCCCACAGAGTTCAACTACTTGAATAGGCCCTACCCCTCCTCCAGTTGCCACAGGGGCTGGTACTCTCAGAACAACACACCTATCCCCAGGGTAGACCTATCCTCTCGTCGCACCACGCAGTGCAACATATGACGACACCTACAGCTAGGCATATGTATTCCAGGTATCACGCTCGCATGCCACTACTGCATACCTCCAAAGCATATTCCCCCCCTCCACCCTTTCCTGTTTCTCCCCCCACCCAGTTGCACCCCCAACTTCACATCGCAAAGAAATCCACTAAACCGGTGTATCCGCCATGAATTGGCTCACACAGAGAAACTACCTCCACGACCCCAGGCACTACCAAACACCGACCATGCGAATCTCAGGTGCCACCGTGTCCCCCCCGGCATAATTCATGCCGACTGTGATGCAGAAATTGACACCTGCTAAGGTTCCTTTATAGAACATGCTTAAAGTGGAAACAAATGTTGTATAATATGACATCCCCTAATTGTTCCCCCCTTTTCTTTCTGTACCCCATTATCTTTATGAAAATAAAAACTGTCAAATTGAAAAAAAATCCCTTTTGACTCCATAAAGGTTGTCAGATTTCTCCTTGGATCAACCTGTTCACACACGTTAATTATATCCCTAAGACTTTTATGCACAGTGGACAAATTCAGTACATCTTAATCGATTGGTCAGAAAAAATAGTTTTTGTTAAAGGCAGTTCGGGGTTGATCCATGTGGCATTTTGCTTTGGACAAATTTTGTCCATGCAATTGTTCCAGGAAAAATTATTTAGCTTACCCAAAATGGCATGAAAACATTCTGTATATAGTTTGCAGTGCATTGATCGGTTCAATCATAGGTTAACTTGCTTCAGAATTTTTCTCTCCTGCTCTGTAAATTAAACTTTAATCATACACAAGAGGCTCCTGCAATGTTTAGCAGCCTATTAACAGTGGAGGAGTAAAGAAATGATCGATTAAACTATATATTGTAAGCTCGTTTGAGCAGGGTCCTCTTCAACCTATCATTCCTGAAAGTTTTCTTGTAATTGCCCTATTTATAGTTAAGTCCCCCCTCTCATAATATTGTAAAGCGCTACGGAATTTTTTGGCGCTTTATAAATGGCAATAAGTAATAATAATAATAATAATAAAACAGACTGTGCAATAAAAGAAATGTAAACATTAGTTCTTACTTTACAGGAAGTGTTTAGGATGGCTGAGTAAGTCACATGCAGGAAGGTGTGACTAGAGCTGTATAAACAAAGTGATTTAACTCCTAAATGGTAGAGAATTGAGCAGTGAGACTGCAGAGGCATGATCTATACACCAAAACTTATTTAAGATAAAGTTGTTTTAGTGACTACGGTGTCCCATATATGGATTTAAGTATCAATAATATTTTTTTCTCATCAATCATCTCTGTTTTTTCCCTTTGACGCCACGGATGGAACCTCGAATTATGAGACAAACAAAACAGCTCTTTTCTTTGTCAGTGAATACATAGCGATTCGAAGTTCAGAATTTCAATCCGCCAATTGCCCAAATTTGAACTAATTACGATTTGTTGAAACTGAATACGCAATATCTTCTAACAGCAGGACTGTATCATTTAGTAGCATCTTTTACCAATTATTAACCCCTTAAGACCGTAGGGCGTGCTATTACGCCCTATTTTAGGCGGCTCTAAACGCCGCAGGGCGTAATAGTACGCCCTCCGGTCTTTCATTACTTACCCGGTCGGCGGCGGTCCCACGCCGGCGATCGCGGTTGGGGGGACTCCCAGGGAGCCCCCCCGCGGCAGATCTTCCTCCTGGCAGCCCCCCAAGCCATGTGAGAGTGAGGTCCTTGCGAGGACCTCACAATCACATGGCCGGGTTAGCTGGCTGCTGCATTGCCAGCAGGGGGACTGCCTGTAATGACAGGTAGTCCCCCTGCTGGCTGTAAATAAAATTAAATTATAGTTAAAAAGTGTAAAAAAATATATATATATATACTTAGATCATATATATATATATTATATATATATATATGATCTAAGTATATATATATATATATATATACATACACACACATACACTGTCTAGGTGTATTTTACTATTAATATATATAATTATATATATATATATATATATATATATATTAATATCAAATTACACGTAGACTGATATTGATTAAATATATATATAATTATTGTTATATATATTTATATATAATATAAAAAATTAAATATGTAAATACTTTAAAAAATAAAATTTAAAAAATAATTAAAAATATAATTAAAAAATATATAGATGTGTGTTATTTCGTTCTAACTGTATTGTGATATTAATACATATATATATATATATTTATATCAAAATACATGAAGAACAAAATAATATATATATCTATATACATAAATATATACGTATATATCACTATATATATACCTATATATAAATAAAAATATTTGTAAAAAATTATATATATATATTCACATAGTATATCTATACAAATATTAATTCTACATATATATTTATGTAATATTTTTACATAATTAGGTATCTTAATTAATTACAATTAGCGGGACCTGCCTGACAACCCATGCCGAAAGTAAAGGGAATTTAATTTGCTAGCACTATATTTAACCCTATAACTTTCCAAGACACCATAAAACCTGTACATGGGGGGTACTGTTCTACTCGGGAGAATTCACTGAACACAAATATTAGTGTTTCAAAACAGTAAAATGTATTACAACGATGATATCACCAGTAAAAGTGAAATTTTTTGCATTTTTCAAGCACAAACAGCACTTACACGGACGATATTATTGCTGCAATACTTTTTACTGTTTTAAAACACTAATATTTGTGTTCAGCGAAGTCTCCCGAGTACAACAGTACCCCTCATGTACAGGTTTTATGGTGTTTTCAAAAGTTACAGCGTCAAATATAAGGCTTGTGTTTCATTTTTTTCACATTAAAATTCGATTGGTTACGTTGCCTTTGAGACCCTATGGTAGCCCAAGAATGAAAATTACCCCTATGATGGCATACCATTTGCAATAGTAGACAAGGTATTGCAAACGGGGTATGTCCAGTTTTTTTTTTGTAGCCACTTAGTCACAAACAGGCCCGGACTGGCCATCGGGCACACCGGGCAAATGCCCGGTGGGCCGCGGTGGCCATTGGCCGAGGCCGGCAGGGGAGGTCTCAGGATCTCTCCTGCCGGTCTTTGCAGGGCCGGCGCTATCTGAAAGCTGGCCCTGCAGCAGTCTACAGCGGGCCGGTGGGGAGATCAGAGATCTCCCTCACCGGCCCACATAGAGTATACTGCGGCCGCCGGCGGGGAGAGAGGGAGGGAGCCAGCCTGACAACAGAGGAACCCGGCGGAGCTTTAACTTACAGCTTCGCCGGGTACCTCACAGGCTAGAGTTCACTCACCACTAGGACCACCAGCAGGATCCCCCCTCCCAGGCTAAAGGTAAGCAGGGAGGGGGGAAATATTCAATCAGGTATAATCACAGCAGCCTCACTCACAGATACCCTGCACCCCTAACACTCACAGCACACACACGCACACACACTGCACCCCTAACACTCACAGCACACACACACACACACTGCACCCTGACACTCACAGCACCCTCACACACACACAATGCACCCCTAACACTCACAGCACACACACACCGCACCCCTGACACTCACAGCACCCTCAAACACACACACTGCACCCCTGACACGCACAGCACACACACTGCACCCCTGACACTCACAACACACACACTGCACCCCTAACACTTACAGCACACACACACACACTGCACCCCTAACACTTACAGCACCCTCACACACACACACTGCACCCCTGACACTCACAGCACCCTCACTCACACACTCACATAAACTGCACCCCTGACACTCACAGCACCCTCACTCACACACTAACACACACTGCACCCCTGACACTCACAGCACACACGCACACAGCACCCTCACTCACACACACACTGCACCCCTGACACTCACAGCACACACACTGCACCCCTAACACTTACAGCACCCTCACACACACACACACACACACTCCACCCCTGACATGCACAGCACACACACACTGCACCCCTGACACTCACAGCACCCTCACTCACACACTCACACACACTGCACCCCTGACACTCACAGCACCCTCACTCCCACACTAACACACACTGCACCCCTGACACTCACAGCACACACACACACACACACACACACAGCACCCTCACTCACACACACACACTGCACCCCTGACACTCACAGCACACACACACTGCACCCCTAACACTTACAGCACCCTCACACACACACACACACTGCACCCCTGACATGCACAGCACACCCCCACTGCACCCCTGATATGCACAGCACACACACACTGCACCCCTAACACTTACAACACCCACACACACACTGCACCCCTGACACACACAGCTTCCTCACATGCACATTGCACCCTCATGCAAACACAGCACCCAATCACACACAGCACACACACACAGCACCCTTACCCACATAGCACCCTCACGCAAACACAGCACCCATCACTCCCACACTACACACCTCACACACACTGCACCCCTCTCGCACACACACTACACCCCTTACACACACACACAGGACCCTCACACTGCACAACATGCTTTCCTAGCATTTTTGTCTCCTGGTATCCCAACTATGGAGACACCAGAGACAAATTTCAAGCAAACACAGTGCAAGTATGTTATTGAATTTGCTTGCGCTGTGCAGAACAAATACAGGGTCTTTTTCTCATGCCAGAGCTCTTCAGCAGAGCTCTGCGCATGGTCTACCCTGGAAGAGCATTGAACCAACATGCTCACTTTATGATGGGGCGTGCTTGTCATTGGTGATGACAAAACACACCCTATCTGGCCCCGCCCCCTTTGTAGTGGGCTGCTGTAATTAAAAAATGCCCAGGACAAATTTTCTTCCCAGTCCGGCCCTGGTCACAAACACTGGCCAAAATTGGCGTTTTTTGCATTTTTCACACACAAACAAATACTAACGCTAACTTTGGCCAGTGTTTGTGACCAAATGCCTACTAAAAAAGACTGGACATACCCCATTTGCAATACCTTGGGTTGTCTACTATTGCAAATGGTATGCCATTATGGGTGTAAATTTCATTCCCGGGCTACTATACAGTCTCAAAGGCAACCAATCTGGCTAATTTCAATTTCAAATGTAACGTGCTATATTTGACCCCGTAACTTCCCAAAACGCCATAAAACCTGTACGTAGGGGGTACTGTTTTACACGTGAGACTTTGCTGAATACAAATATGTGTATTTTATTGCAGTAAAAGCAAACAGTATTATGACATTGACAGTTAAAATGTCATGTAGAACTAAAAAAATAAACAAAATTCTTATTTTCTCCCATTTTTTTCAAATTAAATTATGTTTCATAGCTAAATATTTGATATTAAATGAAAGCCCTGTTTCCCCTGAATAAAATGATATATAATAAGGGTGGGTGCATTTACTATGAAAGAGGCGAATTACGGTTGGACAGACATGTAGCGCAAATGCCAGGTTTTGTTTACATTTTGTTTCGTTCACAACGTGTACATTTGGCTCAGTCCTTAAGGGGTTAACCCAGAATTATTTACGTTTGTTTATTTACGTTTGTCATGCAAGATTTATGGGAATAGGTTTGCTATAGCACTTTAATTGTAATATTTTCAAATTTATAAATATATTTAGTTACTTCACTTTAACTTAATTTGATTTATTTGCATCAGTTATATGCTTTATTGTATATCCTTTGATAATTTCTTTCCCCTCTGTCCTCCCTGTCCTCAAGATTACCATCAATCGGGGCTCAGGGACGTCTTTAAGGATCTTTATCTCCTGCACAGTGCTATCGTGCTGTTTTTTCCCTTCATTCATCTGTCTGGCCGCTGCTCTGATCCCACCTGACAGAAATCTAAGTTTTCCTACTACCATTGCTATTTTTTCACTATTGTGAGTACTTTAATTTCTTTACCCTGTTTGTTTATTTATTTTTTACTTGAGGGTTACTCAACCCTTTCCTTTAGGTATCATTTTACTTTATTCATTCACTTAGGTTTGTCTGTATATTTATGATGCAGTCTGACAGGATCTTTCGGTGCCTTCTGGGACTACAGCAAACATGCAGATTACTTTAGAAGCCTCTCCAGGTATCGCTGATTTTACTGATCCTGCTGATATGCAGGCTTTAATTGACACTTCCATGGCAAAAGCAACGACAAAGGCCCTGGTGTCAGTGATGGAGGTTATGTCTGATTCACTTTTCACAGATATTTGCCTAGACCCTGTTACAGGCACAGAGATCGCCTCAGCCGACTATTCAGGTGGCAGTACCTGTACTCATACCTGCTCTGCTTCAGCCTGGCCGCAAGGCCTCATATAAGGCTAAATACTCCTCCAAAACAATAGATATGGACAGTACCATACCTGTCACGGATGGCGCGATTAATTTACCACCGCGCAAAAGAGCCACTAGTTGGGCAAAATCGACTAGACTTTGGAAAAGGGGAAAAGCCCAATTGAACTCTGAATCTGAGCTTAGTGATATTGAGGAGGAGTTCCCTGAGTCCTATATGGAGAAGTCAGATGATCTTTTAATCCTGATTATGAAATTACTGATGGAGAGGATGCTAATCCCGCGCGAGATACATGTCCTATCAAAAATACCAAGATTAAGGTAGATCATGCTGCCTCAGAGGACACCAATAGGATCTTGGACACTCAAGATGAACCCCTATTCGATCCTGATGACATATGTCACCCAGTGGTCTCCTCAGACCATGTACCCAAGTATATTGCATCCAGAGTACGCAAGCCTTTTGAGAAGGCAAAATGAAATAAATTGCGGGCTGAATGCCCACGCTGAACAGTCCCTGATCACACCTGTAAAACTCTCAGTCGATCCTAAGATCATTCAATTCCTGAGTAAGACAGGATGGAAGCCTACTAAAAGCTTAGATTTTCATTACAAAACTGTCTGGATAAAATCCTGGACATCTTGGTCCCAGCAGCCAAGATCTTTGAAGCAGTAGAGGATGATCTAGAATTAGATCGTGCCATCTTAAGTGGTTAGATCCAGAGAGTGATTTAAGTTGGCAACTCAAAACAATACGGTTGTCACAGAATGCCGCAAATCGATCTTGCTCAAGATTCAGCCCAAATGTGTAACTATGGCTCTGAACAAGCCGGACACACAGGCAAAAGGTTTTCTCTTCGGGGACAACTTTGTAAAAGAATTGGCCTCCTTTATCCACACATTGACTGCTCTAGATAAAGCGCATTCCAATATGTGCAAGCTATTTAACCCTAGAGTTTTTGCTGGGGCCAGAAAAGCCAGGAGCTGTCTGTCCGGCTGAGTAAACAGACGTTCCTTTAGACAGAACCAAGGCTCTTATACTGGCCGAGCTGATTTCTTTGAACAATGCACTGTACCAACCTTCTTCCCACGACGTGGTTGACCCTAGGTTGTTAGTGGACCAAGAGTTGCTCCTTCAGGATGAAGACCTTATGGTAAGTCTTCACAATCTCTATTCTTCCCTACTGATAGTGGGGGGGCAGGCTCACACATTTTTACCATGTGTGGTCCCTCATTTCATCAGATGCTTAGGTTCCTCACACTGTGAAAGAGTATTGTATAGACTTCCTTTCTCTACCTGTTCAATGTTCCCCATCAAGAGAAATTGTTTTTTCCCAATGAGACGCAGACCTTGTCTCCGTGGAAATAAAAGATATGATGTGCAAACAAGCCATCGTAGATATTCCGGCCCATACCCTGTGTTATGTGAGCAACCTTTTCTTGGTTCCCAAAAAAGGCGAAGGTGTCCGTTCAGTGATAGATTTGAGACAGCTCAATGGTTATGAGGCATATCAGCTTCCAAGATGGAAGGAGGGCATTGCTTAATGAATCTTCTCCAACCAGCAGATTGGATGGCCAAACTGATGCATATCTCACAGTGCCTATCGCAGTCCAACATCAAGATTCCATCAAGATCAAGAACTTCCTGCAGTTCACATGGTAGGGCAGGAAATTGAGGTTAAGGTGCCTCCCATTCGGACTTTCTTTGGCTCCATGATGCTTCACTAAGCTCATGAAACCTATGGTTGCCCAGCTGCGGAGTCAGGGAGTACATCTCATAATATATTTAGATGGCATTTTCATTCTGGCTCAGTCTATTCAATTAATGCGGACATATATTGCATGGATTTTGACTCCGTTAGAGCACCTAGGCTTCCTGATCAATTGGGAGATATCCATTATAGTTTGCACGCAACAAATCAAATTTCTGGGTTATATTGGATTATTGTAGTTTCTACCCTTTAAACTCTACACCTTCCGGTGGCAAAATTAGCCAATATCAAGAAGGAGATAGGCAAACACTAGCAACCTCTCAACTCTCTCTCAAACAACTGTCGAGAATGTTAGGCCTTGTAGCAGCATCATTTTTCCAGGTATTCTTGGCTCTCGAGCCCTAATGATTACAAACTTCATCTCAAGGGCATCATACACGGATATGGTAATTCTGGACTCAGAAGCGAAGGACGAACTCCAATGGTGGCTTTTTCACATGGAAGCTTGAAATGAATGAACCATATTCTGTACAGCTCCAGATTTGATAATAAAATCCAATGAAAGTTTGCACAGTTGGGGCGCTCAATGCGGAAATATTTCCACCAAGGGCAGATGGTCAGACCTGGAATCAACACTCCACATCAATTGTTTGGAACTCCTGGCTGGTTCCTTTACAGTCCACAGTTTCTCCCCAACTCAAGCCCTTGCGCTATCCTTCTGAAGATGGACAATGTGTCAGCTGTCCACTACATGAATCACCTGGAGGCACAAAATACAAAATTCTGACCTACATGGCTCACGATTTCTATCAATTTTGCCTGATGCACAGCATTTCAGTCACGGCAGAATATATTCAAGGTATCTCCAACACTACGGCGGACTGGTATTCACACCAACTCAGACATTCCAGTGACTGGCACTTGGATTCCACAGTCTTCCAAGACATCTGTAACTTATGGGGTCTATTGGAAATAAACCTTTTAACTTCTCGTTTGAATGCTCAACTTCCCCGTTTTTTCAGTTGGAGACCAGATCTGACAGCACTGGCAACCAATGTTTTCTCCCAAGATTGGTCTTTTTCAAGGAATTGCGCTTTACCGCCCTTTGCACTGATTCCCATTGCCTTTTCCATCTAAGTCGCCAATCTGGCACCTGTTGATCGTGGCTCCTCTATCGACGTCCCAACCATAGTTCCCTCTTCTTCAGGAGATGGCTATCGACCTTCCGCATCTCCTTCCATCTCTCGAGTGCCTTTTTTAGGATCCAGACGGTCTGCCTCATACCCTTGTTCTCCAAGGTCTCTTGCATCTCATGTTGTGGTTGATTTCAGGGCACCTTGGTCGGTCGGTCGAGGGAGTTTCACAATCAACTCTCCGACTTATGGGCACCAACACGAGACAGACTTATAAATCTGCTTGGAGCAGATAGCCTAGTTGGTGCATGAAATTAAATTCAGATCCCATATTGGCTCCCATATCGACTCTTTTTATGTCCTCCATTTTCTGACTTCTCTAATGCACTGTGAACCTTACCGACCTTACCAATCGTCCTTTTCTGCTGGTCATCAAAGTTTCAATTGGATGCCTGTCAGTTGACATCCTGTTATATGTTGACTTCTCTGAGGCATTTGTTTTGCTCATCTACCCTTACCACGATACTCTGTCTTGTGGGACATCTCCATTGTCTTGAATTTATTTCTTGCAAGAGGGTTTCTGACGTACAAGCTCTTGATGTGGTTGCTCGTTCCTTTACTCCAGAAGGTGTCCTCTTCGACTTTCTTGGCGGACAAAAACCTCCTCTATAATCGTTTTATATCCAGCTTTTCCTTATAGATCTCTCCTTTGCCCTGTTGCATACTTATGGAAGTATGAACTTCGTTCCACTACGTTACGGAATCCTTTGAAACAGGAACTCTTCATCTCATTCCAAAATTTGCGTCTTCCCGTGTCTACCCTAGCCTGGTGGGTCAAATACGTTATGTCTCTAGCGGGTATTGATACCTATGTGTTTGCACCTCGGTTCGTGTGGCAATTGATGTTAAGGGTTCCTCGATTGGTTGTCGCTTGGAGGATATTATGAGAGTGGCTGGTCTTCGGAGTCTACATTCCATGATTCCTACTTTAGACCTATTCAACACTTCACAGGAGACATAATTTCACAGCTTTAAACTAGCATAATAGGAGCCTCCATGTTTTAATAAAATTCATGACTTTACGTCATGTAAATAGAAAGATCTGTACATTTTTTATGTAATAAAATTCATACAGATATAACATGCTGGAAGAAAATATGCTGATTTTTTTTTGTTATTTTGTTGAGCTATGTTGTTTTTCATATTTTTTGGGAAATATTAAACAGTAGATTAGTTTAGATAGCGAATGCATATTGAATTTCTACGATAGAAAGGCTATGCTCTCTTCTAGAATACAGACACTTTAAACATGAGCTGCCTTTTAAAAATGTTGAAAGTTGTAAAATATAGCCTTGTCAAAAAAAACCTGTCAGTTTATTGAAACAGTAAATAAAATATGTGTCCTGAGATGTGTCAGTTTAATAAGTGGCATTAAGTGATGTGCTGCAGCTAAAATGAGTGTAAGTCAAAAGTCAGTTACACCCCGACCCATAGGCTGGTGTCTGAGGATCTATTTTTTTTTTTAGCGTAAAGAAAGCTTTGCACAGAGCAGCAGGGAAGATGTTTGGGGTATATCTTTACATATAGTGGTAAACAGCTGTCATTGTTTCAACTAATGCTGGGGTCTCTGAGATTTCAGAGCCAAGCCTTCACACTTCTCTTACTAAATGTTTATGGTAGGAGACAGTGGCGTACATACCAGGGTCGCAGGGGTCGCGGCTGCGACCGGGCCCGGCCCACCAGGGGGCCCGGCCGCCCCTGCGACCCGGTATGTACGCCCAGGGCCAGCCTCTTCCCCTGGGGGGCCCAGGAGCCGGCCACCCCAGGGCCCCCTGAGGCTGGCCCTGCTGACCCCGGGTGGCCGGTCGGGCAGGCGGGCGCGAGGGAGCACTCAGTGCTTCCTCTTCAGCTCTCTCGCGCACCGCAATGATACCGGAGCCGGAAGATGACGTCATCTTCCGGCTCCGGCATCCCTACGCGGCGCGCGAGGGAGCTGAAGAGGAAGCACTGAGTGCTCCCTCGCGCGCCCGCCTCCAGGACCGGCCACCCGCCCAGCAGCAGCAGCACCACTGGACCCCAGGGAATCCCCCCAGCACTCCAAAAGGTAAGGAGACTGGGGGGATTAAATTAAAAAAAAAAAAAAAATAGTGTTAGTGTTTGAGTGTGTGTGAGTGTTAGAGTGAGTGTTAGTGTGTGAGTGTTAGTGTGTGTGTGAGTGTTAGTGTGTGTGTCTGCTAGTGAGTGTTAGTGTGTGTGAGTGGTAGTGAGTGTTAGTGTGTGTGTCTGCTAGTGAGTGTTAGTGTGTGTGTGTGTGTGTCTGCTAGTGAGTGTCAGTGAGTGTGTTACTGTGTGTGTCTTACTGAGTGTGTGTGTGCTAGTGAGTCTGTTTGATGTCTGTTAGTGAGTGTGTGTTTGTCAATGAGAGTGTATGTTTTGTAAGTGAGTGTGTATGTATGTCTGTCGCTGACTGTGTCTCTGTCAGTAAATGTGTGTGTCTGTTAGCTAGTGTGTATGCGTCTGTAAGTGAGAGTGTGTGTGTCTTCAGCACTTACCTTTCTCCAGCGCCGGACTCCCTTGGCGCTGAGGATCCCTCAGCCTCTCAGCTCCGAATGCGACCGCGCACGCATTCAAACCGCCCATAGGAAAGCATTACTCAATGCTTTCCTATGGACGTTCAGTGTGCTCCTCTAGCGCTGTCAGTGAGACAGCCACTAGAGGCTGGATTAACCCTCAGTGAAACATAGCAGTTTCTCTGAAACTGCTATGTTTTCAGCTGCAGGGTTAAAACTAGAGGGGCCTGACACCCAGACAACTTCATTGAGCTGATGTGATCTGGGTGTCTGTAGTGGTCCTTTAAAGGACCACTATAGTGCCAGGAAAACATACTCGTTTTCCTGGCACTATAGTGCCTTGAGGGTGCCCCCACCCTCAGGGGCCCCCTCCCGCCCAGCTCTGGAAAGGGGTAAAACTTACCTTTTTCCAGCGCTGGGCGGAGAGCTCTCCTCCTCCGATCCTCCTCTTCTCCTCCCCTTCGGCTGTATGCGCACGCGCGGCAAGAGCTGCGCGCGCATTCAGCCGGTCACATAGGAAAGCATTCATAATGCTTTCCTATGGACGCTGGCGTGCTCTCACTGTGAAAATCACAGTGAGAAGCACGCAAGCGCCTCTAGTGGCTGTCAATGAGACAGCCACTAGAGGAATAGGGGGAAGGCTTAACCCATTCATAAACATAGCAGTTTCTCTGAAACTGCTATGTTTATGAAAAAATGGGTTAACCCTAGCTGGACCTGGCACCCAGACCACTTCATTAAGCTGAAGTGGTCTGGGTGCCTAGAGTGGTCCTTTAAGTGTGTGTGCATCTGCATGCACTGGCGTACATACCGTGGTCGCAGGGGTCGCAGCCCTGTAACCCCTGTGACCAGGTGCCCACCGCCATGTGTTGCGGTCCGGCCCGCTCGCGCGGGGGGCCCACGGATCAATTTTCGCACCGGGGCCCCAGGGGTCGTGTGTACGCCACTGGTAGGAGAGACACATATATGGCCTTTCCCACTTTGAATGCTCAACTTTTGTGGAGCTTGGAGGGGGAAGAAGGATTTTTTTTCTTTGTGTGGTTTTTATTTTGGGTGTCAGGCTTTTTGCAACTTCCCCACCTTAGAATGGCCTTCTTCACAAGCCATATAGTCTCTGTTTAGTTGGCATTCAATTACATGGAAGAGCAGTACTAGAGGACAGCCATTCAAAGGTAGGAAATCTTCCATTTCACAACTGCTCATTTTTTTATATTTTTATTTTACTTAGTTGTAGCAGGATATGATGGCAGTGTTTTGGGTTGTTTTGATGACATTGTCCCTCCTCTGAGTGCACTGGCCACCCCACTGACCGGCTTCTGCTGAGGGCAGCAGTGATAGGCTGAAAGCAGGGCCGGATTAACATAGAGGCTGATGGAGCTGCAGTTCCAGGCCCATTTAAAAAAAAAAAAAAAAGTTTTTGTTTGTTTTGTTTTTTATTCTTTATTTTTGTTGTGCGCAATGTAACAGATATTCCTGCATTACCACAAAAGCAGATGCAGGAGCAATAAAAATAGACATACTTTACAGCAATGTGGCATTCGTCCTAGTGGCACATTTTTATATTTAAGCAGGAGGGTAACAGGATCATGCAAACGGCAGTGGATCATGCAGTCACAGAGTGCCAAACCTTTTTGAATGTGTCTGTCTAGATTTCTAAGGCTCATCAGGGGGTGCGATAAGCTGTGTCCGTGGGTTAACTGGATGTTTAAACCTGATGGCATGCCCAAACTGGACGTGGTTATCAACCGTGTTAGTATTTTGGGGCATTCAGTGCCATGCGGGTAGTGAATGTAAGGTATTTTTCTGTCTTTCTGAAGCCACCAGCTTGCGGTTTATGATGGGATGTATGTCTGTGGTTGTCGGGGAGGCCGGGGTTTGTCAATGCTGACGTTACTAATCTGAGGTTTGCTCGTCAGCTGGGGCCTTGGGCTTCAACTAATAGTGAGGTCAGTATGGTCTGTTGGGAGCCAGCGTGGGTTTTGGTGGCCCTTGTGTTGTCAGTGTGGTCGCCGTTTGGCCTTAGTGGTGTGGGTCTGCGATCTAGTGGTTTTACGCCTCCATGCTTCTGAAACCTATCAGGCCCCTAGTGTTTGGCTATGCATGGTGATTGGAGGGGGGGGGGTAGTAGACGTTGGCCGGTAAGCCTGCTCAGTGTTTGGTGCATATAGGGTGTATTGGGCGTGGGGTGGACGCCACTTAGAACAAAAGCAATATGTTAAATAAGGTCAACTTGTAAAATAAACAATAAACCAGATACCAGTCGAGTAGGACCGGCAAGCTACATTCCCGTTCTGGTGAGCGTACAGGGCCTGTAGGTTTATGGATAGTCTCAGGTTGTGGTGGCCGCGTAGGCACTAGTTTCCGCCAGTTGTGGGACGAAAGGGGTAACTTTGGTGGGGTCCAACCTGTGGGTTGTCGCTGGGGCCTTTCCCCTTCTGAGGGGGAGAGTCTCCAGTAGGGCATGTGCTTAGGGCAACTCGTGTATCGGGTAGTTGGAGCCACCATGGGTGACCAAGAGAGTCCCCCAGGAGTACTTGATATTCCGGTTTCTGAGGAGTACAGTGAATGATTGGAGCATTTTCCTCCACATCATGGTGTTCCCAGAGATGTCCACGTAGAACGAGAGCATCATGTCCACGAATGGGTATTGGGAGGATCCTTGGACTGCTGCCAACACCGCCGATTTATCCTTCACGCTTTGAAAGCGCACTATTAAGTCTCTGGAGGCAGCTACCGGGGCCTTTTTCGGCTTAGGAATGCGGAATACTCCGTCCAGGCCGACGGCCTTCACGTGTTTGGGTGTGAGCAGTGCTACTAGTAGGCATCTTACCAGGTGGGGAAGTTCAGCCACAGGGATTTCTTCAGGTATGCCTCTTATATTAAGGTTTTTGCGTCGTCTCTGATCTTCTATGGTGGCAAACCTCTGGTCTGTGTTAGTTTGTTGCTGCTGGAGGCCTTTGACTAGGCCCTCTAGTGTCTGGATCCTCCATGTTTGTTCATCTGAGAATGTCTCGAGATTGCTCAGCCATCCCACTAGGCCTGTGATGTCTGTGCGTAGGGAGGCTACATCAGCCTGGATGGTCCTCTGGAGGCCTGTGAGTAGGTCCTTCAGTGGTCCCATTGTGACTGGCTGAGTGTCTGGGCTACGTTGGGTTCATGGCGCAGGCTCCCGCGGTGCTGGGTCTTCAGGCTCCCCATAGAGTGGATCCTCGAGGATTCTGTGCCTTCCCCCAGGTAGTCGGCCATCTTTGGCCTTGCCGCCTCATGTACTTGCCGCAGCATATCTCTGATATCCATCCCCATCCGTGGCTTGTCGGGTCGGTGCTTGTTCGCTTTCCTGCCCATGCTTCCTGGGGTTGCAGCGGTGTTTGTTTATTTTCGTTATTTTTATGATTTTATCTCGTTAATGGCTTGTCAGTGCCGAAGCTCTGAGAAAGTGCATCCGTCCACTTCTAGCATCAGGCTCCGCCCCCGACCTGACTGGTATTTTAAGGCACAGCCGATATTTGAGGCTGCCTGGCCGTGACGGTATTGCAGTAATACCGGCAATACAAATGCATATATTTTTCAGTATAAACAGAGATTACTCTGCAATACCAGCACCGGCCAGTAAGGGTCACTGTGTATGGAGATAGGAAGTTACAGCATCTCCATGCCTCTCTCTACTCATTGATCCGCGGGGGAGCAGCTACACAGCGCAGAGAGTCCAGACAGCTGAGACACATGGAGACGCTGTGAGACATAGGGAGACACATTGGGACACGATGACACTAGGGACACCGTATCTCCATGTCTCCCAGTGTCCCCATGTCTCCCAGACAGTGTCCCTAGTGTCTCAGTGTCCCCATGTCTCCCGGTGTCCCCATGTCTCCCAGTGTCCCCAAATGTCTGTGTCCCCATGTCTCCCAGCATCCACATGTCTCCCAGCCAGTGTCCCTAGTGTCTCAGTGTCCCTATGTCTCCCAGCCAGTGTCCATAGTGTCTCAATGTCCCCATGTCTCCCAGTGTCTCTAGTGTCCCCATGTCTCCTAGTGTCCCCATGTCTATGTCCACAAGTGCCCCCATGTCTCCCAGTGTCACCAAGTGTCTGTGTCCCCATGCCTCCCAGCCAGTGTCCCTAGTGTCTCAGTGTCGCCATGTCTCCCAGTGTCCCCTAGTATCTCAGTGTCTGTGTTCCCATGTCTCTCAGTGTCTGTGTCACTATGTCTCTGTGTCCCTAGTGTCTGTGACCCCATTTTTCCCAGTATTCCCAAATGTCTTAGTGTCCCTATGTCTCCCAGTGTCCCCATGTCTCCCAGTGTCCCCATGTCTGTATCCACAAGTGCCCCCATGTCTCCCAGTGTCCCCAAGTGTCTCACTACCCCATGTCTCCCAGTGTCCCCAAGTGTCTCAGTGTGCCTCGGTCTCTCAGTGTCCACATGTCTCACTGTGTCCACATGTCTCTCAGTGTCCCCTAGTATCCTAGTGACACGGTACACAGTGAGACCTAGGGAGAAATGTGGACACTGGGAGACTAGTGGACAGGGCGACATGGAGACACTGACACTGTGATATATAGGGACACTGATGCCAGGCTGGCCTTCCAATTCTTTGGACAGACATGCCCCCTTTTTGGGCATGTTAGCCCTTTTGGCAGTTCTGGTCACGAGATTTGCGTCAGTGGCCCACCCTTTTACCCCACCCATTGACTTCCTGATTCACTGGAGACTGCTGTTAGGGGGTATGGATTTACTTGAAAGATGAAAGCATAAATTAGAGAGAGATTAGCATAGAGTATATGTTTTCTTATAGCTGCATCATTCGAGTTTCCCTCCAACACCATCTCCATCAGATACATGACGCTTGAGAGGTATGCCAGTTTTAGTGTTTTTGATCGATAAATTCTGTAATTAGGC
Source organism: Pelobates cultripes (assembly GCA_933207985.1). Lineage (NCBI taxonomy): Eukaryota > Metazoa > Chordata > Amphibia > Anura > Pelobatidae > Pelobates > Pelobates cultripes. The sequence goes on from OW240915.1 coordinate 26,085,511, forward strand.
CCCATCATAATTGTCAGCACCAGGCCCACTGGGCTCTTAATCTGGCCCTGGCTGAAAGCTGTCAACTCACACTCAAAAACCTATAGCTTTTGGTTTCGACACTCTTGCTCCATTGTCTGGGGTCTAGAAATGCCAGAGCCGCTATGTTTTTTACACTCTGATAGTCGACACATGGGTTTTGCCCTGTAGTATATAGAATTCTCATGCACTGGTAAGGAAATTCTTGAATCCTACATTCTAGAGAGCAGCATTTTACCTGCAATGTCCACCCAGCATTAATTAGGGACCAGGAAAACATGGCAGACCTGAACTGTCACACTTTAGTGACTATCCCAGTGTGTGCAACCTTTGGCACTCTAGATGTTGTGGACAACATCGCCCATAATGCTCTTACAGCCATAGGGCTGGCAAAATATCAAGGGAGATGTAGTCCAGAAGATCTGGACTGCTGAAGGTTGCCTACCCATGGACTATGCCATTTATTGTTATTGCTGTTATTTACAGCACAGTAATTCAGATGTGAATTTATACCTGCTTGAAACATAGCTGCCACTAGATGGCAGCATACTCATAAAAAAGGAAAAATCTTTGTGAAAGATAGTAATTTGTTAGATAATTTGTGTTACGGGTGTCCGTTGATCCCACACCTCAAATCTGACTCAGCAAAATGCAAAAAAATTAAAATAATTTTGTTTATTTTTTGGATAATGCAGTTACAATTTTGTTTATTGACTTTTGTTGTTGTTGTTGTTTTTGTTTTAAGTGCAAAAGTAATTTTTCACCTTATCTCCCTATTTTTATTTCCACACCCAGTGCAACGTGATAAAGGTGATACCATCTCTGTCATTGATAGAAAGATGCACAGTACATACACACTTGCACTTTAGTGACTGATCGCTACAATAAAAGGTAAATATATATATATGAGAAAGCATCATACCAGATGCATGTCTTTTTTTTTTTTTTTGCTATTTTTTTTTGTTTATTTTTGCTTTGTTTTTTTTATTTGTTTATTTTACTAATGCAAAACCCAATTGTACCTTAGCTTCTTGTCATTCTGTGGCATTTTCAATTTAGCACTCCACCTGTTAAGGGACCTAGTAACTCACAGCTCCAGATATACACTTGTAAGGTGCCTAATGATGAAATCTTCCACACTGCCTTTCTTCATTAATTGTGCAGCTCAGACATAAAACCAAAAAAAAAAAAAAAAACATTGGCTTCAAATTGAATATTGTGGATTAGCCATTTAAATCATCACAATCCGTGAGAAAAAAAATAAAGAATGTAAATGATTTATCTACAGAAATCATCATTAGAGTCTAGGGGAATTTTTGTAGATAAATCATTCGATTGTGATCATTCGAAAAGCTTATCCAAAATTATTAGATTAAGTCCATAGTGTGATATTGTATAGTATATATTTATAGACCACCAAAAGGATTGTGCACACTAACTTGGGTTGGTGAAAGATAAAAAAAAAAGCGTCCCAGTTTTTCACAAAAAGAATGAAAAAACCCCAGCAAAACCCACTCCAGAGCAGCTTTTAGAGTAAAACGCAGATGGGACGTATAATGTAAAATATCAGATAACAAGCAAATATAGGTCCCCACTGCATTATAATTTGTGATTGTGATTTGAATCTATTGGGCTCTGATAAATGTGAGTGCAAAGTAGATATATTTTTACTACAGAATCACGTTGGAGAAAATACTATATATATATATATATATATATATATATATATTATTTTTTTTATCTGTTTATTTTCCTGAGAATTGTTTAAAGGGACTCTCCAGCCAACCCGTTTTACTCACCTGGTTCCAGCGCCGGGAGCCTCGTGAAGCCGCGCCCCGTATTTCGTCAAAATGACGAAATAGGCGGGCGCGAGCAGGGAGCAATCAGACTCTTGCATTTCGAAGTGTCATTGCTCCCTTGTGCGCAAGCGTGGCTTCGCCGCACATGCGCACATACTTCATAGGGCGGCATTCATGCTGCCCTATGAAGTCCTGAGCGCCCTACCGCGTATGCGCGCAGTGTGTGCAGCCGCGAGCTGACTGACAGACAGCTCACCTCTCGGTCTTTGCCCGCCCCCTCTCCTCTGCTGACAGGCAGGAGAGAGAAGGCGCGCACACAGTGCCTTCTCTCTCCTGCACACTTCAGACGTCTTTTAATACGTCTGACGTGTACATGGCTTTTTTAGGGCCATACATGATAGGAAGTCCCTCTGGTGGCCGTCTGAGTGACAGCCACTGGAGGTATTCCTATCAATCAATGTAAACACTGTATTTTCTCTGAAAATACAGTGTTTACATTAGTATGCCTGCAGAGAGCTATAGATCTCACCTGAACAACTACATTAAGCTGTAGTTGTTCAGGTGACTATAGTGTCCCTTTAAGCATGTTTGAATTGTAACAATAATATTAAGGTAATAATGGAGGTGCTCCATTCACATTTTAGTGATTTTTACGAGTGTGTATTGTTTTGCATTCCTTTATGATGTGTTGTTGAGTACTCACACATATAGTGCCAGTAGTGTTGTAGTGTAAGTGTTTATTTTGATACACTATATCTTTTAAGTGTATACATTGCACCTCTAGGAATTGATTCCAATCTGTTAGAGAAAAAAAATCTAATTATTTATGTGTAGAAGTCACCATTAAAGTTTTGTAGATAAATCATTTGAAAAGTCTTTCTTACAGATTGTGATCATTTTAAAATGTTATTGAAAAATATTAAATCATGGCTATAATCTGCTGGTCCTGGGATTTGCTCCAAACAGAGGAAAATCATAGGTAAACACAGTGTGTATGTTGCTATGTTCCAGTCTAGAGTGATCTTCTGTTGGAGAAGAAGCATAATTGATCGTTGCGCCTTTACAGTCCATAATGAATACCTCTGCCGGATTTATCTACGTCATGACCCGCAACTCTCCCACCTCACCCCTGTGTCAGTCTCTACACTGGCTACCTGTTTCATCTAGGATTGGCCTCATTTCTCATGCTCATCTACAAAGTTTTCCATAACTGTGACCCTGCTTACATATTCTCCCTCATTACCAGATACGCTTCAGCCCACAATTTCTCAAAGACTCCTCTGTCCACAGCATAGTTAATAAAATAGAAAATGAAATTCGCTTTATTAGGAATCCATCAAAATATAAAAATAATGGGATTTAAACCTGAGAGTGACAAACACCTGCACACCTCCTGTGCTGCTGCTCAGCCTCACCGCTTCTCCAATGACCTGATACTCTCCCGTTCTTGCCCTCTCACCCCAGACTCTCGCTGCAGGGTTTCTCCAGGGCTGCTCCCCAGCGGCACATTTGACTCTCCCAGTCTATGCAGTGCTTCAAACAGCCCTATTAACATAATTTAGAGAGACCTATCATCCCTTCTCATCCCTTACAACCTTTCTCTCCTGTTTCCCATTTACTGCGCTCCCTCCTCCCAAACACCCATCCTTTATCTGGTTCATCCCACTGTTTGCATTGCTTACCTATTGTATAGGGCTACAGAATATGTTCAAGCCAAATAAATAATGGTGATTGGCATCATATATAACGAGTGTGTTTAGCAGACTGAAGAGAAGAGGAGCCATAACAAGTATACATCGTAGAATGAAGGACATTTCCTATTCCCTATGACTCTAATACAGTTTGTGATACTGTTTCAGATCTAATACCAGTTTACAATTAAAATTTAATTAGCAAAAAGTTTTCGAGCAAACATGAAATAAATTCAAAAGTCAGTGCATTTTGACATTTCAAATTCTAGGCGTAGACAGGATCAGCTGGGAGATCAGACAGTGCCTGTAAGTTGGCATTATGTCAGCTTCTTCATTACAGACTTTGCTAAAATGAAATTATCAATATGAGTGGGAAACAGCAATCAAAGTTAAACATACATAGGTGAATTATGATTATTACTAGTCGTATGACGTTCTAATTTTGACACCTTGAAATTTATTCAAATTATAATGTTTTTTTATAACTGGATATTACATAATGTACAAATAAGGTGTCTTCAAACACTGGCAACTACTCTATTAGTGAAATTAGTAATTTATTTTCTAACAAATAATTCAGACAGATAGACAGGTAGGTAGGTAGGTAGATAGATAGATAGATAGATAGATAGATAGATAGATAGATAGATAGATAGATAGATAGATAGATAGATAGATAGATAGATAGATAGATAGATAGATGGGGAGGGGGAAAAGGTATTTAATTCCCTGTTGATTTTTGAATGTTTGAAATGATCAGTCTATTTTTTTAATGGTAGGTGTATTTTAACAGTGAGAGACAGAATAACAAAAAAATAAAAATCCAAAAATGCATGTCAAAAAAGTTGTAAATATATTTGCATATCAATGAGTGAAATAAGTATTTGATCCCCTATCAATCAGCAAGATTTCTGGCTCCCAGGTGTCTTTAATACAGGTAACGGGCTGAGATTAGGAGCACTCTCTTAAAGGGAGTGCTCCTAATTTCAGCTCGTTACCTGTATAAAGGACATCTGTCCACAGAAGCAATCAATCAGATTCCAAAGTCTCCACCATGGCCAAGATCAAAGAGCTGTCCAGGGATGTCAGGGACATAATTGTAGACGTACACAAGACTGGAATGGGCTACAAGTAGCTTGGTGAGAAGGTGACAACAGTTGGTGCGATTATTCGCAAATGGAAAAAAAAACACAAAATAACTGTCAGTCTCCCTCGTTCTGGTGCTCTGATGCAAGATCTCACCTCGTGGAGTTTCAATGATCATGAGAACGATGAGGAATCAGCCCAGAGCTAAACAGGAGGATCTTGTTAATGATCTCAAGGCAGCTGGGACCATAGTTACCAAGAAAACAATTGGTAACACAATACGCCGTGAAGGACTGAAATCCTGCAGCGCCCGTTAGGTCTCACTGCTCAAGAAAGCACCTGTACAGGCCTGGCAGAATTTGCCAATGAACATCTGAGTGACTCAGAAAATGGATGAAAGTGTTGTGGTCAGATGAGACCAAAATCAAGCTCTTTGGCATCAACTCAACTCACCGTGTTTGGAGGAGGACGAATGCTGCCTATGACCCCAAGAACACCATCCCCACTGTCAAACATGGAGGTGGAAACATTATGCTTTGGGGGTGTTTTTTGCTAAGGGGACAGGACAACTGCACCTCATTAAAGGGACGATGGATGGGGCCATGTACCTACAAATCTTGGGTGGGAACCTCCTTCCCTCAGCCCGGGCATTGAAAGGGGGTCGTGGATGGGTGTTTCAGCATGACAATGATCCAAAACACACAGCCAAGGCAACAAAACAGTGGCTCAAGAAGAAGCACATTAAGATCCTGGGACCATAAGCCCATAGAAAATCTGTGGAGGGAGTTGAAGGTTAGAGTTGCCAAACGTCAGCCTTGAAACCTTAATGACTTGGAGAGGATCTGCAAAGAGGAGTGGGACAAAATCCTTCCTGAGATGTGTGCAAACCTTGTGGCCAACTACAAGAAACGCCTGACGTCTGTGATTGCCAACAAGGGCTTTTCTAGCAAGTACTAAGACGAAGAGGTCAAATACTTATTTCACTCATTGACATGCAAATCAATTTATAACTTTTTTGACATGCGTTTTTCTGAAATCTGTTTTGCTAATTAGTCTTTCACTGTTAAAATACACCTACCATTAAAATTATAGACTGATCATTTCTTTGTCAGTGGGCAAACGTTCAAAATCAGCAGGGGATCAAATACTTTTTTCCCTCACTGTAGATAGATAAATAGATCCTAATATTTTCTTTGCATTCATATGTAGACACTTTCTAGGTTTTGGAAAACGTGAAGCAAAAAGTAGATGAAATTTTTATTTTCTGCATTTATTTTTTAACAAATTAAGGTTTGAAATTTGCCCCCTTGTAAATGGGACAGGCGACTTGCCGCCACCTCTGTTTTCCTGTTGAGTAACCTGAATTCTCATAAATCCATAGCTCTTTGGCATCCGGGATATCTATTTTTGTCGCCCAGTGTGAAAGGTTTCTGAAAACTACAACAGCTGAGTGACGTCTTGTGCTAATTTATTCCATTTCTCACCGCGGTGTCACGACGGTTTAATGCGTGAAATGATGTCAGTAAGGATATAAATAGTGGAGAAAAGTAAGCAAATAAAATAACACACGTGCAGTAGTATTCATTCATGCTGTTAAAGTCACAGAGTCACAAAACAACCCCAACTTCTGCTTATCGCTATGGTGATAAGTTCTAGAATAAGAAAATACGGCCACAGATGTAGGAAAAACCTACACTGTTGCCACAGAAAAGGTTACCGAGGTAATAGGGGGAATGAACCCAATTAACATCAATACTTGAAAAATTTAAAAAGTGAGGTTAGGTCTCCAAATGAAAAATAGATGGGACCCACCTCTCTAGAATTACCTCTATTATAAAAATATCATAAATGGTAAGAGACTTTATCGAAAACCAAATGCACAACATAAATAAATCCACGTACAAAAGGTGTGCGCACAACCCACCGTGTGAAAACAAAAAACACAGCAATACACCTTTACAAACCTGGGGTAAGATTAATAATATAAATGTATATATAGAGAGAAATACACGTGGTATATACTATTGGTTGAAATCAGTATGTGTAGACAGATCTCTCATATATTTATATTAAATCAAGCTCAGAGTATAGTAGGAGCATTCAACCCATTCTTCTGTCTCAAATATAAATGACAAAGTGTCTTATAATAATTAGACGTTGAACATACTGTGTTCAAGTGACAAGTTCTCTGGTCTATAAAAGTGGCTAGTCTTGGCTGCATGCAGTGAAGTTTTGGGTTTTTTTTGCTACCCTTTTTTTTGTTTGTTTGTTTTGTTTACGTTTCTCTTAAACTCGTTACAGCGTATCCTCTAAGACATTGCTATTATCATTACCATTAGGACTATTCATATTAGCTGTCCTTCTTTGCTAACAAGGGCTCTATAGACCACTTTATGCTTCCATCTTCTATATTACATTGCCCATGGAACTCATCAAACGACCTTGGCCTGCAGCTAAATGGACTCTGCAAGGAGATGAAGAATAATGTGTTGTACATTCCCACAATATATTTACGTGACATTACCTAACCACATCTCTTCTAGTCTGGGGAGGGCATTAGGTTATGTGTGCTGACCAGGGGTTGGAGGGCAAGCTTTGAAAAGAAAAAAGAAAATATGTGACACAGTCAGATTGGGTTTCCAGCAAGTACTTGTGAATCCCACACACACATACACATTCACAGACATACACACACACACACACACACACACACATATAGACCCTGCTTGGTCTGGGAGCGACTCTGAAGGATGCAAGATGTACATAGATGTTAAATGGGGACCTAGGTGAAGAAATTAACTTCTGGGCAAGTAAATAAACAAAATAACTCTAGAATCCTAATTTAGGAGGTTAGTGTTAACTTTAAAATATTTATGTCTATCTCTCCCTGGGTATAACTGCATGTCCTTAGGGCAGGGGTGCACTACAATTCTCCTGATGTTTTGCCAGTATAATGGTTGTAAGAGCATTATGGGGGATGTAGTCCTGGAGTGCTGATGGTTGCCTACCCCTGCTTAAGGGTTTATGAGCTACAATTTTAGCTTTCTTAATCTGAGTTCTTGGTCCACCTTTGAGGGCAGCTATAAGGGTGAAACTCATAGAAAAAATGACCTGTTCTCGAAGTGACCGTGAGGTAACCTACAAGCTAGCAAACAGCCCAGATGATGCAGTGTATTCTATTTTTATTGCATTTTAATATTGTTTTAATATTTATTTACCAAGTAATAAACATAATTCTTATTTTCACATTCAGGGTGGTTCTGAAAGGTCTTTATTCACAGTGGGACGTTTACCTGTATCCTTGGCTGGATCAGATTTGTGTGACTGTCACTTACTTAACTCCTCACCTGCGAATATCCTTGATGGGCTTCATATCACCTAGGCTGCAATAGCAGTGTCAAATAATTGAAAGCTACCATTTTTATTATTTGTCAAATTGCAATCCATACATTTGTAAGTCTGCAATATATACATGTTTATAAAACACAGTTGTTTCCTAATTTGTGTTTTTGCCCTATATCCAAATACTCTGGAGATAATGAAAATCGTATCGTGTACATACTATGTACATATCCACAAGTGGAGATTATACAATTTTTCTGTCATTTCTGAGCAGTGAGTTGCTCAATATGATGTGAGTGAGAACTTTTATATTTTTATATTTAAAATCCAAATAGTTTCTTTTTTATATGCACACATATTGCTGTTTATTGCAGTTTTATACTTATTAAGTGTTCTTGCATAGCAAGACCACTTAATGTTATCTCACATATATATTATTATTAAGTGTTCTTGCAAGAACACTTATTGTTATCTCACATATATATTATTCTTATTATAGCCAAATTTGCCACCCTAACTCCTCCCACAGTTTTTACACTACATAGACCAAAATTTACCAAAACGTGCAGATTGTTCCCGATCGGATTGCTATTACTTTGTGGAACGTTTCGCCGAATGGTTCACGGAATATCGTCGTTCTTGTGGCGAAATTTGTCCCATAGGAATGAATGGCAGAGCTAGAGTGGGAGCTGGCAAATGCTGAAAAATCGGGACATGATTTCTAAACTGCCACCACTCCCTTATTTTCAAGCCCACCTACGCAAATCTTATATCAAAACGTTCAGCTATCCCTGCTGCCACTAAACATGTAAACGGCTAAGCCGTAGTCCTGATAGTTTTCACAATATGACCATTTGTTTGCAACCAACGCCGTCCATTGACATTCATTGAAACTTCACTCTGCAAAGCTCAAATTTGAAGTGCAATTTCTAAACTGCGACTGTGCCTTCATTTTTAATACTTCAGAGACATACTATGCATCAAAATGTAGGTCTGGGTCTTATGATTCTCACAATATAAAGCTCTTCGCTGTAGGAGTTATAGTTTTTAAGATACGACCGTTTGAAGATGGCAACCGCCAAAATACTCTGACCTGTGTCAAGCTGCAGCAGCAAGTGATGTCATAGACAGGGCCTTTTGAACACCTGCTAATGTTTTTATAAATGTATGGTTTAATGTAACTGTGCAACAACGTTGCAATTGAATGTGCTATATAAATGATAACAGTTACTCCGCCCACTCCTGTTGTAGACTCCTGGTGGCGGCAAGAACACTTCACACAATTTCCCCAGAAATTGTAGCTTTTCTAGTTCAATATATAATTGTGACGAAAGTAACCTCGTCACGGGTTCTTGGAGGGGTCTGCTGGCCAGCCTCTTGCCTCAGGAGTATGGGCCCTGCAATATACATTGCCCAATGCACTTGAAAAAGCTCTGTTCATGTGAGTTATGTACTTTTGTACTCCAGACAGAGAGACTGACCGTTAGCCCTTATTCCCTGGAACTGTTTTGGGCATAGGACCATGTGCACAATCGGTCAAAAATAAGACTTTCAGGAAATTCCTGAACCCCTGAACCAGGCCCGGATTAATATAGGGGCTAATGCAGTGGCGGATCCAGAGCCTGATCTCGAGAGGGGCACTTGTAGATTATTTAAATAAATAATCCAGGCACAATAACCACTACAGCTCAGTGTAGTAGTTATGGTGTCAGTAGTGCCAGAATTCCACCCCAGAGTAAGTAGTCATACCGTTTAAGAACAGTTTGACAACTTACCTGGGGTCTGCTGGGATATAGGGTATAGGAGCAGTGGTGTGTGTTAAGGGTGAAGTGTGTGAGTGCGGCAGTGTATGTCAGGGTTGTAGTGTGTGTGTTAGGGGGCACTGTATGTATGGGGGCACTGTATGTATGGGGGACAGTGTGTGTATGGGGACAGTGTGTGTATGGGGACAGTGTTTGTGGGGCAGTGTGTGTGTATGGGGGGCAGTGTGTGTATGGGGACAGTGTTTGTGGGGCAGTGTGTGTATGGGGACAGTGTTTGTGGGGCAGTGTGTGTATGGGGGGCAGTGTATGTGGGGCGGTGTTTGTGGGGCGGTGTGTGTAAGGGGGGACAGTGTGTGTGTGGGGGACAGTGTTTGTGGGGCAGTGTGTGTGTAAGGGGGCCCAGTGTGTGTATGGGGACGGTGTTTGTGGGGTGTATGTATGGGGGACAGTGTGTGCATGGGGGCCGAGGGTGTATGTATGCTGGGGACAGCCAGTGTTTGTGGGGCAGTGTGTGTGTATGGGGGACCCAGTGTGTGTGTATGGGGGCAGTGTTTGTGGGGCGGTGTGTGTAGTGTGTGTATGGGGGCAGTGTTTGTGGGGCAGTGTGTGTAGTGTGTGTATGGGGCAGTGTTTGTGGGGCAGTGTGTATATGGGGCAGTGTGTGTAGTGTGTGTATGGGGGCAGT
>OW240915.1:26095994-26246242 GCA_933207985.1 Pelobates cultripes
AAAGGAAATTTTATTGCCAATTGAAAAAGCCCTGTGAGGCGAAACGCGTTTTGGCTGTATTTATATTTTATTGATTCTGTTATTACTAATAAAGTTATATTGAGATTTTTATATATCTTTTTATTATATAATACCATTTTTTATTTTCTGAAACCTGGTACCTGCTATATTGGAACGGCATATGCTCAAGAATCCCAGGTGGGGATAATACCACCTACGTTACCAAAGTGAGCAGTATATCCTGCTCATATACATGTGAGTATTTTACTGCTCTTATTATTTTATCCTTTACACTCATTCAGTGAGCACTATATTGTTTCTTCATCTCTCCACATACCGAGGAGTTTTTCGTATTTTCGCCACCTATATCCTACCAGTGGAGGATCAATGCCACTGAATGCTACTATCACTTGAGCAAGTTTATGCTCAGAAATAGGTGAGTGGATCACCTGCTAAGAGATTTGTCTATCTACTCATTTGCTGTATTACCATCTGCACTATTGGAGTCTTTCTGTTTTCTTTACATGTTCATATACCCACCATCAAACTGAGATACCGCTAATACAAGAAGATCCAGCTAATCTTTGGACTTTTGGACTTTTTCCAGACTCCAGTATTATCACAGGTCCTATTTAAGACTTTTTTAATATTGGGATCATTTTTCCCTGTTTTATTTATATATTTGTTTTATCCCATTTTATATTTACTTTTATTTCCACTACCATATAGCGCGACCTATATATTTTCTTTTGTTCTTCGGGAAGACATGCCCAATTTTGTGGGCATGTTCGCCACTTTTGACAGATCTGGTTATGTGATTCACATCAGTGGCACACCCTTTTAGCCTGGCCATTGACTTCCTGCTTCACTGGACACTGCTGTTAGGGGTATGGATTTACTTGAAAGATGAAAGCGAGAGATTAGCATTGGGTATCTGTTTTCTCATAGTTGCATCCTATGAGTTTCACTCCAGCACCATCGCCATCAGATGTATAACCCTTGGGAGGTATGATTGTTTTTGTGTTTTTGGTCGATAAGATTCCGTAATTAGGCCTATCGAAATTGTCAGCTCCAGGCCCACTGGACTTTTAATCTGGCCCTGCCCTAAACTGATCTGGGTGATTTTTGGATATGTTCGTCACCCAAATCAGGGCTATCATTGGATGTAACATTTATGTATTTTTGTATTTTTATGTATTTTTAGGGTACATTTGGGTTATTTTTTTTTTTTTTAAAGTATGTTTTCTCCTGTGCTTGGAGATAATTGGATTAGAATTAGTACAGTTACTGATCCAATTATCTCCCATGCAGAAAGGAGGGATTGTGTGCCTTGTAACCTTATTGTTATTGGTCTATGAAGTTGCAAATCAGTCTACCATCAGGTCCATGTGGGCATACCCCTTGCATGGGGATTGTCACACAAGGCAAAGTGTGGTTTCCATTAAACAGAGATTCGTTTACCCCTTCATGAAGTCTTGGCTAATGTTTGGGGGATTGGAGAGCTACATACACTCTGGGGATTGCTATATCACAATACTCCCCTGAGTATAACTACTAGCTCGTCTAAGAGCTGTTCCTGCTATGCTCTCTGGACTAGAAGAGGTCTACACGACTGGAAGCTGGATCCTGGTCTTGGGTCCAGGGTGATTGGAGGATGAAGAGACCCTAACCAAACTGCGGCGGTTCGTGGGGTTTACGGCGGTTATGGTGTTCCAGTACAGTGCTTATGGTGCTCGAAAGTACTAGGAAGCAGCAATTGACAGAGGTACCCGGTAGGGTACGTCACAATAATCATTTCGAACACAACAGAACATCATACAGATGAGAGATGATGAGATTTACACCTATTGTTCAATAAATTGCAGTTTTTATCACACTTTGACATATATATATATATGTTTTTAATTAAGACATCTCAATAAAAGTAAAATTTTATCTAGATTGGGCTGTTTGCGTTAAAGCATTCTTCTTTTCCCTTTTCTTTCTTCTTTTCTGTAAATTACAACAGAGTATCAAATTCCCACATTTTTATCATTACTCTGCTGCTATTACTCCTGGCTAAAACCAAACCTGTCTATACCTAAATGTGTCAAGGAAGCAATTAAAAGACACAAAATTTGACGTATGACTGCGTTAGATGGCGGCCAGGTTCCGTACCCAGCCATACCACTTTTAAAAGAAGTCTGACTTCCAGCCCTCGGCCAAAACTATCATTAAAAAGATATTGAGAAAATGAAAGATGGCACTAATTAAACAGATACTTAATTCTAGAGCAGATACGACAATAAGCAGACAAGATGCCATAAACAGCCCTAGTGTGATGTCAGATTCAATGTTCTGTTTCTGAGTTAAATAAACAAGAACATTATACGGATAAGAACTCCCTGATTTGGAAACCTAGTTACTATCTATCTGGAATGTTTGCAGACCCACAGACACCTTCAGAATGGGCTCCTGTGCAGAAATGTCTGGTCACAGCAGTGATATAAGATCCAGGGAGCTGAGAAGACAATTTCAAATTCTGGAATTGTTTTGCTAACTTGCTTTAAAATATATATCAATCTTAATAGTCTTAAACACATAAAATGTATTGCTATACCATTATATGCCATTGAATATGCCACTTTTCTTGTGTTTTACAAATAGACAACCTGTAGTCCCTGCTCATAAATTAGGAGTAATGAGAGTTGCAATCCATCAACAGGTACATGTTACAACACAATATTTACTATTTAATTTTCATGTATTTCAGTGATTGCCGAGCTTTGGCACCTAGGATGTTGTGGACTTTGTTGATCATCATGGCCAGTCAACAATGACAAGTAGATCAACCTGAAGTGGCTACTCTGGTGCCTTAATTTGGGACTGTCCCTTCTAACTCAGGACTGTTGGCAGCTATCATAACCCACAACAGGTGGCAAAGAATGACAATCAATGTTCTATATGATGATACTATAATAATAGTTATAATGGCTGATAAAACAAGGAACAAGAAGTTATTTTTACTAATATGTTTTGCCTTTTACCAGTCGTACACATTTTGTTAGTCTTTTTGAACTTTAATTGTTATATGTGAATGTCCAGATAGGACTGGTGGATGTATATAAAATAAAACCAGAAAACGTCCCATTTGAAAACAACAGGATTATTAATTGGGAATTCAAAGGGAATTTAAACTTAAGGTCAAAGTAGCTGGTTTGGAGAATGTTTACATTTTGGGTATTTTAATATTACATTTAAAATCCACTTGGAATTTTCACCAATTCTTACTCATTTCAATGTGTATTTATAAGGGATCTGTGATCAGACATATATTTTTGATTATGTTGCATTCATTTTAACCTTCTGACAACAACACAACGCACACGGCAGTAGTTGAATAATATTTAATAAAGTAACATAATACATCTTCCTCTAAGGTACAATACTACTAAAACTATTAATGTAGCTAAAAGTCAAAAGAATTCATTCACAGCTCGGTCACAACAAGGAATGCTACTCTCCAAATTCACTATTCGCCTACTTGCATATAGTCACACGGATGACTTGAATTCACTTGAATCATTTTTGAGGCATTTAAGGTAGACGGGGTGTTGTAGTAAGCTTTGTAGGAACATAGATAAATAAAGCAGCTATAGGTTCCTTCTTACTTCATCTGTTTGTTGGCTTATTATTGCTGAATTCTGCCGACTTTAGAGGATAATTGTCTGAATTTCACTCCTTTGATTGATTGAGTTCAGTGAATTGACTACCAGATCTCTTGGACATTTGTCATCTACAAAATAAGTCATCTTTAAAATATGAATGAATCACGCGCATCTCTACGGGAAATATATGTTTTTTCTACCTGTAATTTTTAAACACTTGTTAAAATAAGAAAAGCTAGGTATTCTACAGGTCAACTGATTACAATGTTTAAATCACATAGCAATACATTAATCGTGCAAACACATCAGTATTAATATAACATATAAAGGAAGGAGAGAGATATTGCTGGTATGACTGGTTCAATGCATAACCAAAATATCCCAACCTCTCTTCCCTGTTCCCCCAAATCTACACCCTCCTATTGAGAATAATAAAGGTTTCTTTTTGGGTGAGAGAGGGGAAATAGCTGGAGGGAGATAAAGGGGTAGTGAAAAACTCACAGGTTTTACAATTTCAAAGTCAGGTAGTTGGCAGAGGGGCAAATGGTTTATGGGGATGGAGAGGGCAACAAGGGCAGGAGGTTGATATAGTGGGGAAATGGCTGCAAAGGAAACATATGAAGGCGTTATAGATGGGAAAAAATATTAGTTCCACTACCTATATACATTAAACCCATTCTGATTTTGTGGGTTTCGAAGTTGTGTTACTCTCAGATTGAGTTGAATTCAACAGACTGGGATCACTGGAATGTTCTTTTTTACAATGTAACTGTCTTTGAATGATGGTGTGATGCTCGCTTGTATTTGCACTGCCACTAGGTGGCGTGATGCTAACCTGCCAAGGACATGCCTTATTGCTGTTGGTATTCATGTTGGACTTTCCCATTTCTTGATTGGAGTTGTCTGTTTGAAAAGAAGCGGTTTCTCCCTCGCAGGACGGCAGAGAATGAGAGTCTCCTTTTGCGTGTACACTGATTTTCCGACTGAGGTTGTTGGAAGGACAATCGGAATACGAGATCATTTGCTCGGGCGTTTCAGATAGTTTTGCATTTGGAGGCGTGTTGGAGCAACAACCACCTTTCATCGAATCGTTTTCCAGTAACAACAGCTGTCTCCTAAAGGTCTCGGATTGTCTTTTTCTGTGAATTACTTGAATTAGATCTAGCATGCCTAGTACAAGAGATACTGCACTGGTTGCCCAGATAAAAATCATCACTAAGGATTTTTCCGTTGGTCTTGAGATGTAACAATCAACACTGCTTGTACAAGGGGACTGGGAGCAGCTAAACCGCTTTGGAACTAAGATTCCGTAAAGAAAATACTGCCCGGCACAGAATCCGGCCTCAATCGAAGTTCTCAAAAGAAGATGAATGGTGTAGGCCAAGGAGAAATCAGGAATCTCCATATGCAGACCTACACTATGATAACAAGGGGGGTCATCTTTCCTGTAGTGATCATTTGTGACGGTCATGTGTTTCGTCGCCTTGTTTAAAACGTGGACGCAGAACAGGGCATAAGGTAAAAAGACAATCACGGTCTGAATAAGCCAGTATCTCATGTAGGAAACAGGAGAGAAGATATCGTAGCACACGTTGGCACAACCAGGCTGCAAAGTATTGCAGACAAACCTCTCCTGCTCATCTTGGTAGAGCGGGTATCCAGCAAACACTGCCATCGCCATACGAAGCAATACCATTATCGTCAGCCAAATCTTTCCTGCAATACAATATAATCATTATTATTCAGACAGTGGATTGAAACGTCCCTGCACACAGTGACTAGATGTAGTCTTTATGCAAAAACTGGCTTGCAAAGGATTGTGGATGTTTTATTTTGGTAACACCTACTGAAGTGTGAATTCTGGAAAATGAAATGAGAACTTAAAAGTTTGGAACCAAAACAGCTAAAATTAAAATGTAGCTGACTTTTTGGTTATTGTGGCCTACAATTTTAAAATTCACTTGAATCTACTTAGCATCCCTGAGAGTTTATACTTCAGTGAATAATTTTGTGTGTTTTTGACTATATCTGTTGTAGGGTGGGATTTCTTTTTCAGTATCCTGTGCAACAGGACAGCTAAGAGTTATTTGTTGAAATAGCTTTTCTGATAGTTGATAGTTCATAGTGTATATAATGTTTGAAAAAGGCATAAAAGGAAAAAACAAGCATTTGTGTCTTGCTGAAGACGAGGATGATTAAGAGGGATTATTTATTTAAGCAAGGCTTTACATTACAAGTCCTACACTACTAGCCTAGCCTTAAAAGTTATGCTCCACTGCAAGCCTGAGGGGTCCATGGGGTGAATTTCTACTGTTCCACGAGTGGTAATTTCAAGCCCTATCAAAGGATTTACACAATCAGATGCAACAGCTGGTATCTAAGAGTGTCTCTTGCAGACGTGAAACACGCTTCGCTTGCTGTGTGGTATTTCTCTCAACGCCTCTTGCACATTGTGTAATCTATTCTCTTGATCTGCAGATATTGCAACATGTTTATACTTACATGGACATTTAATAAAGAGAAGATTCTATTTTCTACCAGTATTTCTCCGGTGGTGGAGTGCAACCTCTATTTGTTTAGATTGGATTTTGCCTTTATGTGCACAGCCAAGTGAGTATACAGGCATCTTTACTAGCATTTATATGCGTGTCCCATATAGTATTTTATTGCAACATCTCGCTATGGGGAAACAGTAGACTACATATTTTTGTGCAACACAAGAGCAATGGGTTCTGTTCATAAAAACACCAGTGAACACATGAGGCCAACTGAAGATCAATTTGTAATATCAAAGTTGGCCATGAATATGGACTTAGCACATCCATTGGAACCATAAAGTCCAACTTGGAATGTAGTGATTCTAAACAAAAGAATTATTCTTTCAAAACTCAGAGGTAAGCAATCCAACATTATAACAACATTTCAGATATTTTTTTAAACTATCGAGATAATGGCATCAATTTAATTTGTTTGAATCAGAATCAGAAATTATTTCAACCTGTTAGAAGAATCTTTTGTAATGATTTATCTGCAACAATTCTCATAGACTGTAATGCTGACTTCTGTAGCTAAATCATTTGAAAATATATATTTGTATAACAATTGATCATTTGAATCAGAATCAATCTATTTGTTGGTTGAGGGGGACTGAGCGATACCCCACTTAAAAATTGACCAGACCTCGGCACAGTTCCGATCCGAGGAAGCGTTCCAGATTGTTTCAGGGTATCTCCTGGTCAGGTGCTGCATGTGTAAAACAAGTTCAAGCAATACCCAGAACTCCTCAAATCAAGCTGGGAAGCACAGTAAGCCTCCAGCGTCCCCATATTTCTTCCCACAGTGACAATAGGAGCGACAAGAGTTTTTAGGAGCTCTTGCAACCAGGCCCATAGTCTGTGGCAAGGCTAGCCTTTAAGCCTCTCCAAAAGTCTGTGACACGTGAGCTTCCATCCCACACCTCTGTTGCATTATTTAGCAATAGAGGTATACCCAGAAAAGTGAAACTTTTGTTTTACAGTTTAGACCAAGAATGATTTTTGGAATAAAATCTTTAATTCAGTCAATTGGGATTTTTACCACTGTAACTATTTTTGGTTACATTTTAAATGTCGGTTGTCAACTCACCTCAATGTCCTGTTTAGTGAAAATAAAATAAAACCTTTTATCCTACACCTCTGTCACACAGCATCAACTATCCACACACAGTCATGTCTATATTAAGAGTAATTCAGCATCTTAATTTTATATCACTACATTTGAGACATTTACTGAACACACATAAACGTGTACGCATTTCTTAAAGTATACTTTTGTTTAAAATGGCAATATTTGCAAATATGCTGAAACTGATTTAAGCACATGTACATTGTTTGTATTATTGATATATGTATATTCACAATTAATGGTAGTGTCAAAATATGTCATATTATTTTAAATTATAATAGTGGCTACGAGAGGGAATCCACTTCATTCTTATAAAAATGCACCAACACAATCTAATAAACAGATACATAGCCTAAAAACATTTTATTGCATAATTTAATTAACTCCAACAACTTTAAAACTACCAGAATTTGTAATATTGACCAGTATTCATATTATACATAGTTTCCTTCATTCCTGCAGATGTCTAGTAATTAATAAACTAAAGACTAAATGCTCATGTTTACATGATTCTGGTCTGTATAACAGATGAAGCATGTAGGATTTAACATGGTATTATTCACAAATCGCAATGGGGTCTATTAACTAAACAGTGATGTTGAATGTAAACAGAATGAGCCGAAACAACAACAACAAAATCGCTGGTTGTATAGGGCTATTTACTAAAGAGTGAATTCAAAGTGAATTTCAAATTTAAGGCAAAAATAGCCAAATTATAAATTTGGGCGACTTAAAGATTATTTTTTTTTTAATTTCAGCTTTTTAGAAGATCACAATTTAAAATTCACTTCAAATACTCACTGTAACGAATAACCCTCTAAGTGTTTCCAATTCTGCTATTTCGACCTGAATTTTGTGAATTGCTAGGTAATCCAAGTGAGTTCAAACTAAATATCAAATTTTCGGCCATAATAGTTAAATTGGAAATATTCTAAGTCAGCTGCTTTTAAAAAGTTTGGCTTCTTAATCGGCAAATTTGCTAATTCACTTTGAACTCACTTTAAATGTCTTTTCAATTTACAAATTAGTTCGTAACCCTGTCATCTTTTCAAATCACCCCATTTCCATGTTTAAAAAGAAATATCTCACTGTTTCACAATTAATTTTGTTAGCAGATCTTATTCTGTTTTTTACTTACCAATTGGAGTCACATTGTAGTTGAACGTGATTATTAAAAATCCCATGGAGTCCAGATAATTCATTATCGCATAGACATTGGATGCCACCTGTCCAACGTGAATTATTTCAATGTATAAAAAAAAGAAACAGAGGCAGTTTTAGTATAATGAAGAAAGCAGGTATCTGCTATATTGATCAATAGACGGAAGGCAAAATCTGCATTGATATCAATATAAAAATTTTAAAGATACCTTTTCGAGTTTGTTCCTCTTACCTCTGTAGCCTTACTCTACTGACAACTGCTGTGAGACAAAAGGCAGCAGAAGTCATCCTAGCCACTATAGGCTATTCTTACCAACCAAATGCATTCCAGCACCCAAAAATTGTTGGAATATTTGTCGGAAAAAGAGATCACAACATGGAATGACACAAGTCTATAAATTCCCCTGGGATAAAACACAGCCTGTCTCCGAGATAGTTTGAGAATTATGGAAATCCGACTTCCTCGCAGCTCACTTTGAAATTTTAAGAAATATTTAGGTTATGCCCTAAAAGTGCAGCAATCACCATGGAAACCAATGCGTTTCTCCTTCTGATTGCACCATTTCAAAAATCATCCTCTAGAATTTATCTTTCATACATAACATCACAGAAGGAAGGTATGTAAAAAATGTTTTTTTAAATTTGTAGTCTCCCACAAATCAATTTTAAAAACAACCATCCATTATTTATTTATTATACAGTACGTTCAGGAAAATCTGCAAAGGCTTAATTATTAAAGTGTGATTTATTGCAAAAAAAAATAAAAAAAATTGTATTTCTCCAAATCAGCTATATTTTCAGTTTGGAAATTCTTGTCTTAAAATGTGAAATTTGAATTAACTTTGGAGTATGGCAAGTTACAATCTAGTAACACTGACAGTTACTGTGTCTGCCCCAGGCATGCTTGAACTCACACCTCATCTGCTGGGATGCCAATCAATGCATCCACAACTCCTTGTATAAGACAAAAGAATATAATTAAGTATTACCACTTAATGTATCCTTCCTAAGTTGAGGACACATTTTCCATAGTGCAGACACGTTTCTAGTGTATGGCTATATAAATTACATTACACAACATAACGTGATATAGATTATTATATTAATTGGTGAGAACATATACAGAACAACAATAGATAAAATGTTTAGAACAATACTTTAACAAATCAATGGTGCATATAGTGTATAAAAAAATAAAATAAATATCTCACTCTGTATTGTAAAATAACGATGTAGACATGTGTGCTATACCAAGACTATTAGGTATTTATACCTTGGGATCTAGACTTGTAGTTTGCATTTTTCTTTCTTCACTAGATTTTTGTGATTTGATCATTCCATGTGTCGACTTCTACACAATTTTACTAAATTCATTTCAAACCACATTGAAGTGAAGGATTCTGGGTAAAGATTTTATCGCTCCCACAGACTGTAAGATTTTTTGTTTGTGATATACTCTATCACGTGGATCAAGGGACGCCCCATTGGCGAATCTGAGTTCAAAGCCCCTTAAAAACATATAGTGTATATAAATTATGTCAACGGTTACCATTGTAGCATGGTTAATAATTATATTCCCTTCATGGTGACAATATAACACCAAAAATAATGGATTTAGTTTAATTTATATGAAAGTTTATTTATTAAAATACCAAACTGTGACAGATTTAAAGATGAACTGCAAAATATAGGGTAAGCTAGGGTAAAAGCTAGGGTGTCTATAGCTGAGTAGCGGAATTTCTCCAAATCAGATTTTCCTGTGAAAATTGTACAATTTGATTTTCAAATCATTACAATTTGCGGAGTTAGAAGTGGAGAAACTGCATTGTAATAAATAAAAAAGGTAATGTACCCTAAATCGCAGACTTTCGTTTATTTATATATATATTTATATCCATTCTATATCCTACTACACTTTTAGCTGCGGTCGCATTCCACTAACAGAGAAGAATGCAGCCCCATTTGTACTTACCGTTTAACAGTCAGCACCTGTTCTCTGCATTTTAAACTTAATCTGAGACGAATGTGTTAGATTTACGCTGTATCAACTATACAGACACGAGCCACTGAACAGACTGGTTTATTAACTAAATTGTGTAAAGTGCTTACTGAGTTGCAGAATTTAAATGTACTTTATAGTCAGCAGAAGAGCTACACCTTTATGTAGTGGTTATGGTGTATATAGTATGTCCATGTAGGCTTTTTAATGTAAAAATTGCCTTTTTAGAGAAAAGGCAGTGTTTACATTGCTGCCTAGTAACACCTCTAGTGTCAGTCACTCAGACGGCCACTAGAGGTGCTTCCTATCTCAGTGTTGCACAGTGCAGCTGGAGGGAGACCTGTCAGTCTCCAAGCACAATTTACCTAAATTATGGCCACATGCCCCACCCTGAACCCAAGCTCCGCCTCCTGATCTGAAGCTCCACCTCCAGCGCACAAGTTTTGCCCCGCACACACATTGCTGACCTCTCTGTAAGGAAGAGGTCACAAAATGGCAGCTTCACATACCAGTGCCAGGTAAGCTTCAGCCATGACTGTGTGTGTGTGTGTGTGTGTGTGGCTGCTAATGAGTGAGCTTGTGTGTGTGTGTGTGTGTGGCTGCTAGTGAGTGAGTTTTGTGTGTGTGTGTGTCTGCTAGTGAGTGGGTTGTATGTGTGTGTGTGTGTGTGCAGGTGGCTGCTCTGCTAGTCAGTGAGTTGTGTGTGTGTGTGTGTGTGTCTGCTAGTGAGTGAACTTGTGTGTGCGTGTGTGTGTGTGTGTGTGTGGATGGTTGTGAGTGAGCTTGTGTATGCGTGCGTGTGGCTGCTAGTAAGTGAGCTTGTGTATGTGTGCATGTGGCTGCTAGTGAGTGATTTTGTATGTTTGTGGCTGCTAGTGAGTGAGCTTGTGTGTGTGTGGCTGCTAGTGAGTGAGCTTGTGTGAGTCTGTGAGGCTGCTAGTAAGTGAGCTTGTATCTGTGTGGCTGTTTGTGAGTGAGCTTGTATGTGTGTGGCTGCTAGTGAGTGAGCTTGTGTGGGTGTGCCTGCTCCCGAGTGAGCTTGTGTGTGTGTGTGGCTGCTAGTGAGTGACCTTGTATGTGTGTCAGTGTCTGCTTCTGATTGAGCTTGTGTGTGTGTGTGTGTGTGTGTGTGTGCCTGCTTCTGAGTGAGCTTGTGTGTGTGTGTGTGTCCCTGCTTCTGAGTGAGCTTGTGTGTATGTGTGTCAGTGAGCTTGTCTGTAGTGGGCATATGTGTGTCAGTGGGCTTGTATGTTGGAAGCATGTGTGTCAGTGAGCTTGTCTGTGGTGAGCATATGTGAATCAGTGTGCTTGTCTGTAGTGAGCATGTGGGTGTCAGTGAGCATGTGTGTGTGACAATGAGCTTGTCTTTAGTAAGCTTGTGCGTGTCAGAGTTTATCTGTACTAAATTTGTTTGTGTACCAATAAGCTTGTCTGTGTGTGTCAGTGAGCCTATTTCTGTGTGTCAGTGAGATTGTCTGTCTGTGAGCCTATGCATCAATGAGCTTTTTTAGCGAGTTTGTCTGTGTTTGCATGTGGGTATGCTTACTGAATAATAAAATGTTTTACTCTGAAAGGACCAATATTTTCAATTAGAAAAATAAATATACCAATAATATTATGTAAGGCTATGTCTTGCCACCCCAGATGATTGAGTAGTATATAAGCACACACAATATATATATCATCTGGGGTGGCAAGACATATTACATATTATTGGTATATTTCTTTTTCTAATTTAAGATATTGGTCTTAAATTAGAAAGGAGGATAAATATATATCACACACAATACATGGCAGAATGACTTATGGGGCTGGCATAGATTTTTTTTCCAGGGCTACTTTGTATCCCCAGTCCGGCCCTGTATTTAATCTATATTTTGAAAGTCAGCTGTCCAACCCCTGCAAAGCACTGTTTAGCAAATAAACCCTAAATACATACTTATCTTAATAAAGAATGCAACATGAATGATGTTTCACATGGCCCAAAATTGTCAAGTTCTTAGTCAACTCTAACTCACAAATACAGGAATAGTGGATACATATCTAGATTGTAATGGTCCTCAACTCCCCCTGTAGTGTAGTTTGTCAAAGTTTGTCTTTTTTACTTACACCAATTGAACCCATGTACAGCGCTGCAGAATGTGTTGGCGCTTTTACAATAAAGTAAAATAATAATAATAATAATAATAAATGACTGTAAGAAAGTAGAACAAATCCTTTACAAAAATTAGAACATTCTGTTGAATTGCAATCCATAAAATATTTTTTTGCGAATATTGCAACTAATTAAAATTTCCACTTATACTGTACGACATGCTTCAATTAAAAATATATTAATTAGTTAATTGAATAATAGTGGATAAAGATTGCAATTTCAGCAATAAAAATGAAAAACAGGAGAGGACCTAATGCGCTGCATGTAACTAATTTGTTACGCACTGAAAGGCTTCTCCCTTTGGGTGACTTGGATGTGTGCAAGATCTTAACACTGAAATGGTTAAAGCCTTCTCTCCTCTATTTATGTATAAGCAGTGTAACTGGTTTTTGTCGCCTTCTACCTGTTTATCTCTCGTGTGCCTTTGGGCTATCTC
Organism: Pelobates cultripes; assembly: GCA_933207985.1. NCBI lineage: Eukaryota > Metazoa > Chordata > Amphibia > Anura > Pelobatidae > Pelobates > Pelobates cultripes. Next base: position 26,109,056 of record OW240915.1, read on the forward strand.
TGTCACTGCTACGTGTCTCCTTTCGGTTCATCCCTGACCCATTCATCCGTCATAATTCTATCGCCTTTTTCCAGACTCCCTAGAGGACTATAAATTGGATGAAGGGTCAGAGCTCTACTGTACAATAGGAGAAATTCTTGCTAATCCTGGCAGTATGCTCAGCATCCTTTTAGTGTGATGCTTTTCACAAGGATAGAATATTTTTACATTAAGAAAAAATACCAGAGGTGAAATCAAAGGTTATAGGACTCAGAAGGTTTAATCCACGAGTTATATAGGTTCTTGTCCTTTATCTTTCAGCTTGTCTATAAGTGGGACAAACAGGCTTTGCAAGAACTAAGCTTCCATAAAAATATTTATTTTGTAAATATTATCTGGGTCCACGAGAGGGTAGATGAGTGTATTCCTTGACACGCGTATAATAATGAGAGCAGATCAGGATATTCTATGAAATGAAGTAAATTCTGAGGATAGTGGAGTGTCTGCAAATTGAATTGTAAGTGTAGAACTGTCCTAAGATGTTTTGACTTGATTTGGCAAGTGAGTTTACACTTTAATGGCAACTGGAGTGATACAAAAAATCATCCAGTTATTTAAATGTGCATAGAGAATTGGAATAGAGCGCAAGTAACTTTAAGAAACATTTTTTTTTTTTTTGTATGTATTGGGGTTGATGTGTACTATGGTCATTGCTGCAGCCCAGGAGTAGTGGGAGTTTAGCACAGGCCCTAATTCTGTATGTTTGTATTTGCTTTTGAATTACGCAGCCATGTTACAATGTTACCGACCACCCCAAGTGTTCCCTATTAAGGATTAATAAGTGTGTAAAGTTTTAGAATATACCCCTTTCGGTCTCATTAGAGATTTTGCTTTGTAGCTGAAAGTAGTAAGGTAAACTAAGGACTCAACTAAGAGGTTTTGCCTTGACCTGGCAGATGAGCTTACACTTTAATTGCCCCTGGAGTGATATTAAAAAAAACTCCAGTTAGAAAGTATCGAAAAGGTGCAGCCTGTCACCTTACCCATCTCCCCTAGTCCCCCTGATTCATAACGAGGACTTTCTTCTGGGCCTAGACCCTAAGGCATTCAGAAACACCTACACCCTGACTACACCACCTCCTCACACAGACGGGCTGCAGGAAGGTTTCAGATTTACTGGGGGGAACCACTCCCACTTTCTTGCAGAGCCCTAAATACAGGCAATCACTGAGTTTTATTAGAACCCTTCCCAAGGGCACTGCGCTGACCTGAGACCATACCACTTTCGAAAAACTCTGCATGGACCCAGATCCCCTGCCCATGGAATATAATTTTTGTACTACATTTTGCAGGAGGAAACCCCCACAGCGAAACCCATTTTTATGGCAAAGTGGGAAACAGCCATAGATAGAACCTGTAACGGCACCCCCAGTGATAAAAGGGTTAAACCGCCGTTTAGAAGATCTTCCCCTTCCAGAGATACAGGCACAGCTACTGCAGAACACCAAACTCCCGAACCACATGTAAGGGAATGCTTCAAACTCCCGAACTGCATACAAAATAGCACTGCAAACTCCCGAACTGGAACCTCACGAATAGCTGCTAGCAGACGAACAGGAAAAGCACCCAAGCGGCTTACACTCCTGGCAATCAGTCTCTAACAGCATACAGTAAATCCCCCCAAGAACGAGACAAGGCTCCGTTTTGAGGGTCAAGCAGGAACAGACAGAGCTGTGGGTTTATTGTTCTTATATACACATTAGTACCACCCACAGGGTTTTGGAACACAACCAATAAACACATACAATACACTCAGACACGCCCACACAAAATCCTCTCCTCTGCCTGTGATACAATTACCTTACACAATGGGTAATGTAATTATAACAAGCAGAGAAATAAAATATTTCCACATTATTCATAACTTGAAAAGTATGCATCACATTCACATAATCAGCATACTCCAAATACAAACATATGTCAAAATCATCCAAATTGGTCCAGTGGTTTAAAAGATAGATCGTAGTCCTTTGTGACCAAAGGAAGCATTGCCTTTCTGCCCAAAACCAGTTCCACAGAGTCTTCTATCCTGGAGATAATTGGGAAGTAATCCAATTATCTCCAAGGACAGAGGCAAAACTCCACTGAACACATGGCAGCAAAAGACAATAAAACACATAAAAACATATAACTGTGCAACCATTGCACAAAACAGGTACATTCAACATATCCCCAGATAGCTCAGATCTGAGCGCACATTATTACTGAATGGCGCTCAGAGCACACACATACAGTTCAATTGCCATGGAGCCAAAGTCTTTCCCATAGTCTTTCATTATATGAATAGGCTCCATGGCATAGCTATCTGGGGTATCACCGCTCAAACAGGGCAAGCACCGAATGACCCGGCTTTCGTGTCTCCACAGGGGAAAATCAAGCGTTTCAACATGGGGCCATAGTCTAAAGGCAGCAGGCATAATAAACATAGCCAAGCAGGACCGCCCCCAGTTCTGAAAACAGGCAATTACTCCACCGCTCAAGTCTTGGTTCTCTCAGATGGAGGAGCTCAGGGCATTAGAGGACCTCAATATGAGAGTGGCTGACGCCTCCAATACATACGCAGAGATTTGGTCTTACGCCGCTCAAGTGGACACCCATAGACCCGACAATAATCAGTGTTTCCCGAACACTGATCAACTACCAATAGCTTTTAACCACTGACCGTAGCAGGAAGACATACCACCCCAAACCACCGGTCTAGAACCTGAGCCAAGAGACAGCTCTGTAAAGTTATAAAGAGAGCGATACACAAAGGGTACGATAATTAGAGGTTGGAAAGTGCATAAAAGGGACACTTAGCTGCTAGATCCCTTCAGCAACCGGGGATTGGGGGTGGGAGGGAGAGTGGACCTGCAGTGCCAGGAAAACATGACTATATGTGCCTCTATGTCCACATTGTCTCCAACAGAGGTCAGTGGAGGTCTTTTCCATGCAGTACAGCTTGGCCACAGTGGCGTCGCTAGGGGGGGGCCAGAGGGGGCCATGGCCCCCCCTACATCATGCTGTGCCCCCCCCAAATGCCAGCAACTTGCTGGCCATGTGTTTAAATTATATTCCCTCGGGCTGTAACAGTCTGTGTTACATGCAGGACTGAGGTGCTGGGTGCTGTCTGTGGCTGGAGGGAGCACTGACAGGCTCCTTGGCACATGCCCTGCCCCCAAACGAAGCCCGCCCCCCGCACATAAGCCCTGCCACTGCCGTTAAGCAGCCGAGCATGTGTGTGTGTGTGTGTGTGTGTATGAACTCAGCAGTCTGTGTGTGTTTGGACTCAGCAGTCTGTGTGTGTATGGACCCAGCAGTCTGTGGGTGTGTGTGTGTATGAACTCAGCAGTCTGTGCATCTGTGTGTGTATGAACTCAGCAGTCTGTGTGTGTGTGTATGGACTCAGCAGTCTGTGTGTGTGGACTCAGCAGTCTGTGTGTGTGTATGTATGAACTCAGCAGTCTGTGTGTATGGACTCAGCAGTCTGTGCGTGTGTGTGTGTGTGTATGAACCCAGCAGTCTGTGTGTGTGTGTGTGTGTGTGTGTGTGTGTATGAACTCAGCAGTCTATGTTTATGGACTCAGCAGTCTGTGTGTTTGGACTCAGCAGTCTATGTGTATGGACTCAGCAGTCTGTGTGTGTGTGTGTGTATGAACTCAGCAGTCTGTGCGTCTGTTTGTGTGTATGGACTCAGCAGTCTGTGTGTGTGTCTATGTGTGTGTGTATGGACTCAGCAGTCTGTGTGTGTGTCTGTGTGTGTGTGTATTTGGACTCAGCAGTCTGTGTTTGTGTCTGTGTGTGTGTATGGACTCAGCAGTCTGTATGTTTGTCTGTCTGTGTGTGTGTATGGACTCAGCAGTCTGTGTGTGTGTCTATGTGTGTGTGTATGGACTCAGCAGTCTGTGTGTGTGTCTGTGTGTGTGTATTTGGACTCAGCAGTCTGTGTTTGTGTCTGTGTGTGCGCACCAGCAGTCTACACTGCGTGTGTGTGTGTGTGTGTATGGACTCAGCAGTCTGTGTGTATCGTGTGCGGACTCAGCAGTCTGTGTTTGTGTCTGTGTGTGTGTATGGACTCAGCAGTCTGTATGTTTGTGTCTGTGTGTGTGTATGGACTCAGCAGTCTGTGTGTGTGTCTATGTGTGTGTGTATGGACTCAGCAGTCTGTGTGTGTGTCTGTGTGTGTGTATTTGGACTCAGCAGTCTGTGTTTGTGTCTGTGTGTGTGTATGGACTCAGCAGTCTGTATGTCTGTGTGTGTGTGTGTGTGTGTATGTATGGACTCAGCAGTCTGTGTGTAAGTGTATAAATCAGCCTGAGTGCATTCAGAAATCTGTGTGTGTATTCAGCAGTCTCTCGGTGTACTGTGTGTATGTACTCAGCAGTCTATCAATAATTAAAATTTTTATTCCTGTGAGTCATTGTGTAGGAAGGGCCCCAGTGCACTGCTTTGCCCGGGGCCCTTAACACTGTTAAGATGGTACTGCTTGTGTGTGTCAGTGAGCTTCTATTTAGTGAGCATGTGCGTATCAGTGAGCTTGTCTTTAATGAGCTTGTGTGTGTGTCCCTGAACTTCTTTGTAGTGAGCCTTGTATTTATACAAGTGAGTTTGTCTGTAGTAAGCTTGTGTGTGAGTCTTTTGTCTGTCAGTGAGCCTATTTGCACATGTCAGTGAGCTTGTGTTCTCACTGTACAAAATATACACATATATACATATATATATATATTGTCTTGTAGGAATGGCATACATTTTTTTCCAGGGCTGCTTTGGATTCCCAGTTTGGCTCTGCCAGCGAGTGCGCTTTACCATTGAATCATCTGTGTGAGCTGCCGCACACTTTAGCCCTGTCCCAGACGCGTGAGCTGCTGTTGACAGGTACTAGTAGTCTAGAGATTGGGACATGGGGTATATGCTCAGCTATCTGTATAATACTATAGTGCTGTTCTCTGTATAATACAGATCTCTGTGTGTATAATATTCCGGGATAGTCAGTGCTTCCTGTATAGTGCTGCTCTTTGTATAATACAGGTCTGTGTCTGTATAATATCCTGGAACAGTCAGTGTTCCCTGTATAGTGCTGCTCTCTGTCTTAGGATATTATACACAAACAGACCTGTATTATACAGAGAGCAGCACTATACAGGGAGCACTGACTCTCCCGGGATATTATACACACAGCCATGTATTATACAGAGAGCAGCACTGTACAGGGTCCGCTGACTGTCCCAATTTATTATACACACAACCCTGTATTATACAGAGAGCACTGACTGTCCAGGGATATTATACACAGACAGTAATTGATAGCTGTGCTGCAAAATGTCCTTGGAATTTTTTTTTTCTAATGTTGGCAACTATGGCACTGTATCAAGGGTAATGTGTTTGTTTTTTAATAATCCCTGGTGGAAAATAATGAATCCTCCACCAGGGATTATTAAAAAAAAACAACAACACATTGTGTCGGGTGTGTGGCTTAACATGCGGCAGGGGCAGGGGCAGGGTCAAACTGCGGTGAGGGCGGGGTTAAATGTGCCCACCTACTTTTGTCCCTGGCCCACCATGTGCCCCCCCTAAAAATGAATCCTAGAGACGCCACTGCTTGGCCAGGATCTAAGCAAGGTTTTACATGCCTGTTCTTGTAGGGTTACACAAATTGATACTTTTGAAACATTCTACCATATGTCTTCCCAATGATTCTCTTTCAAACCCTGCCGTAGATCATATTCAGAAATCACAATTCACCCCAAAGATTAGATGTAGCACACATATGATTATAAAGAAGAAAATTAGGCCCTTCTGATGCATAGGGTTAGTCACTGCCTGTCTAACTGTGCTTGTTGCAGCAAACTACCTGACCTGGATGTATCGTAAGTAATCCCGAGGAGTTAATGCACTCAGTCCCTGGAGATTCTGAATTGCCTTTGTGTAGATGGAGTCTTTTTTTTTAATTTGTTAGGCAAATTGGCATAAACATAGTGGTACAATGATAAGACATTTCGTTTTGTATACATCGTAATACCCAATGTGTAGGTAAGACAGGTAACAGAATGCTTGTCAGCACAATTTTTCATAGCGAACAGGTAAGGTTACAAACCGGGGGTAGGTGTGTTTGTCGCAGATGTGGTAAAACTTGTGGTTTCCCCTGGGATACTAGAAGGAGATGTGTGTGAGTATGCTCATTAGTTCTATCCATGGTGGTACAGTGTGTGTGTGAGCATAGGTGTGTGCAAGCTATTTCGGGTGTGTACGTTTGGAAGCCTGTATGTGTACTGCTACGGAGGTCCTGGTGTGTTTGGGTGCGTTGGAGTGCCATATGAGTATATTACTCCGGCGTACATGATACATCTTGTGGCTTCCTAGCCCGTACCCCTAACCTTGGGGGTGGCGGGGGTGGAGGGTTCTAGATTAAGATAGACTCTTTCAGGGTCTTAGTCATGGGGGGTCTGCCTGCCCCTGTTATGTAAGTGGGTCCCCATACAATTCTAAGCAATGCTCGAACATTAAGGCATAAAGAGCAAATATAATAGTGAATACAGAGAGAAAAGTGAACTCGGTGGGAGTAAACAAGAAAATCAGAACCAAAACATTTACGGCCAGGTTGGCGGTAGTAACTGTGTTGTAAATGGCTTGTTTTAGGCTCAGTCCTAAACAAGTTCAGGTGTTTGGGGCCTGTGGGTCTTGCACTGACATAGCAGGAGTGGTTCTGTCTTCTGGGTCCCCATTCTCTGGGTGGCCTGCTGGTGTAGTGGGTGGTCGTGAGGGCTGTAGGCCCATTGCGCTTAGGAAAGTGGGCGCTCCAGCTAGAGACGTGAAGTTATGAGTAGTCCCCTGGTGGTGAACCAGCAGTGAGCCAGTGTTTCCCCACCTGTATGCTATTCCAGCTGTGCGGAGTATTGTGGTCACCGGTCCAAAAGTCTTGCGCCTCGGCAAAGTCTCCCTAGTAAGATCCTGGAAGAACAAAAGCTGGGAGCCTTCAAAGTCCAGTGGTGTTTTTCCTTTCAGGGCAGTCATTATTTGTATTTTGTCATGGATGGTTATACAGCGCAGGATGACATCTCTGGGTGTGTTGGGCGAGATGCAGACTGAGGTTGTCACTCGGTAGATCCCATCTAGGACAACTTTCTTTGCGGTGGCCTGTGGTAGTATAGTGAAAAGCAGGCGCCGTATATAGTGTGGCAATTCCTCTGTTAGGACTGTAGTGGGGACACCCCGGATTTTAATGTGTGTCCGGCGCTGTCTATCCTCCAGGGACATTATTTGGGCAGCTAATACGTGCTGCTCTGTTTGGAGTTGTTGGATTGTGTCTTTGAGGGTGCCTACTGTGTCCTGGACACCGATGATGCCAGTGCGATGTCTGCTGCCAGCAGTTTGTGTATATTGGTTAAGAGTGCCTTCAGGTCCCCTTCAGTGGTGGGGGCTGTCTCGTCTTGGGGTTCGGGCAGTCGTGTGTGTTCCGCCAGGGGGGCCGTTGAGGTTGTCGGTTCGCATCCGGCCGATTCTGAGGTCAGGTTGTTGCTGGGCGGGTGTGCAGTACGCAGTTCTGGTTGCCCTGGCCGGCACAGCATCTCCCCTATGTTTCTGTCTTGCAAGCTGGTGCCAGCCGTGTGCTTTTGTGAGCGGCGGCCCATGGTAGGTGTGCCGGTGTGTGTGTTGAGGGGGGAGTGCTCCGGGTAGCTTCCGCCGAGGTAGGCCTCAAGGCCTAGGTGTGGCATTGCGTGGTAGGCCGCAGTTTTCCACCTTTGCCTGGGCTGCTTGGGGGCCTGAAAGAATGGCATCGATTCAGTATGCTTTGCTGGATTATGTTGGTCGGTTTTCGAGGTTTGATGGAGCTTAGGAAGGTTTTAATGCCAACGTTTTCAATATTATTATTATTATTATTATTGCCATTTATATAGCGCCAATAGATTCCGTAGCGCTTTACAATATTATGAGAGGGGATTTAACTATAAATAGGACAATTACAAATAAACTTACAGGAACAATAGGTTGAAGAGGACCCTGCTCAATCGAGCTTACATTCTATAGGACTACTTGAGTCTCTAAGTCTCAGACCTAAGTAAGAAGGTTCTATTGTGTAAATAAGGTATTAATGTGTGTCTAGAGAAAGTGCCATCCCATACATGAATTTATTCCCAAATATAAAACAGTGGTAAACCAGAACCCATTATCAGAGATTCCCATGGCAACTCTTTGATCTTGCGAGAGTGATCTCTAGTTTGAACTGCTACCGGCTAGAATTCATTACACACACACACTCTGCACCTCTCATAAACACACACTGCGCCTCTCACGCACACTGCACCCCTCACACACACTCTGTAACCCTCACACACACATTCTGCACCCCTCACATACACACTGCACCCTACACACACTATACCTCACACACACTGCACCACTCACATACACAGTGCACCCTTCACACACACACTGTGCACCCTTACACAAATTACATTCCAGACAGACACACATTTATGACATGCACATTCTGGATCCCCTATGCATACACTAGATCCCCTGTAAGTAAACGCAAACACACACTTTGCATCCCTTACACACACTACATCACCCATACTCTACTGCTCCTATGCACACTGTGGCCACTAAGCTCCTAACTACACATATTACACACAAACACAATACAATTAAAACCAATTTATTTACACAAAACACTGCACCATGATCAGCTTACTCTACACACACGCAATACCACAAACAGGCACCAAACACATTCACAATGCGCTTTCCTGGTAATTTTGTCCTCTGGTTTCCCACGTATGGAGACACCCGAGACAAGTCACAAGCGAACAGCGCAAGCATGTTAATAAATTTGCTTGCGCTGCGCATGGACTGCCATGGATAAGCATTGGACCAACATGCTCACTTTGAGAGGGGGTGTGCTTGTCATTGGTGATGACACAACACACCCTCTCTGGCCCCGCCCTCGTTTTGGTGGGCTGCGATGATTCCAAAATGCACTGGCCGAATATTTTTCCCAATCCAGCCCTGCATCCCAGCATTAAATGTGTGGACCTTTACATATGTGGACCATATGATATATACAATATCATATATGCAATGTGTGTGTGTGAGAATATGTTTGGGTGGATTAGATATGCATGTGTAAATGTATTCTCTCCCACAGAACTAACTTCTTAAAAGAACACTCCAACTCCAAGCACTCTACTACAACCCACTGTAGTTAAGTAAGTTAGGTTACTATAGTAGTTGTGGTACCATTCATCTGGTTACCACTGGGAGCTTGTGTTGAATCTGCTAGATTGCAGACTTAAGCAAAATGAGCCAACGCAAGACGACACACAATGGCTGAGAGAACTTAGATGAGTCAAACTAGTGACTGCAGTCCTAATTTGCAGTAAGTAGTGACACCTGCATCTTCTACTGGTGAACAACGTGTATGCTAATGTATCACCAACGTCCAACAGACAGGAGATGGATTAAATAAGGGCTAAAATAAATCCTATCGTACTCGTCAGACCATAAAAGTTACTCACAGCTACAAACTTGTAGTGTCCATGGCACACATATCAGAGATAAATGTCTACTCACCAGGGCTAGATTTCCACTCGCCATTGGCCAATAGCATGTTTCTACTCTCTCACCCTTGGAACACGGCAAATCCCTCTTCTGTGGTAGATTATACATCCTAAGGCAGGTGAAAAGGGCGATACCACTATTAGCAGCCCAGTCATAGCTATAAACTAAACCCACGGACAATGATGTATACATTGTCTCGGTCTTTATTTAATTTAATTTAAAATTAATATCAAGATTAAGCAAATGACATGATAAACCAGGTCAGAGGAGGCAAAGCCAGAGCCAACATTGCAAATGTAGAGGGGAGTCAGAAACATTGTTTCATTTGCTTGACTGTTCTCTATGCTGACTGCAAAGCACAAAGCAGAGAGCTAATAACAATGACTAACGGGGAACCAAGATGGAGGAACCCAGGTGCAGGATAAAAAGATGTGCGTTTCGACATTTAATTAGATTTTTCAAAACTGATAAATACATATTCGTTAAATCTATGGATAAGCAAACATAGTATCAAAAGACCTGGGAAATGACCGTTCCGCTTTAATTATATAATCAGTTATTCTCTCTGACCTCCACTGAAATGAAATTACATCGTGTCCTCATCTTTAACGCAATGAAACAGAGCCATAAAATACGATCTAATTTTATAAAAACAAAATAAAAACTTGTACATGCAAAAAAAAAAAAAATCATAAGATCTCCAATAGCAACAGTCTCTGCACCTATAGATAGATTGCGGATACGAGCCGAACCATTCATTTTCAATGCAGTGTTTTCCTCACATCTGTTGGATATATGAACCTGAGGATTAGTGAGCTGAAACTTGTGAAATTCCATAGCGTGCAGATGGGATATATTATTAACCTGCAACGTAAAACATATGTTCAGTGGGTAAGAAAGATCTAAACATTTTAGAGCCGAGAATTGTTTTTAAAAATTACCTTTGAAGTTAATAGACTTATACTGACTATAATATTAAATTAAGTTACTACCCAAAGTCGGCAGACATAACGTGTTGTGTTCTACATTTGGCCCACCTACCCATTTTCTCTATAAATAAAATAAAACCTTTTTATTTTACATCTTTTGTTGCAGCCTGGCCGATTCCCCTTCCTACCCCAAGGTATAATGGAGCACAGAGAACACCCATCTTTTACCTATACCCTCCACCAATCACATTCTTTGTCCCCTATGCAGCTCCAATCAACCAATAAGCATTCATATACCTAATGATTTAACCATATATTAAACATGTATCTGTTAGTACTCATCACATATTGTCCCTTAACACTCAATTACACCTTGTGTGTTGCTGAATGATGACGAGCTCAGTAAGAACATCATATTCAGCATTCTGCAATCACAAGTACATTGAAATACTGCAAGGAACCACAACAACTTGTGCCAGGTGAAATGTAGACATAATTTCCTCTCAGTTTACTTAAGATAAGATGGTTTAGGTGTATATCTTATCTCCATGAGAGCCAGTGTAGGGCTTGGCCCTGCTACATTCATTAAATGCTTCTTCCACATCTGGGTTTAACAATCAACACTAAACAGTTGGACAACATTGCTCTAATGCAGTAATAGGGGCTGTGGTATGTGGGGGATACGGCATGTGGGGGTGGGAATAAGGGCTGAGGGGTGACAAATGTTGTGGTGTGGGGGTGATTGGGGCTGTGGTGGAGGGGTTTAATGTACAAAAAAAAACAACCTAAAGTTGATACCCCCTCCCTGGGGCTTACCTTGGATAGGTTTGCCATTGGCTTCCCTATGGCATTGGAATCAGGAGAAATTTAAATAGACCTATGTTGTTTAGACAGTACACCAACATTCTACAGTATATGCAGGTGCTATTGTTAATTTGAGGGTTGAGTGCAATCTGTAATGTCTTAGGTAAGCCCCATGAGAAAAGTCTTTGTAGGTTTATACAAAGCCTGTCATGTAAATGTCGACAAATGGAATTCTCTAAGGACAGACACTTCAAAGTATAGGTAACTTTTTAGACCCCGCAGGGAATAAGATGTCCTCCTGTTAGCTGTGGCATGCTCCTGCGGCATTTGCTTGAAATAGATCAAGTGTTTGTGTATATACTTAAAGGTTCATGTGCTGGACTCACATTACACCCGTACAACAAATGTTTTTCAAGCCTGGGATTATTGTGACATAAAGGGCAAAAGTTGAGGGCAACGTTTAAATTAATAATATTAATATGACTGGGAAAGAAATATCTGCCTGAAAATATAACATAACAACACATAGAATTTAATATAACGTTTCTCGGAACTCAACCAACCAACCAATCCATACAGAACTCATTAACATGGTAGTAGAAGGATGATTAGAACTAATCCATGTAAGAAAGTTTGTATACTCTTTATCTAGAATGACCAGTGAGAGCTTGGTAGGAAACCCATATGCAAAGTTATGGTTCCAGTTCTAGAATGTCTAGATTGAAAAATAACTGCTTCTAGTGAATGGTGTCAAGTAATTATTACACTGTGCTATACCCACTAGAAACTGTCTACAATATGAATGGATGGTTTGACATATTTAGCTATTATTATTATTATTATTATTTATAAAGCGCCAATAATTTCCGTAGCATTGTAAAATGGGTGGACTAACAGACACGTATTTGTAACCAGACAAGTTAGACACACAAGGAACAGAGGGATTGAGGGCCCTGCTCAATGAGCTTACAGGCTAGAGAGAGTGGGGTATAGTGACACAAAAGGTAAGGGTAGGGTAGAAAAGAAAGTTGTAACTTACAATGATAGTTTTCATTGAGGGCTTAGTGTTTTGTTTTGATGACAGTTTCAGGAGAGGAATCAGGGTGTGGGGAGGGAAAGCTGTTTATACAGGGAGTGCAGAATTATTAGGCAAATGAGTATTTTGACCACATCATACTCTTTATGCATGTTGTCTTACTCCAAGCTGTATAGGCTCGAAAGCCTACTACCAATTAAGCATATTAGGTGATGTGCATCTCTGTAATGTGAAGGGGTGTGGTCTAATGACATCAACACCCTATATCAGGTGTGCATAATTATTAGGCAACTTCCTTTCCTTTGGCAAAATGGGTCAAAAGAAGGACTTGACAGGCTCAGAAAAGTCAAAAATAGTGAGATATCTTGCAGAGGGATGCAGCACTCTTAAAATTGCAAAGCTTCTGAAGCGTGATCATCGAACAATCAAGCGTTTCATTCAAAATAGTCAACAGGGTCGCAAGAAGCGTGGAAAAACCAAGGCGCAAAATAACTGCCCATGAACTGAGAAAAGTCAAGCGTGCAGCTGCCACGATGCCACTTGCCACCAGTTTGGCCATATTTCAGAGCTGCAACATCACTGGAGTGCCCAAAAGCACAAGGTGTGCAATACTCAGAGACATGGCCAAGGTAAGAAAGGCTGAAAGACGACCACCACTGAACAAGACACACAAGCTGAAACGTCAAGACTGGGCCAAGAAATATCTCAAGACTGATTTTTCTAAGGTTTTATGGACTGATGAAATGAGAGTGAGTCTTGATGGGCCAGATGGATGGGCCCGTGGCTGGATTGGTAAAGGGCAGAGAGCTCCAGTCCGACTCAGACGCCAGCAAGGTGGAGGTGGAGTACTGGTTTGGGCTGGTATCATCAAAGATGAGCTTGTGGGGCCTTTTCGGGTTGAGGATGGAGTCAAGCTCAACTCCCAGTCCTACTGCCAGTTCCTGGAAGACACCTTCTTCAAGCAGTGGTACAGGAAGAAGTCTGCATCCTTCAAGAAAAACATGATTTTCATGCAGGACAATGCTCCATCACACGCGTCCAAGTACTCCACAGCGTGGCTGGCAAGAAAGGGTATAAAAGAAGAAAATCTAATGACATGGCCTCCTTGTTCACCTGATCTGAACCCCATTGAGAACCTGTGGTCCATCATCAAATGTGAGATTTACAAGGAGGGAAAACAGTACACCTCTCTGAACAGTGTCTGGGAGGCTGTGGTTGCTGCTGCACGCAATGTTGATGGTGAACAGATCAAAACACTGACAGAATCCATGGATGGCAGGCTTTTGAGTGTCCTTGCAAAGAAAGGTGGCTATATTGGTCACTGATTTGTTTTTGTTTTGTTTTTGAATGTCAGAAATGTATATTTGTGAATGTTGAGATGTTATATTGGTTTCACTGGTAATAATAAATAATTGAAATGGGTATATATTTGTTTTTTGTTAAGTTGCCTAATAATTATGCACAGTAATAGTCACCTGCACACACAGATATCCCCCTAACATAGCTAAAACTAAAAACAAACTAAAAACTACTTCCAAAAATATTCAGCTTTGATATTAATGAGTTTTTTGGGTTCATTGAGAACATGGTTGTTGTTCAATAATAAAATTAATCCTCAAAAATACAACTTGCCTAATAATTCTGCACTCCCTGTAGTTTAATTGATTTGCTTTGTAGGTCAGAACAGCATTGTGTAGAGATTTGTAAGCAAGTATCAGGATCTTAAATTCATTCCTATATCTTACGGGAAGTGAATGTAGGGCCTGACAAAGGGGGGAGGTGCGTGCGGACAGGAAGATGAGCCTCGCCGCTGCATTTATTACTGACTGTTGGAAATACATAAGACCACTGAAAAGTGGATTTCAGTAGTCAAGACGAGAGAGGATAGCAGCATGGACAAGCACCTTTGCCGTATCAGGCGTTAAATAGGGTCGGATGCGCAAAATGTTTTTGAAATCGAAGCGGCAGGATTTGGCGATTGGACATGAGGGATGAAAGAGAGGTCGGGGGTCAAAGAGAACACCTAGGCAGCGAGCCTTAGAGGTGGAGCAGATGGTAGCGCCATTGACTTGGAGGGACACAGACAAGGGAGTACCAACACTTGAGGGAGGGAAGTATAACTGTGTACTTGTACTTGACTTCTTCACATGTCAGAAATGACAATAAAGATTATAGTTTAATTCCATATTTATATGTATGACAAACTATCCAGAATCATGTAGTACATATTCCAAGCTGGATCTGAATCCCGATCCCTGTATCACGTTTTGGACCGATAATTCTGCCATGGATAAAAATCTAGGAAAGGAAAATAACAGTAGGTATGATTACATTATCCTTATTTAGTATTTGCAGCGGCTGTTAGCACTACTAGAATGCGTGGTGTTTTCAAAAGGAAGGCTGTGTTACCAAGGACACATTGAAGTGTTTCACTATCATATCTTGCTGCATGGTGCGCTATTCTGCATCTGTTCCGTCTCTCAACTTGTGAAGTGTGCACTGTTCTGTATCTCAATTTGCGAAGTGTGCACTATTCTGTATGTCTCCTTGTGAAGTGTGCACTATTCTGTGTCTCTCTGCTCATGAAGTGTGCACTATACTACATCTTTTCCTGGGAAACAAGCAATATTCTACCTATGTCACTGGGAAGCATGCTCTATTTTGTCTTTTTGTCCTTGGGAGAACAGTGCAACACTTTTTGAGTAACTTTATTCTGCCTCTGTCCATGATAAGTGCACTCTCAGTCTGCAGTTGAGTTTCTAATTACATTATAGGAAAGCTTTGGCTGTACAGCTGACGTTGCTCTATCAGAAATACCTTAAGGAATTTCAGCAACTTTCCGCCAGTGCCCAGAGGGCACAACCTGTTTGAAGTGGGAGATGAGCTAAGCGGGAGGCAAGGTTCTCCTACTACTGTCATTTCATGGAGTCATTTGAGGTTTTTTTACTATTTGGAAATATTTCTAAGCAAGACATTTTTCAAAGGTGATTCTGTTGTGGGATAACATTTTACAACATTTCTTTCTTGGAAAAAATAAGTAATTATTACAATCTGGAAAACACATTGAAAAACAATGACAGACTATGATTTTATTGATGATTCATGTTAAGTGGAAGTTTTGAAAATATATCTAGTTACCCTTCGTTGTATGATCATAAAACACATTAGATCTCAGACACTATTTCTGGAAAACTGACAAAGCAACAGAGAGAGAGACACAGACAGACAGACAGACAGAATAGGTCTGACCCCCTCTGTTGTACCTTGGATGAGTGGGGGTACCTTAAAGTGAAGTTCACAAAAGTGAGTTTCAAATTTAAGGAGCTGAAATGAAAGCATTGGTGACTTAGAGATTGTCTTCAGTGTGGCTATTTTGACCTGAAGGGAACACTATAGTTTAAGGAATACAAACAAATATTCCTAACACTACTGTGCTGGAATAAATGTTTAGATGTTCGACCCCCCTCTCTGTGGAGTTAAACGTAGTTTGCCATGCCAATCTCACTGCAGCTGGCCCCTTCTTCATGGCTGAGATTATCAATGTTGATGATCTCAGCCAATCCAATGCTTTCCCATAGGAAAGCATTGGGAGTCTATTGCACATGCTTGTCAAAACGCAGCGCTGCACCAATAGAGATGCAATGAAACAATGCATCTCTATGGAAAGTGTTCAGTGTCTCCATGCAGGGAGTGCAGCACTGAAACAGGAAGCACCTCTAGTGGCTGCCTGAGTGACAGTAACTAGAGGAGTTACTGGACAGCAATGGAAATACTGTCTTATCTCTTAAAAGGCAGTGTTTACATTGAAATACCTGCAGGGACAGGCTATAGACACTAGAACCATTACATTAAACTACAGTGTCCCTTTAAATTTAGATTCACTTTGAGGTATCATTTTAGTGAATAACTTGGTTAGTCTGCACTGACTAGAGGAAAGGATTTCTTAATCAGAGCTGCTTGATGCTATATTTACCATTGTTAATCCAGCAGCTCTTATTTCTTACCTGCAGCTGGCTTATACGTTTTAATATCCTTTTCATATTAGTTAAAACTTTTAATTTTACGTAGATCAGTTCTTAATCTCACATCAATAAAAAAAATAAAATATATATATATATATATATATATTTCAAAGCCCAGAAATAAGAATGCATTTTAAATCAGAAAATTATCTGCCAGCAATTTTCTTGGATGTTGCTGCGCATGTTATCCAATATTTATACATTTATTAAAGCTACAATGCGTGCAGTCATTAAAATAAGGGTGTGTGCAGATCTGGATGTAACGTATTCCTCGTGCCTGCACAACACTGTCAGACCTTACAGGGTATATATATATATATATATATTACACATGTAAAATATACAAATTTAGCTATTGCAGTTTAAGGGGGCATTTGTAGAAATGTTTAAAGGAGCAGTATTGTCACACAGACCACTTCATCTCAGTGAAGTGGCTTGTTTGCAGTGTCCCTGTCCCCTTAACTCTGCAGTGTAAAACTTTGCAGTTTTTGAGAAACTGCAATGTTTACAGTGGAGGGATGAGTCCACTTCCAGTGGGCGTCAGTATGACTAGCATTACAGGTGCTGCAGATGCACAGACCGAGTAGCTGACCTTACCCCCAAACAGCTAGTATATGTATGGAAGATGCAATATATTATTTTTTTATTATTAATATTTTTTATTTATTTTTTTATTTTATTTTTTAAACGCCACCGTTTTCATTTCTCTGCAGGTCTATTCTTGGAGCAAGGATCCCTCCTGAGTTCTTACAAACCTTACTCTTTGTTTGAAATCTACACTTTTCTGTCTGTATACTCATTGTTAATTAAATCATCATCAATTAAATCCTGATTAACTTGTTTTTGGGTTATTTTGTCTGTTATTTCCTCCTTACAACAGTTCGCTGAAATGCTTTCAGAATAGGTAAGCAGCTCTGGACCCTGAAATTCCACCCCTCGTTTCCTGTTTTCCAAAGGTGTGGAATTTCAGGGTCCAGAGCTGTTTACCTATTCTGAAAGCATGATGATCTGCTGAGTGCAGATATCAGCTGTGCAGCCAGTCTTACAATAAGTTGCTGCTTTTCAAACCATACTGTGTACAGTGGAGGTCAATGGCACTCTCTGGATTGCTGAGTTTCCACTTTGAAGTGGAAACCAGGCTCCAGCAGGTAGGAATGCAAGGGAAGAACAAACATTGGCAGGGTAGTCAATAAAGTGAGAATTTAAAATGGACAAGTGGAACAAAACAACTTTAGCTTAAAGGACCACTATAGTGCCAGGAAAACATCCTTGTGCCCTTTCTCCAGCGCCGGGCGGGGAGCTCTCCTCCTCCTCCTCTCCTCCCTCTTCTTCCGTCACCGGCTGAATGCGCATGCGCAGCAAGAGCCGCGCGCACATTCAGCCAGTCCATAGGATAACTCCTATGGACACTGGCATATTCTCACTGTGAAAATCACAGTGGGAAGCGCGGAAGCCCTCTAGCGGCTGTCAATGAGACAGCCACTAGAGGCTGGATTAACCCTAATATAAACATAGCAGTTTCTCTGAAACTGCTATGTTTATAGAATAAAAAGGGTTAAACCTAGCTGGACCAGGCACCCAGACCACCTCATTAAGCAGAAGTGGTCTGGGTGCCTATAGTGGTCCTTTAATGAAGCTGTTTTAGAGTCTAGATAATGCCCCTGCAATCTCATTGCTCACTTAAAAGCTAGATCACGGTTTATACAGCCATAGTCACACCTCCCTGCATGTAACTTACACAGCCATCTCTGTGAGGCCAGGACAACTTGGATTGGTCCACAGCTTCACAAATTTCTCTTTGGTTCAAACCAACTCCATTAGTCTCTAATGATAATCTATCCTTTTACATATTCTCATTATTGCTAAACTTTAATTGTTACAGGTACAGTGTATTGTTAATTATTTATTATTCTGGGCACCAGTTATTGGAACTCTGGAGTTCTGTTAATTAAGTGAAATTCAAACTCTCAGAGTTATTCACTAAAGTGGGAATAAAAGTGAAAAGATCAAATTAGCCAACCTGGAAGGCTAGCGGTCAGAATATTTCAAGTTCAGGTATTTTACCTTAAAATTGAATTTTCAATAGTGAAGAATGCGGTTGGTGTACATCTTTCAGTTGATGAATAAGGTGTATACAATAATGAGAATTTATTTTGGGCACATGCTTTTGTCATTTGCATTGCCCATCCCTTCATTCACTATTTGGCACATGTACCAATCCTTGAGTTCAGTGCGGTCATGTAATGCAAATGCATTACAGAGACAATATAGACACAAAAACAACTTTAATTTAATGAAGCAGTTTTGGTGTATAGATCAATCCCCTGCAGTTTGACCCCTTAATTCTCTGACATTTAGGAGTTAAATCACTTTTATGTTTGTGCAGCCCTAGCCACCCCTCTCCTGACTGTGACTGACACAGCCTGCATGAACAAAAATGGTTTCATTTTCAATCACAAGTTAACTTACGTTTTTATCTCCTGCTCTGTAAAATGAACTTTAATCACATAACAGGGCTCCTGCAAGGTCTAGAAGGCTATTAACAGGGCAGAAAAAAAAATCTAAATAGAATGTGCAATAAAGGAAGTTTAAACGTTAGATGACTGTTTACAGGAAGTGTTTGGGAAAGCTGTGTAAGTCATATGCAGAGAGGTGTGCCGAGAGCTGCATAAACAAAGTGATTTAACTCCTAAATGCAGGGGCATAAACTGTACACCAAAGCTGGTTCATTAAGCTAAAGTTGTTTTGGTAACTATAGTGTCCTTTTAGAAAAGCTTGTCGAGCCATACAAGATTATAAAAAAAAAAAGAAGAATGCAAGCGCATATAAATATATAGCTCAAACAAAATCAGTCACATTATTGAGGTGTTGAGATTACTCGCTGCATCATGTCTGCTGAATAGTTGCTACAGGAAAACAGATATCAGTTTTTGAACAAATCCAGCTTTAATGACAATGTATGGAGCTTGAAAACACTTTACAGACACCAAAAGTAATCCAGTTACTGTAGTTTTTTTGGCAAAAATTAGAACAACTGTAAACAAAAGCAGTGATAACCATTGTTTTAAAATCAGAAACCTACAAAGCTATTCATTGCAAAAAAAAAATAAAAAAAATTATAATTAATACTAATTAAAAAAAATAAAAAAATAAATCACAATTCAATCTTAAATGGTTTAGTGCAAGAAACATATGGAATATAAATCACAGAATTATTTCTTAATGAATAAAAGGAAAATAAAAATGTTATACAGAGGTAGAGTCCACTGCACTAGGCCTGCATGGCTGTAATTACATCCGAGGCACAAAACACAAAGTACCTCTTTAAATCCTACTAAAAAAAATAAAATAAAATAAAGATTGGAATAATCAAGATTTAATACTTTGTGGGCAGAACATAGGCAGTGCAGTGGGGGTGAGGAGGGGAATGGAAGGGATGACCATGTAACTGCCTTGCAACTCACACCACAAGAAAAATAACAAAAAACCTGGCACTAGATAACAGCCATGTCATAGTTACAGGAAATTCAGCATTGCAGGCTAACACTTTACAGTCTGAAGAGGATCAAACTAAATTAAAAAGGTTCACCCACTACGTCTCAGCCGATGTATGTACGTACATACATTTTATAGACTATACAATCTTAAAAAGATTTTTACAGGTTTGACAATTTTGCAAGTGCTCCTTCATACAGATAAGTCATCTTTATATATCTGGCCTTTTGAAATCTGTGTTAAATATTCAGCAAAAATATTGATAGAGATTAATAATAGTCATCCTGGTTTAAAAAAAAACAAAAAAAAAAACACAACCTCAAAGAAGACTTTATTAAATCTAGAAACAGATTTGCAGAAGAAATACTTGGATTTAAGACCATGAGACTTTTACATGTGGTTAAATATTTTAAACGTTCACCTACTCTACTCACTGATCAGATTTAAATATGTTCCAATGTAATAACCATTAAAAAAATAAAAAAAGACCAATACAACAAAAGTGCAAAATGCAACAACTCAAAAAGTGTTTTTTTGTTCATAAACATCTGCTTGGAAAAAAGAAAATATGACGAATGCAGAAAAGCTGAGAAAAGCCTTAACTACTGTCAAGTATGTTCATGTAACAAAAAAACCTGGCATAAATTGGATACCTTCCCAGAATCCTTTGCTACACCACAATAGTAATGACGGCAAATTCTTATTTTGGATACAGATAAGGACAACTTCCTTTCTAATTTTAATGTGGTGAGTAGGTTGTGTATGTCTAGCACTGGTCTCTATAAATAAAGAAAACAATACACATACTATTCTTTAGAGCGGGGGTGGTCAGGAAGCAGATCCACAGCCGTCACCGAACTACAACTCCCAAGATGCTTTGTAATTCTTACAACTGGTAAGGCAACATTGGAATTGACATTCTGTAAAAGCTGAGGATTTTTAATTTGGCTACCCCCGATACAGAGTCTTGCTTTAAGTTATAAGGATTTCTGTGTACTTCGTTTCAGGCAAAGGTAAGGAAATGCTATAGTGTGTCTATTGGTGAGACAGTACATTTTTCAAAGTATTTTCTACATTAGGTCAGTATTTATATTACATTTAGACTTTATTCAGTTTATTTATTTTAATTTCATTACTTGGGTTACTACACTATTACGATTTATTGAATTGCAAAAATTACCATCTACTTTTGATAAATGCCTATTTTATGTTTGATTCATAGCTTTTATTTAGCTGGGGAAGTCGATGCCAGAACAAAAAAAAAAACAAAACAAAAAAAACTGTGAAATCATACAAAGTAGGTTGTAAAATAAAGCTCTGAAAAAATACCATATTTCCAAAACTGGTAGGTATGAAGCTGATGGACAGTATGCGCTCCAACATAGGGGGGCACACGTGAACCGACATGCAATTTGCGAGGCCTTTGCATTCTCAGAGGGATATAGAAGTGCTTTCACATTGTGTTGAGCATTGCAAATTTTTCACACGTGGCTGCAAGCTTGTCTATTTCAATGGCGTCCTAATAGATACCAAAGGAACAAAAATAATAAGCATTTTATGCTTGGTGTTGGCTACTGGAGGGATGATATAACAAATATTTCATAATCTGTATTACTTGGAAGAAAATAGATATGTTCGACAATTTCAAATATATCTAGGGATTAAAAAAATGGAAGCATTTTTTTTCCCCATTAAGGACTAAAAACAATAGGGAATTATTTTAGTTTTCGAACTGGAAGACTGAAGGGTTTAATACAGAGCAGAAGTTTGTTTGTTTGTTTAAAAAATATGGAGAAAAAAAAACAAAACTTCTTAGGCTACCCAGAAAACATTTATTTTCAGGGTTTTTTTTCTCCATGTAAATCAGTAAATAAAATTGGGGACTTGGGGGGGAAACACCTAAACATTTAGAGGGCAATATAGCATTAGGATAAATAAAGTTAAGAGTGGGCTGTACAGCTGAATCACAATGTATGTACTAAAAACTGGGAGCACCTAGATTGCCTGCAAGGATTTAGCCATTAGTTGGGGGAAAGCAGGAAGTGAAAGATTCAAACCTTTCAGCAAAAGCAAGAATTCCAAGAGTGGAGTGAATTCCTTTTTTTAATCATATCAATGAATTTTGTTATGTGTTACCTATACAGTGCGGTAACATTGGGAATTTTCGCCAGGCTAGAGAGTCCCTTTAAATATAATTTAAAAAGCACTCCATCTGTGAGACAAGCCATAGTGCCAGAATATAGGCTGAGATTTGTACAATATTTTAGGAATGTGCCGTGCAAAGGCCAATAAAACCAAGTATCCGCATTAGCACTATACGGCCAACAGAAATACCACTCTATCAGAGCTTAAAATTTCTTCTCGCCATTAGCCAATAAAAAATAATCAATGGCGAATATGACACAGATCGTCCAAGACTTGCCGTGGCAAATTATTTAAAGCCTACCAAGTTGTTTGAGACTTGATATTTTAAGCCCTGCTCTACACAATTACACAAACGTTGACACATCTTGGATATTAGAGAAGACTAGCACTATATGTCTATTATGGGTTACATAGCAAAGGAAAAGCCCTACGTCTGATGTGGATACACTTAACACCAAAAATCCTGAATTATAAATTAGCCCTGAAAACGTTCTCTGGCTCTTTATCAACATGGCTGCAATGGGGTAATCTGGTTTATAACCCATTCAGGTTGACGAGGAATGCATTCTTAATTTCAGGGCTCAAAATTTCCACTCACCATCAGCAAGTGAAAAATTCACATCTGAGGAGTGTGCCATTGGCCTTCCAGGCTTGCAGTCGTGACTCACTTTTAGGCCTGAAAAATTTTAACCCTTCTTAAACGTATTACTAACCCCCATATTGGCATTCATAGGTTAAGGTTGATATTTTATATATCCAACAACCGCCTTTGGTGTAATGTATGGCTGAGGGATTTATTAATTAAACAGTGAAATACAATGAGCCTGGAACCGACTGGTCAAAATTAGGCTAAAAAAAAAAAGAAGTGTTAGTCTTTCTTGCAACTCTGGAGTATTGACCTACATTTTGCAAATCAATAGACCAGTGATGGCTAACCTGGACACCAACATTTCTGGCTACATTTCCCATGATGCTCAGCTAGCTTTTAGAGTCTAAAAGCGACCTGAGCATCATGGGAAATGTAGTCCAGAAACAATTTATGGTGTCAAGGTTAGCCATCACGGCAATAGTCTGTTCCAAAGACCTGAGTAGATTTATTTGTAATATCCACAAGCCAATTGTACATCATACGTGTGCATGCCCTAATCTAGGAGAGGGTATTGGTGCAAAGACCGCCCAAATTCAACACTGAAAAAGATCACATTTTAATTATTAAAACCCCCACATTCATAAAAGTGTGCAATACTTAGGGGACATTAATTAGGAGTCCCATTAATTACTGAACTCTATACATCATAAATAATCCACCACTCGTCGTCAAATGAATATAATAAACCATGTGCATTCACAGGATCCTAATTTCCATAGGAGTTATGAACTGGCGAAGCTGGAAAAATAATTTTTTTTGTGTTTTTCTTTTTGTTTGTTTTTTTACATATATTGTATATACATATACAAACAGATTTACACTGTGTTAAAGAATAACATATAAAGTCTGAGAATATTGCTTGCAAAAATGGTCCAGGTTGCAAAGGAATGATCTCATTGGGAGATATAAAATCTAATCAATACAAAATTCATAACTTTTTACATTAAAAACCAATAAACTGCAATGTTGTCACCTCTTGGCATCTGGCTCCATAAAGTTTAAATACAAATTTGTAAGGAGGGGGAATTACTCCATGCCCTTTTCTGGGGGGTACCAAACAGCCAAGAATGGGCAAACGGAATGACCCACGCTTGCATACAACATCACGCATACACCACATTATTATTTAAAATGCAAAGTCTGTAAACGTTCAGGAATGACTCATGACTTTCAAAATGCACTTTTGGTTCAGCGCTATAGTTGGAGTAATGAAAAATAGTGAAGAAATTTAAAGTCTGGGGTTATCTGACTTTATGGCCCCTTCCAGGTCTTGTAAGCCAAAGATTCACAATGGTGCTGAATTGTGTTCATTTGCGGACAGGAAATAAAAGATAAGTTTCCAGACCAATCCAACAGCAACAACTTGACGCTTTTCCATTGGACTCCTCGCAAGACAAATTCCATTAACTTGGAGTTAAATAAACAAAAACAAAAAAATTAAATTAATGGCAAAAGAAAGAAAATACTTCATTTGTTTAACTCTTAAAAACTTGTAGATCCATTGTTTTTGGAGGTTCTTGAGAACTTTATTCATTGAAACAAGATCCCACATGTGCAATCCTGGTCTGGGTGGTTTCCAACAAATTGATTCAAAATCAGGATGGCATAATGAGAAAGAGCAAGTAGCACGTAGTTGAGCTTAGAAAATAATTCATCAAAAAAAAAAAAAAAATTGGTAAAGTGGCATCTTGAATTTTTAATACAAATAATACACCACCTTTTTCAAAGCCAGATGGCCGATATATTCCAATATATATATGGGACATCTCACATTCTGCACCTGTTTTTTTAATATATCTAATGCATTGCTTTATTATTCCCAGTATGATTTATTAGGGAAGCAATGGGAGGGGAAAATGGTTCAAATAACGATTCCAAAAAGTGACTGATATTTCCCATCCTTGTGACAGGGAGGCACTGTGAAGGAGGATTTCAAATAGTTCAAAAAACATGTCTTCTTTCCCCAAGACAAAAGAACATTTGGACAAAACAGTATAGGAGTCTTTGAAGGGTCCGGCAGAAGTCACTGTTAAGATAGGATGGCCGGGGACCATCGAACCACAGTCAGGTTATCAAGGCTCACAGAACGTCTCTTGGCTGATTTTCGGAAGTCCTTGTATTTATCCTCACACAAGCGAGAAATGGCCTGAGAGAGAAATAAAAGTAAAAAAAAAAAAAAAAAAAAGTTATTCCTTAATACAGTCATTCTACTTGTCACTAATTGAATAGTATTTTTTTATAAAAATGTAAATTGTGGAATTCTAAATACGGGGCAAATGCCATCAAAGTTGTTGTTGTTCTAAAAATAGAAATTTCACAGCAGCAATAACCCCGAATATTTTAAAAGAAAAGTGATTGATGGTGATTTAGACCTGGGACCAGCACTTTAAATGCCGATGATACAGAATTTTGCAACATTATATATGCTATTGGGGTTGTTAACCAAAGGATTTAAGGAAACTATGCAAGAGGACTCTAAAATAAAATATCAAGAAATTCAAAAGTGTTTATCTATGTATTTATTAAATGCAAATCAATAAAAAATTAACAGAAGCTATTTAGTGCACAGAAATGCATGGATAAAGACATCTCAAACAACCTACAAGTAGTCAAATCGGTCTATGTAGCAAAAAGAATCAAATTTGTGGATTTGAGTAAATGCGATTTAGAGTTTATGTTGTCAAGTCATGCATTTTTGACAGAAGATTGCATCATTCCATGCCAAATCTGTGACGGGAGTTTGTTCATCAAACTGCATTTAAATTACATCAATGTTTGTGCATTTTGAGACATGTTGGCTATTCATTTTATGCTATGCCACACTTGCTGGGCACAGCATATTCTATGGCAAATAAAGCAAGAAACAGCATAGTGAGATACATATATTAAACATGTACCTGTGATATATAAACCTTGGCACACTTGCTGTGCACAATGGGATAAGACATGGGTATTGAAATTAACAATTCTATGAGGTGCCGGAGATTGCATTGGGTTTCTCACTCAATTGTTGCATAGGCTACATTGAAAATTCAAAGAAAATTTTGAGAGATCCGTTAAAATTGAGCGGAAGAAATGCAGTCTTATACTCTGTGGCAAAAATAAACTAAAATAAAAAATGACTAACTCTAAATGCCACATTGCACACAGAAAGTGCACAAACAAATTTTGCCCAATCTGTGATTTTTGCTACAGATTTTATTTAAGGCCACATTTCCTTTGGTTTACCTGACATACAGTTGCAAGAAAAAGTATATGAACCCTTTGGAATGAAATGGATTTCTGCACAAATTGGTCATAAAATGTGATCTGATCATCATCTAAGTCTCAACAATAGACAATCACAGTCTGATTAAACTAATAACACACAAAGAATGAAATGTTGCCATGTTTTTATTGAACACACCATGTAAACATTCACAGTGCAGATGGAAAAAGTATGTGAACCCCTAGACTAATGACATCTCCAAGAGCTAATTGGAGTGAGATGTCAGCCAAGTGGAGTCCAATCAATGAGATGAGATTGGAGGTGTTGGTTACAGCTGCCCTGCCCTATAAAAACACACACCAGTTCTGGGTTTGCTTTTCACAAGAAGCATTGCCTGATGTGAATGATGCCTCGCACAAAAGAGCTCTCAGAAGACCTACGATTAAGAATTGCTGACTTGCATAAAGCTGGAAAGGGTTATAAAAGTATCTCCAAAAGCCTTGCTGTTCATCAGTCCACGGTAAGACAAATTGTCTATAAATGGAGAAAGTTCAGCACTGCTGCTACTCTCCCTAGGAGTGGCGTCCTGTAAAGATGACTGCAAGAGCACAGCGCAGACTGCTCAATGAGGTGAAGAAGAATCCTAGAGTGTCAGCTAAAGACTTACAAAAGTCACTGGCAAATGCTAACATCCCTGTTAGCGAATCTACAATACGTAAAACACTAAACAAGAATGGATTTCATGGGAGGATACCACAGAGGAAGCCACTGCTGTCCAAACAAAACATTGCTGCACATTTACAGTTTGCACAAGAGCACCTGGATGTTCCACAGCAGTACTGGCAAAATATTCTGTGGACAGATGAAACCAAAGTTGAGTTGTTTGGAAGAAACACACAACACTATGTGTGGCGAAAAAAAGGCACAGCACACCAACATCAAAACCTCATCCCAACTGTGAAGTATGGTGGTGGGGGCATCATGGTTTGGGGCTGCTTTGCTGCGTCAGGGCCTGGACGGATTGCTATCATCGAAAGAAAAATGAATTCCCAAGTTTATCAAGACATTTTGCAGAAGAACTTAAGGCCATCTGTCTACCAGCTGAAGCTCAACAGAAGACGGGTGTTGCAACAAGACAATGACCCAAAGCATAGAAGTAAATCAAAAACAGAATGGCTTAAACAGAAGAAAATACGCCTTCTGAAGTGGCCTCAACCCGATTGAGATGCTGTGGCATGACCTCAAGAAAGCGATTCACACCAGACATCCCAAGAATACTGCTGAACTGAAATATTTCTGTAAAGAGAAATGGTCAAGAATTACTCCTGACCGTTGTGCACATCTGATCTACAACTACAGGAAACGTTTGGTTGAAGTTATTGCTGCCAACGGAGGTTCAACCAGTTTTTAAATCCAAGGGTTCACATACTTTTTCACCTGCACTGTGAATGTTTACATGGTGTGTTCAATAAAAACATGGCAACATTTCATTCTTTGTTATTAGTTTAAGCAGACTGTGATTGTCTATTGTTGTGACTTTGATGATGATCAGATCACATTTTCTGACCAATTTGTGCAGAAATCCATATCATTCCAAAGGGTTCACATACTTTTTCTTGCAACTGTAGTTACAATATTTATGGCAGACAAGCCTTATAACTGATATCATTACTGGGTCCATGTAACAAGAGTGCATGCACTCTCCATGCAATTCTAATACAAAACAAATACAATTCCAGGAAAATGGACTCAAATACGGAATAAACCAAAAGGGAAGAAAAGAAAAACATGCAATTAAAAATAAAAATACATAACATAGAAATCTAACCTCAAGTTTGCACGCCCGATCCCGGTTTAGAGGCTCCAGCGGAAAGCTCAGATTATTGCCCTCTGCCAGTGACCGTAAATCAAAGTAATACTTGGCATACACACTGGAAGGAACGTTAATGTTGAATTGCAGTAATTCCAAGAACTGACGCTCCAGCTCATTCCTACATAAAGGAAGAACACATTTAATGTAATTAGTTTGGAAGGAAACGGTCATCTAAGAGAAGTAACACAGTAAGTCTACTGCAACTCATTACTCTTGGCAAGAAGATACTTTAAAGGGTTCCTGTCACTTCTTCGGACATTATGCTACTGAAACGAAAGCCAACGACCACCTATAACTAGTGTTATTTTTTTGTTATGTGATGTAAGGTTTTGCTTACTTTTCTGGTTTCCTCTTCTCTAATTTCTCTATGCTGACTGCTAGGTGAAAAAGGACAGAGATTATACCAATATTTGAGAGAGAGCCAAGATAGAGAGACCCAGGAGAAAGGAAAAAAAAAAAAAAAAAAGTGGTGTTGATTTCGGTGTGTTCTTTTAATTTTCACACCTCACAGTGTGTAGATAGGATGTTCTATAGAAAAGGAAAACAATAACATACAACCATTTGGGAGCCTCGGTCTGCAAATCATCATACTGTTTGATGTGTTTAAAAGGAAAGGCGGTTATTACTCACTGAGACCGTAAATAACATTGTGTTGAATGTAGTTTAGTGTAATCTATTTTCATGCCTGAAGGATGATATAGATCGGGTTCTGTATAAACACCACATACAAGCCTGCAAATGCTCAATAATGAACAATAAATGTCATCAGCCCTGGAAGAATTATGCTTTTCTTCTCTGATAAAATAGTGATATTGGCACAGGTCTTTAAAAATTGTGTGTGCTGTCATCATTCCTTGGCCACAAAGCCATTTTCTTGCCAATTTGTTATCAGAAAATGTCCTTGATCTATATTATAGCACTCTAAAAATTGCCTATAGCTTGTGTTAACGCCTTCATATGTTAAGCAATATTCTTTAAAAATTTTAATAGTTTCTTGTGAACTGGAAATCTTTTTCTTATTCCTGGATTGGATGCTGGGAGGAAATCAGTTAAGTGAAGTTAAGGTTCTAGTGGACCTCATAGTATCAGCTGCTAGATACTTTAAGCACAATGTATGATGTAGTCCCAAGATGGCCACCTCCATATGGTCTTAGAAGTGGTCAATGCTAAAACGTCCACAACTTGGAAAGATAAACTGCTGATGAAATTAAACCAATTTACTACCAATCATAGCCTTAGAAGGGTTATTTAAACTCAAAATAGCATTTGGTCCATGCCCTGTCGTGGTTTCCACTAATTGGTTAACAGAGAGTGCGTTCCTATTGGTATTTGACTTTGGCTTGTATTTTGATTTTCCCGTATTGCTGGTATCTGACTTTTGGCTTGTTTCCTTGTTGTGTCTCTTTCGGTGCCCCTGACCTCGGCTAGTATTTTGACCATTCTTTATTTACGTTAAGTCAAGCCATTCTAAGGCCTGGTATACGTTTCCTTGTTCATTGTGTTTTACATAGTTCTGTGTGTTGGGTCATGTAGTAATCGTGACACAAGGAAATCAAAACTGTATTTCCAATATAATACAAAACACAACTCACATGTCTTCCACTGAAATGTCTTTTAGAATCTGGCAATAGTCCACATTCCACACGGCCTGGTCATCCCAAACCTTGGATGCAAGGAGAATCGCTCCCAACACGATCCGTTTCCAGTTAGCAGGACATATGTCAATCTCTGCATACGTCAAGAGCCTTTCTAGGTATACCTGGTAGAAAACAAATAAATTCAATCTAGTGACCTCCCAAACAATACAAACATATTTAATGTTTTGGATCAACAGCAAAACACAAATGTAAGGAGTGCTGAACTTGATGGACACGTGTCTCTTTTCAGTCTATGTAATGTAAACATTTTCCATCAAGTTAATCCCATATACCCAAAAGAGTGTGGATTCCTTGGTAAATGCAGGTTTAGATTAACAAAGAATTAGTTAGTCAAGTTAATACATTCCTCTAGAATGTAAGCTCATTGAGCAGGTCCCTCCACCTCTCTGTTCCTGTACGTCAAGTTGTCTGGTTACAATTAAATGTCTGTTAGTCCACCCTTTGTACAGCGCTACGGAATCTGATGGCGCTATATAAATAATATAATTATAATAATAATAATAGTTTGTTTAGGTAGAAAGCAGGGTTATTATGCATATCTTCTGGCAATCAAACGGCTTAAAGTATTTTAACAGCTAAAGGGATTTTAAGTATTTTAACCCTCGTTCCAATTTGCACCCCATAGCCACTGCCCTCTCACCATGAAATGTCGCCATGCAGGCCAGCTGTCCATGTGTTAATGTTACGATGAAATGATGCCACTATACAACAGATAGGAATATACTTTTGTATTTCTTACACTAACACTACAGTGTCCCTCTGCCTGCGCATTCTCCCCCTCCCCCCCATAGTAAAGCATTGAGGGCAATGAAATGGTCTGGGAGCCAATAGTGTCCCTTTAAGGGGTTAATTATATGCTCATCGAAGCAGAGATACAGCATGCCACAATTTCTGAGTATATAGACAGACAGATCTGTGCAAACCGATTAATAGAAATACACTAACTCTGCCTTAAAACGTTCACTCATATTTCATGAAATCCTTGTTGTGACTCTGGCTGAATGTGACTTGCAGATGGTCATGGTGTCTGTCCTAAGTGCTCGTCTGCTTCAATAAATTAAGAAGACTTTCCTCCCTCCTCTGAAGTGCAGAGTGAGGTAATGCGACTGACACAGGCTGCATTAAATTAAACGCCACCATGAAAATGGATCACATACAATTTAAATGGAGCAGGAGCAGTGTAAGGAAATCGGAGACTAATATATTACTACTGTAGGAACATTTTCATTAAAAGATTATGACACAAGGAACAGTCATTGATTACAGTCATTGATTACCAGGGCTGTCCAACCTGCAGCTCCCCAGATGTTGCTGAACTACAACTCCCACGATTCCCTGTCTGTCTTTTTATTTGAAAGAATCATGGGAGTTGTAGTTCAGCAACATCTGGGGGGCCGCAGGTTTGACAGCCCTGGATTAAACTGAATGGCAAAAGTTAAAAATAAAAAAATTTAAAAAATGGGGGGAACCAATGAATGGTTCTCTCACTGGTTAGATTAGGACTGTCAGATGTAGATACATATAAATTCTTAAGCCACTCGACTATGGTTGCCTAGCTCCCCTCCATGGTAGCAACTTGTTGAAAATATGTACATTAACCAAATGAGATAGCAGATAGGAACGAAAAAATGCGGAACCACATTGAAACCTATGTGGGGGTGACACTGCAACGAGGGGAATCGGAGGACTTGGAGGTACCGATAACAGAGGCGGAGGTGGAGGTGGCGGAAGCGATCAAAGCAGCTAAAACAGGTCAAGCGCCAGGCCCAGAGGACTTCACCCTAGAATATTATAAGAAATTCCAACACATCTTAATCCCAAAACTTACCAATGCATTCAATGCATTCAACGCTTTCATAGAGGACGCTCAGTTCCACCAAGAGTCACTTGCGGCTACAATCACGGTTCTCCCGAAACCAGGGAAAGACCCCGAACTATGCAGCAGCTATAGACAGACCTCCCCACTCGATGTGGATGTAAAACTACTGACCAAGATATTATCCACCAGGGTCGGAGGCCTACTGCTGAAACTGTTCCACCCGGATCAGACGGGATTCATACCCGGACGCGAGGCCAGGGATAGCACGCTTAGTGTCCAATCCATCCAACACATGGTGAAGTGGTCGAAAGACAACCGCCTACTACTCTCCACAGGCGGGGGAGAATCCCTCCCCATCTATAAGATGCTGAATAACACAGGCCTACTACCACTACGGGAATTGATAGACAACAACCAACCATCCACAATGCAAATCTTCCGCTACACACAAATTAAATATTTCTACCAAACCCGATCGCACAGAGAAGCCCTACATAGGGACGTGACGTGGTTTGAGGCACTCTGTGACCGAAGGACCAACCTAGCCAAGTCAACATCCCTCATTTAACCACACCTCCTTGTAGGTCACCTGGAGAAGGCGGACACCTTTTGCTGACGCTGGGAACGCATTCTAGGTACATCATTCACCGCAACTCTATGGGAAAAGATCCTGGTCCTACATCACAAATGCTCCTCTAGCTCCAACTATCAGGAAACCAATTATAAGCTCCTATCGTTCTGGTACAGAACACCCAACAGCCTGCACAGAATCTTCCCGGCGGTACCCGACACATGCTGGAGATGCGGAGAGGGACGAGGAACGATCTTACATATCTGGTGGGAATGCCCACGCATCACACTGTTTTGGGACGATGTCAAACGACGAACAGAGGAAATACTGGGGACAGACGGCAGATTCGACAGAGAGACAGCTTTCCTACACTCTACAACAGACACCATCGGGGTGTATATAAAATCCATACTCCGACACCTGCTGTATGCCGCCATGGCTTTGATTCCGCTGCATTGGAAGCAAGATGTAACCCCGACGATTTGACTATGGATGGAACAGGTGGAGGAGATATACAGGGCGGAAGCGATACACTCCTCGTTGATAGGTATGGAGGAGAAGCATGTTGAGAGGTGGCGGCCGTGGCTGGCCTACGTGGCGCAGCAGGGTGTGGGGGCCGGGGCTGGTAACACCAAACTGCACGGAACACCACGGATCCAAGAATACCACGGGAACAACGCAGGTGCTCCTCGAGATCCCCCCCCTTTTTTTTCTCTCTTATCTTTCCACTCTCTTCCCCATCCTCTCCTGTCTTCGTGTTCTTCTTTCTACACCACTTGTTCTCTTTCCCTGCCCTCGCGCAAGAGTCTGACCTCACTGACCGTGCGCACTAGTCTCAACCGCAGCCAAACAGGAGGGTATGGCAGGCTTGGGCCTCAGGTGTTATACGGATGCTCTGCTAACTCGCTACTGCCCACGAATATAGACTGACCCAACTGATTATACCACCCGTACGACAAAACAGGGCCTGCGCGCGGTGTGTGTGCGGTCAAAGGAAATAAGACCCAATGTCAGTCTATATTAGTGGGCAGTAGCAAGACCACTATTAATATTGTATGGGATGACGAATTAAACTTTCAGGTTAGCTATACCACAGACGCTATAGTGGTCCCTACTCGCCTACAAGATACTCCTAGGCTATATGCAATCATTATGATAACAGGCGAATCTTGGCCACGTACTACACAGTCACTACCTGGCTCACCCAGAGGTGACACACTCACCCGTTAATGTACGACCATAGGATGCAGACGTCTGCATATTGAATGCATGTAACATGATGAGTTTACCGATACTGATACTGTAATACCATCTAACTGTTAATATTGTTTAGGTTTACATTCATTTATAATCATATTGCTGTTCCCGATTTTGCAGACCTACATGTCTCCTATTTTGCTATCCCATCGCACTGTTGTACATTTTCAATGACACAAATAAAAGCCGTTTGAACGAAAATATGTACATTACAGTGGCATGATTTGACATAACCTTCGTTTGAGCAGATACATTGTATCTGCATTCTGGCCAAACATAATTTAACTCAATGTCATTTATTGCAGCCACATATATTGTATATTGTTTTCTGTTCCATTTGAGAAAGAATTTCTCTAGTAGAAATAACTGTAAGGAGAGATGGAGCACATTTTAAGCATATAAACCGTTCAAGTTTTAAATTTTTCCTTATGGCTGGATCTTTAAAAAAAAAAAAAAGAAAGAAAAGAAAACTCGTTTGCTTCTTTAAACCACATATAATATACATGTAGCGTTATGTGATCCAACGCACAGCCTTAGAAATTAGATATATTGTTAGATTTTCTGTACGTATTATTTTCAAAAGGAATAACAATTCCCCACATATTAATGATTCTTTAAATAACAAGCTATAACAACTTGTTCATTGATGTTTGTTTAGATCTGACCATGAATCAGAAAAGAAGAAGTAAAAAACAAACAACTATTTATTAATGTCAAAACTTTAACGGAGAGTTCGAAGCACCATACCACTACAGTTCAGTGCAGTAGTTATGGCGCAAACAAGCTATGGGAGTATTCACAATTTTAGTTAAACTTTGGAAGCGGTTTGACAACAACTTCTTACACCTCCTCTTCATAAAACTTGATAAGGCAGAACTTACACTACACATTATTTATATCAAGTCCGTCCGACTGCCATTCCCCGCCTTCACTGCTAATGCAAGAGAGCCAGGACTTTCTACCTTCTAGCCAGAAACTGAGCTAACCTGTGTAGTAGAGATATGGAGCGGCTCCCAGCAGACTCCAGGTAATCAGTCAAACAGTTCGACTACTTACAATAGGAGAGAGAGTGAGCTGTAGTGGTTATGGTGCTTGGAGTGTTTTTTATGCTTTTGTCTGTCCTTTGTCAGTGACTCTTACACAAGCAGAGTAATTAGGACAATGCTTTACATGTTAATACAACACGAATACTAGAGATCGACTGATTATCGGTCTAACCGATATTATCAGCCGATATTCTGTATTTTCGGCAATATCGGTATCGGCAAATAGAGATTTCGATATTGCCGATAATACATACCAGGACCGCCGGGCCCATTACAAGCCCGGCGGTCCTGGAGGGCCCGCAGCAAGCTCTTACTTACCTTCCCAGCAGCTCCCTTCAGCTCCCCTGTGTAAATCTTGCGAGTCCCGCGGCAGTCAGAGCGTTGCCACAGATTACCTGTGTAAGATTTACACAGGGGAGCTGCTGGGAAGGCAAGAGCTTGCTGAGCCCCCACTGCAGAGTCCATTCCACCGGACCACCAGGGAATGCCATACTCCCCCTCCCTGGCCAAGTAACGAGCAGGGAGGTGAGACTAAAAAAAAAAAAAAAAGTAAATATTAAAAAAAAAATTATTATATATATATATATATATATATATATATTTTTTTTTTTTTAAATCCCCCCACAAATTACATACCTACACAAGCACACACACTCTGCATTCATTATATGCACACACCACACAAACACACACTACACAAATACACACTGCATCCACTACATGTGGCATGTATATTTTGTGCATTTACCTTTAGAAAGAGTTTATTTTTTCAAAATGGTAAATGTACAGAATATCGGCTATCGGCCTGAAAGATCACAGATTATCGGATTTGGCTCTAAAAAAATCAATATCTGTCGATCCCTAACGAATACCAACATTTGTCTTCACTGTTTGAGCAATTTTAATCTAGATTTACATATGAACAGATTTAATCAGGCAAATTATATTTTTCAAAACATTTTTGCAAATTTCCCCTCACACAAAAATTATATAATTTCATCACACTCTTAGAAACCGGTTTTGTTTCTTTCTTTTTAAAATGATTACAATCTACGTGCTATGATTTGCTTTACATTAAAAAACAAAACAAAAAAACTTGAGAATCTTAATTCCTGGATCATTTAGATTTTCTGTACCAGATGGTTCCGTAAGTATATTTACGCACTGTTGCTAGAGAAATAGCAATAAATGTACATTAGGCAATGAAAGAGAAAAAAGTAAAAACACTAAGGGTGCTTTGAAAACACCTGGCTTTAAAGGATGACTATAGGCACCCAGACCACTTCAGCTTAATGAAGTGATCTGGGTGCCTGGTCCAGCTAGGTTCCACCCTTTTTTTTTTTTTTTTATAAACATAGCAGTTTCAGAGAAACTGCTATGTTTATAATAGGGTTAATCCAGCCTCTAGTGGCTGTCTCATTGACAGCCGCTAGAGGCGCTTCCGCTTCTCACTGTGATTTTCACAGTGAGAAGACGCCAGCGTCCATAGGAAAGCATTGTGAATGCTTTCCTATGGACTGGCTGAATGCGCGCGCGCGGCTCTTGCCGCGCATGCGCAGCCGCTGACGGAAGAAGAGGGAGGAGGGGAGGAGGAGAGCTCCCCGCCCGGCGCTGGAGAAAGAGGTAAGTTTAACCCCTTCCTCCCCCCAGAGCCCTGCGGGAGGGGGTCCCTGAGGGTAGGGGCACCCACAGGGCACTACAGTGCCAGGAAAACGAGTATGTTTTCCTGGCACTATAGTGGTCCTTTAAGCAGACCTTATAAGGAAAAAAAAAAAAAAAAAAGTGTGTGGCATTGATAATTTCCAAGTGGCACAGCAAAAGTGATTAAAAGTGACTGTCATTTCGTATAATCTTTATGAAATCCTTATGCTAACTGAATTGGAATTTCATTAAAACTTAATCCTAAAATACTTTAAGATAAAATGGGGACTACTTTGTCTTATGGACAAAAAGCAGGGCTCCACCATCAACTTTTGTCCAATCCAAATGACAGGTGTGGGATTCAGGCACTGTCTTGCTCATGGTGAGACGTCTGTCCTGCATAGACCTCCTTATTGTGTTCTTGCACATGCATGAAAGTATAGCACGGACGTGGCTTCTGGCAAATGAAGCACCAGGAGCCGAAAAAGACTGTGGTCACCGTTAAAGACAGTTTACGGTAACCTAGGGTCCCACTGTTACCAGTGTCCTTCAGACCCTAACTGGTTATGCCACCTATGGGACTCTTTGCAAAATATGTAATTGTGACAGAGCTCCAGTACTCCGACCAAGTACCTCCACTAAGTCTGCTTCTAAATAGATATCAGGGACCCTGGAGCACTTCAGACCCAGTCGCTGAGGCTTGACTGGGATCACGGAGAGCCTTTTCCACCCTGGACCAAACACCAGACGACACTTGGTGAAGGTTAAAACAACAACAACAACAACAACTAAACTTTAATAGACATAGCACACATATTTTAGGACCCCAACAGTTTCATTTACATACAATAGGGTGCATAGAGTACTATAGTACAAGGAAGGGTGGTGTCAGACAATAGCAAGGGCTGATGGGAGATTGAGGAGGGACAGGGTAGCAAGCTTAAACTGGTCTGGCAGTGTCCCTGGGACAATGCCCTGCTGGGGAAACAATAGGACAGGAAAAAGGGGCAGTGGGAGAGGCACAGACAAGCAATACATTCAACATACCCTGCACCAATAATGGTTACAGGGTGACCAAAACACAAGAGGAATCTCAGGACCCACACAGTGACTTTTCTTCCATCCCGAGTGACCCCAGAAAGTGACAGATCCCTGAATGCCTATCATACAAAATAAGGAGAGACTAAATACAAACTCAAGGCCCTAACAATGTAACATTCACATTTAATGGAGGCCAATAAAGTAAGGAACCTGGAAAATCTTTCTTTCTACGAGTTTATAGTTTTAAGTGTGACGATATAACCAAAGAACTTGATGGAACCCACTATCAAACAAACCAACTTTTACATTTCTCTGATTATCTTTACCTAGGTGTTCTTCCAGAATATAAAATAATATGGAATCTGCAAATTCTTAAAGCGCCTTCTCTCTTTTGAGGAACAAATTGGAACACACTACAAGAACCGAACAATCCAGTAGACTGAAAGTTTGATCATGCTTTAGTAAAGCAAGCCAAAACAGACAGATTGAAAAGAAAATACTGAATATGGACAACTCCTCGCACAACTTGTTCTTTGGTGAGCTCAGCTTGTTTTAGCTCACTTGTCCGATTACTTGCTCTTGGCTTTGTCAAAGTGTAAGCTTAAAAAAAGGCTAGTTATTCCA
Source organism: Pelobates cultripes (assembly GCA_933207985.1). Lineage (NCBI taxonomy): Eukaryota > Metazoa > Chordata > Amphibia > Anura > Pelobatidae > Pelobates > Pelobates cultripes. Next base: position 26,146,450 of record OW240915.1, read on the forward strand.
GTGTAGCAAACGGCATAATATGTGAAGGTTATGGAAAATAGTGAATTATAATAAATAAAATACATTTAAAAAAAAAAAAAAAAAAGCCAACTGCGCGACATCCACTACTTTGACCACTTATACGGTCAACACATCTCTAGCGGTTAAACGCAGCGTTTAAAAAAAAAAAAAAAAATGAATATGCATTTTAAACCATATAGCACTAAAGCTATTTTACATTCCGTTTAAAATTTGAAGAATGATTAAAAAAAAAAAGGTTTCACATTAATTTAGAATATACGCAGTGTACCATATAAAATGCATAAAGGTAACAATTTCTAAAACACTAACATAATCAGTCAGTCTAGACCCAGGTCAGCTTGTTAGTGGGTATTGGAATTGTCGGGTATAAACTACCTATTTAGTTCTGGAATATCGTGGAGTATAAAATATATTTTTTTACAATAATCCCCCAAATTAATGTTTAATTTTCATAAGGCTAGATAATCTTTAGGTTTGTTTTTTATGTTTTTAAGCAATATTATTTCCGTGGTGATTTGGCATTAAGATATGTGATTCTCTGACCCTGCGTGTGCTTAGGGAAATTTCCTTTCCTAATTAGATGTGGTGTATGCCTAATATCTACTCCATGCAGTGCACCTTTAAGATCATAGCACTATTTGCATTTTATAATCCTTCTTAAATGGCTCCAATGCCTCGGTGCGGAAGATGACTGCCAGAATTCGATAATGCCTCTGGATATTATAAATGTATGTGAAACTCGGATCCCAGCAGGAGTCTGCATAATGCACAGGAAATTGGTTTTACTGATAAAATGTATTCTGTGCAGATAATTATAAGAATATAAGATTTTCTGCATTTAAAAAACAAACAAAAAAAAACAAAACGTAACTTTCCCCGTTTTTTTGAGTGGGTTCTGCTGTCAAAAGAGTATTACCAAATGTCATGGTACCGATTAAATCAGTCTCAAAAGGATGCTTAGCTGTCCCTAACATATATCACACCTGCATCTCAGGTATAATGCAGTTACAGCTTTAACCAAACAGATAATCTCTTTTTCTTCATTTTAAATAACTGCGGAGATCTGCGAAAATTGCTCAGGCTATAAACCTCTGCATCCTTGATCCAAAACGTTGCAGAGAAAGACATGCTTTTTACTGCTCAAACAAAAACATGACCAAATAAAAGACCTACACAGAGCGCTCATACTCTCTGGTGTTGCAAATTATGGTCCGCTAGTAGTACCGTACTTAAAATTTGAAAAGGGTTATACTTCGCAATAGGTACTTATAACCGGTCCTTGCTTTGAGCTTCACTGCCAATACGAATGATACCACAGGGTACTCACCAACGTCACGATGGCACATTCTGCTGTCAGCTGGGCAGCATTGAAAAGAGTACGAACAAAACGATAAATGTGTTTCTGTTCTGGGTCATGCTTTTCATAGTCCGTCGGTATTTCTGATTTCTGTAAAGTTAAAATGTAATTGTCGTGTTATAAAGCTTTCATGCAATGCATGTTCCAGAAAAAGTACTTACCTGGCTAAAAAGACATAGAAAATTATTCGGCAACAAAACTGATCTTTGCATTTGCTAAAGAATATGAGATACAAAATAACTTTTATCCAATCCTTTATAAAAAAAATAATAAATAAGCAAACACTTTATACAAAAGGATATTACATTATGCATTTTTAATGAGTTAAAGATTTTCTATCTGCATTAAGCAAGATCTGTTCTGTCGTTGGACACAATTCATTCGCTGGGGAATGCATCTTTGAATGGAATTAATTCGCTTAATAACGTCAGCTGAAATTCTGAGCCAGTGAATTTTGTACAAAAAATATATATATGTATATAATAAAATTAATGGCATTTATGCTAACAATGCAGAAGATCTTCAACATTAGCAACACTGATGGACAAAAGTGGCCAGACTATAGGCACCAGGAAACTTTGATAAGTGTCAAACCATCAAAAACCTGTTTAACTCTTAAAGGATGGAGATAAGGGACTCTTGGCACCATAAACACTACAGTAGGCAGGCGATGTTATGGTGCTTAGACTATCCCTTTAATGAAATGTTTGCTTAGCCTCTTGTTTCTGAATTGTAGTAAACATAATGTCGTAAAAGGAAATATCCATTTGTCTTATATCGCACATGGATTTAAAACAGTCATCTAGCTCCACATCTCTAACGAAAGCAGCAGGCGTGATAAGCAGCAGATGTGCCTTCTTCCCACCTTCTCAATAAGCTGTACTACAGCCCACTGAAGAACATTGAAAAGTCATGATCGCATGCGCTCTGGATTCCAGCACAGAAGGATCTCAATTAGAAGCCTCTGATCGATGTATTTTACAACACAGACTAAAAAAAAAAGTCTGTGCCGAAGAAAAAGGGTACTGCTTGCAAAGGTAGTAATAGGCAGCAGGTCTGCAGCTTTTGCAAGCTGTTTTTTTCATACAATCGCCAAAGAAAATAAATAATGCAACACACAAAAAAAAAACAAAAAAAAAAACATTTGAATGATCCTTTAAGGATCAAGTTAGTAAAGAAAGTTGTGGGGAAAAAAAGAAATTAAATGTAGAAACCCACACTGATTTTTTTTTTTTTTTTCTGTAAATGGGTGCTTCCATCTTAGCTTCTGGTTAATCATTGTAATAAACTTTGTCCGCAGAGAAGAAGAGAAATGAAACAATGTTTCTGCTGTCTCCTCGTTTGCAAAGAGTGCCTTGCCTGTGCCAGGAATAAACTGGAATATGATGCCATTTGATGAATCTTTAATAAACATTTAAAAGAAAATGGAAACTAACTTTTTTTCCCAACCACTCATTTAAGGCCAACAGGTAAACTTTTAAACCGTTCCGCTTTATTTTGAGGCATTGGGCACAATTTGCAAATATGTAAAAGAAAAATAATAAAAAGTAGCCTACGATACTATACATCAAACAAGTGTAGCCCAGCTTCAATTATACACTGCCTGTATGCATTTCTTTAATCAGTGCTGGGAAATCGAGCCCAGGGCAATATAGCCAAAGTCTTTTTGAATTAAGTCAAGAAGAATTTCAGTTTAATTTAATCGGGATAAGATGTTCCCTATTCAGAGGAGTATTTTCCCAATATAAATAAAACTAATAGGAGTACTTACAGAAAGAGGGTGAAGTTTTTCATCAAAGATATCTAAAAGCAATCTCCCATCGCCATCTCTAGAGAAAAAAAAAAAAGAACATTTCAAATTAGATTTCTCTCCAAAACCCTTTCACAAGAAATTCTTCAAAACAGGGAATCATGGAAACGGCACAATCCCTTTTATAAGTTATCAGTTTCCAAGATACACAGACAGTTTTTCTGTGTTAACCCTTCAACAATAAGAATGACCCGAAAGAACATATGTTACACGTGTTCACTTTATGCTTTTTTTTTTTACGTACCATTGAAATCGCCAATATATTTGTATGCCAATTACTGCTATTATACTGTGCGTGAAAAGCCAACAGAACTTAGAAACTTACTCCCAACACCACAACCACTTTAGTGATTGGAAGTGGTCATGGTGCTTTGTTGCTGGGGGTGTAACTGCACCATCATTACTCCAGAACAACTGTCCCCCCTCCCCCCGGAAGAAGATCGGGATAAGGTAGAACTTGGCCTTGGTGGGGGATCGAATGGAGAGCTTATCCTAACTGGCACTTACCTTCCCCAACCAGTATTACTTTTTGCATTACTAATTATTACTTTGCAGAATTACTTTCTATATTACAGTAGTACAGTTTAGGGTTCACACTAATAAATATCCGTATCCATCAGAATGTATAAAATCGAATCACACAATTATAATTTAATACACAATATCTATCTACACAAGTAAAAGGTAAGACTGGGGAAATGAATATCATCCTTTTCCTTACAAATTAAAACAGAAGGAAAATAGAAAACTATATATTTAAAATTAATATTCATACACACACCTATAATTACCGTTTGGGTAAATGAATGAGTGAGCGTGGCAATTTGACCTGAGGCCAATGTTTACACCGTGTTTGCTTTCATGGAAAAATCATCAACATAAAACCATGTCTTTAACCTTCTTAGGTAAAACTGGTGATTAATTGCATACGTTTGTGGTTACATAAATCATGTGGTCAATATACTCCTATTAACCAATGACATGACGAATTGACGTCTGTTTAAAAATGGTAATGAAAATGGTCAGTATATTACTAAACAATTGAAGATTAACATTTTCAGAAAATGTTAGGCAGGATTTATCAATCACAGAGTAAGGCCAAGAAATTCATCAAAAAAGTTTGCTTTGGAAACCATAATAGGCACACAGAAGACGGGGGTAAAAGGGGTGACGAAACGGTAGAAACTACAATCAGAAAAGGACTATACAGACACCAGCAATACATATAGATCCTCTGTTAAAAATATAAAGTAAATCTAAAAGTTAGGTGCTAGCTGTAAAACAACAAGTATCACTTGCTTCTATGAGATATACAGCCCTGTGGCAAGTTCACTGCAACTTATAAATTCCTACAGCATGCGATTTCATGGTGCTGCATGCACAACACTCAGCAAGCTACTACCCAGTGGTGTAACTCTGATCAATCTCAGGCAGGCCAGATTGTATATATCCTGCCACTGTGTGGTGTCAGTCAAACCATGCATTTTCGGAGATTAATACATAGATGATGCCACACACATACAAACACAAAATAATATACCATATAATGACACTACAGTTTAATTGGTGTGCAGCTTGCTTTAACAGACAGCAGAGGGTGCAATAGATGACTTTTTCCAAGACAAAAACTGTTTCAAAGATTTTCAGGACATATCCATATTGACCGATTATCTAATGAATCTCTGTGAAATAACAAAAATTTGCACAAACACAAAAAAATAAAAATACAAAAAACACATTCTCAAGCATTCCCTGTGGACTCCAAAAGTTAAATATTTACCAATAAAAAACAAACAAGGTGAACCATCAAATTGCTTTTCTATGCTTCACTGAAGATGTCAAACAAGTGAAAGCATCCGACTACATTTACATGTTTAAGTGTAGCTATTTACATTTGTTAAAAATGAAGTTTATGTTAAATTCATACACAGACTTCCTGAATATGGAATGACTGACTGCACAGGCCTTCACAACACCCCAATAAGGTTTCATTATTGCAGATGTTATGGTGAATAGAGTACGTTGTGCTGTAAGACAGCCCTGGGAGCTGTCAATCAAGCAGGTGGAAGTCTATTATCTAGGCAGCCAATATTAATTTTGTCCAAGTTGTTTGTGCAGCAGGCATAGACTGCACACGTATCTTGGATTGATCTCTGTCATATGCAAATCTGGGGGGGATAGCTGCACACACTGGATCGCAAAATAATGTGCATAGAATTATACCAACTGCAATAAGGCAGTGTACCTCACTCACCCTATGGGGAATTTCTGATGGGAATTAAACTATAACCACTGCCGGACATACTTATAGCACAAGGTCAGACACTATAGACCAGAAAGAGAGGCTAATTGATGAAGCCTCTTCCAGGTAACAAGGAGTCTGCAATAAGCAGCAGGTTCTGGATTTTTAAAAGTATTTCTCTTTTTTCTTCGTTTATTTATTATTTGTAATGCATTATCTATATTTTGCTTTAGAAAAAGGGGATCATTTTATCTCATCATGTCCCTTTATTAAGTAATCATGCCTTAGTGTCATGAGCCTAACGTGTCAAACACTTTCTACAACCTCAACCGATCCAAGAATAATCGCACTGCTAGCAATCTGCATGAATGACTTGCATGGTCACAAGAATATGTTAGTACATACAGTAAAGGAGCAATGAACTACCATATAGCGAGCAAAGCAGCAATCTAGAGGTCACCCACTGGATTAGTGGTTCTTAGTTGTAAAACTATTTTTACAATTTACATTTTTTTTTTTTTTTTTATTTAAATGGGTCGGGTAATAGAGTCCCCTCTTTAAATGAGCAGTAAGGAGATTGGCCACACAGAATTCTTAAATAAAACTGAATAATTTATTGGGTAGCATGTCTCATTAGGTCAACACAGTTTAATATTCCGCATCCCGTTCTTGTCAGGCCAAAAATCTTATTTCTGACTAATATTTCCCCAAATTAACTCTGACAGCTTTTCCAGAGGTTGGCTTCCTTGTCAAGCTGACAAATCTTATTGCTTGCTTAGAACAACATCCCAAGACGCATAATTAATTATTCAAGAGACAGTCAATACCACCTTTAACAGGTAGCATATTACATAAAATGATAATTGTTCCTCCAACGTACAAAAAAAAAAAAATCCTAAATTCCTTATATACACTGAACCCACAGATTCAACACAGACCAATAATGGGCAAAATGTTGGCGGTCATCACTAGACCGAGGAAACTATAAACTAAAATGACAGAGTACCTACTGTAAGGATCTAGAAGCAAATATCACATCATTACCACCTTCACTGGGGATTATTTATCACGAACAATACAGGAGCAAAGTTTGAAAGGGGGAACTATCACCATGGAAACCAATGGAATGTTTATGCTGACAGCTCAAATTTTAGAATTCTGTCCCAGAATTATGCTTTAAACACGACCCTCGCTTGTTCTAATATTTTCTGTTTTTTACCAATTAATACACACAAATAAACTACAGAAATATGTATTTATCAAACAAAGTAGAAGCTGACTGTGTGTAATACGCAGTGAGTTTACGTCTAATTTACGAATACATACCCAACTGTGCAACACATCTGCAATAATGAAAATGGGTTTCCAAGCCTATAAATATTACAAAAAGCACCCTACATCCATATTGATCATGGTAAAATGTAGCTAGCATTATTTACGCCTAGCAATCTAAATATGCCTCAGAAAGCAGAAGAAATCAATCATCGATCAATTTCAAACTAACAAACACTACAAGCATTGCAATTAAATATAAATAGAGCCTGTTCAATTCAGCATGCTTTTAAATGAAAATAATAAAAAAAAATAAAAAAAAATAAATAAATAAAAAATCAACGGGTGCCATAAATACAGCCTACATACAGATGTGTATAATGTGTATTCCTAACACTGTACAAGTCACCCCCATAAGTATTTAAAATAAATAAATAAATAAAAAATTGACACACATACACACACCACTCGCTACATTCTGCTGGTGGCTTAGATCATCAACAATACTCTCAGCCAATCCAATGCTTTCCTATAGTAATACATTGGGAGGCTAGTGAGCTTGCGCAGCAAAATGTTGCACCAATCAGAGTTTCGAAAATACTGATTGAAATAGAGCTTTATGCTATTTCGGACAGCCACTAGAGGCATATAAACCCTGCCATTGCTATTCTGCAACAGTGCAATGTTGTATACTGTGTGGACAAAACAAGAGGGGAATGGCAACCAGAACACTTCATTGAAATTAAGTGGTCTGGGTGCCAACGGTGTCCCTTAAAGCCAACTAATTGGTAGAAAAATATTCATGCACATCCAGAGTTATCTAGCTAGCATGCCTGCTGACCACTTTATCATAGGTTCCAGATAAACAGAGGTTTTGTGAAAACATTTAAGTTACTTGTAATAAACTCAACAAATAATGAAAGACCTTAGATAATTTGCACTGAAAGGAAAATATTCATTTAAACACGCACAGGACGCAGACTATACAACTGGAGGCACATATAATACAAACACGGAAAATAAAATAGATGAGTATTTATTTCCGCACAATCAAAATTGCAGGAAACAAAATACTGGCAAAATACAATAAACAAACTTAATAAAAATAATTAAAAACCGTGTGTAGGTTTCGGGTAAATTTAATAAATAAAATTAAGTAAAATAAAAGGTCCAACCTACCTGTTTTTTATGTGATAATATACTGCAAGTGCTACGCTGTAAAAAAAAACAAAAAAATATAAGGATTTAATATCTTTGTAAATTGCATTTTTAATATTTGTGCAAGTCATCAATAAATAATTTAACCAGGTTTTGTATGTTTTGATATCGGCATTCTGCTTGTTAAATTAGCGCTGGGATGAAATTGAAAATGTGTCCATTGTTTGCGGTCGCAGAAACCATTTTTTAATTTATTTGTATTTTTTTCCATTTAAATCAAATTCATGTTGATGAAGTTGATTGCATTTCAGCCCAGATGAAAGCGCTCAATAAATGACCAGCCCTGATTGGCTACACTACCAGGCAGGGTGTCACAGAAGTATGTTGACAAGAATGCGGGTTGAGTCACACCTACCACTTCCTCTATCCCCTTTGACCCCAGAGCTGCATAGATAGGGCACAGTTAGATACAGAAATATATTTTACTTATCTGAAAACATAGCGAGCTGAAACATACATGTGTATGCAATGAGCTTTTTGTCGAGAAACCAGTACTTCCACAGGAAGCCACAACAAATAATTTAACCAGGAAATTAGTATTGGTTTTTGCACTTTGCTTAAAATCTAGCTTTGTGCAATTCTGGTTAACAAATAAACCAATTTAATGAATTAAAAGGTAAATAACAAAATATCTAAGTTTGGATTCTTACACAGAGAGGAGATCTTTTAGTCATTAAATAAAATTAAGGAATAATTTGCACATAAACCTATGAAAACTGCTGTTTAGGACTTCCTAATAAAAAAAAAATCATATTGGGTAAAATGAATTTACCAAATATGATTTTATTATAGGAAGAGATTTGCTGTACCTTTATCTCATTCATTAACAAATAATTCAGGCAGGATCTGACATTTTTGTGAATAAGCTGAAATACAATGTATCAAACAACCCTGGTGTGACAAAAAGGAGATCACTATAAATGTTGAAATATTCTGCATAAGAGCATGTTTGCAAAAAATCTTCATGGCATTGGAGATTTCAGAATGTAAAAAATATCATCACTGGGCAACTCAGCTATAGTAAGTACAGTCGCGTGGCTAAAACCAGGCAACTGTACTATACGTGCAGTATTCAAGGCTTCTACTCAAGTCAAATTAGGAAGGGGGGCCTTCTCTGACATTTACGATAAATTAAATCTTGATCTGAAATAATGAACAAATCAGAAATTTGGATACAATGGATATCGTTACCCAGCACAATGGAATTTGACACCCACCACTTAATCGTGTACTTGAGGTTCGGTTGACTGACTGTGCTGTCATCAAGGAAAATAGTAGAACAGGAACTGTACTTTCTTCTGAGTTGTCCTGGTGGATGCTGGAGGAAATACGGAAAAACAGATTTTCATTTTAGTAAAATCACACACTACTAAACACCAGAAAAATGTGAGAAAAAGTGGAAAAAACACAACTTGTGATTCACATCTGTGTAAGTTAAACATAAAATTATTTGTGGCCTTAAAAATTAAAAAAAATAAGTTCTTTAAGGATTGGCCGTGACACCTTATTAAGACTCGTTTCCTAAAGGTGAGTGTTACCAGCTGACCAACAAACAAATCCCAGAAGAGGCCGTGGCTTCAAAAATGTTAAATTTGAGAGTCCAACATTTTTAGGATTTATTTTGCTAGTTTGATCTGAATGAAAACATTTATTTCATAGGTTTTACCAATATAAATATATATTTCAAAAATGCAATCTTATCCAATGTGTTCCACATAAAATACAAAGTTTGTCAAGTGATCTTTAAGCTTCCATACATTTAGTTTAGTCATTACACATTGTATCACACTGGGTAAAATATCTATATACACACACAGAACGTGATACATAGAGTAGTCTTGTTGGACATCAGATACTTCAACCAGCATGTTAGAGGCATTTAGCAGGCCAGGAAAATATGGCAGCCAACCTACAGTACCTCTAGGCAAATAATCAACCGAAACCAGAGATCATTTTGTTTGTGTAACTAATTCAATATGAGAACTCAAACAATTCATGGCACGCTTCAAACAACACGGCAATGTTTGAATGAGTAATTAGTGTACACTTCGTCATCATCATGGAGATTCAAGTTTTTTTGTTTTCTTGGCACTAGCTTCTGATCTAAAAATAGCTACTCCACGAATATTTAAACAAGCTGCCCATCCACAATTGTTGACTGTGCACTCTCGTACCAATAGGACATAATGTTTATATTGTACTTACGTGATTTATATAAAGACTCTTTCGTTTTTCTCTCACTGCAGAGACAAAAAAAATACATATATCTCTAAATAACATTTTAATTTTTTGGGGTACTTGTTCAACATCAGACACAATAAAATGTTCCCTTGGTACAGTTTAGGGCACCAATTTTTCAGCTCTGTCAAGTTAAAAAAAAAAAAAAGATTTAACAATTTGTTTCCAAGAAATTTATCACAATTACAGTAAGTGTACTTTACTGTCACACTTACTAAGATTTATGCAAGTTGTCCTGAAGCTGTAGAAAGTTGTCAAAACACACAACTCTACAGATTTCAGTTTAAAAAAAAAAAAAATTAAAAGCAGAGCAACTCCATTAAGACTTTATTAATACATGAAACGGACCACACCATTACCCTTGGAAGTAACACACCATTCCCATTGACCTCGTCACAGCAAATAAGCCCACCCAGTTATATCACATACAGGAAGAGTTAAAATATTTGATATGCACACAACTTATAGGATAAGCTCTGGTCCTGAATCCAGAGGATCTCCATCCACTGACCATTCATGGCGGGAGGATCTGACTGAGTGTGTAGGAATGCTTATGTACGGTACCAACAAAACAGACTATAAGAGTTAATATTAAAACCATTTTAATTTCTCAACACATGTTGTTCTGGAGCGTGCTTTCCTTTTCTTCTACCCTTCTATTCCCCGAAAGTATTTGAAAAACAAATATCTGTCAGTTACTGCAAACTTGCTAAGTATTGTTAATGAAGATTACCCACATATATATACACATACACACATATACACACACACACGCGCGCGCACACACTTGGTCTGTACAGCAGCAGAGACAGGCATGTAACTTCAACAAGACAAAGTAAACTTTGTACAAGAAAGTGTGAGGTACAATTTTACAAAATATGATTGTCGAGCACGTCAGAGTATTAGTTATTGTAAAATGGATTGCTAGGAGTATTAAATCCGTCTACGAATGGTGTAGGACTTGTGCGGAGAAAAAAATGGAAAGAAAAAAAAATAAGTAAAAAGACAGTCGGCTAATTTCAGCTATCAAGTTAAACAGCATGGAGAACACTCAGAAATTTAAGTAGCCCCAACTCTTACTTGATTTGCAAAACAGGACCCCCCAAAAAATAGAGTATAAATGTGTGCTCGAGTAACTGCAGAATCTGCAACTTGATAAAAGTAGGCCAACACCACAACAACTTATGTTCTTCACAACATTTATGGTGTAAAGATGTCCCTGTTCCATTGCATTCGGTTGTACATAACTGCAGATCAGCAAATATTACGGCAACAATAAGCAGACCATCTCACAATTGTCATAATTTCTCTGTAAGACTGTATTTATTTCTACATAGAGATACAGGAGGGGTTAGTTACTGCAGTACCCAAAATCTAAGTAAGACCTTACAACTTAGTGCTGCCAAGCAAGGCCAAATCCAAGTACAGAAAATAAATCAAGTACGGTAAGTGTAACTAGATTCTAAATGTGCACAATGAGTGCTACAGACAATTTATATGAAGGACCAAAAGGAAACAAAGGTTTACGGTTTACCATTTGTCACTCTATGCCAATATTTTGTTTGTTTATTTTTGGTCCTTGAAATAAATAGTATGTAGCTCTCCTTGTGCACATTTACCATCTAGTTGCACTTCCTTGATTTCTAGACTTGTATTTCAATCTATGTGGAGGGTATGCTGCAGCTACAAATGGTTTAAATGGTTTTCTGAAATATTCCCTTATCGATTACAATGAAGGAGCTTGTGGCATTCTATGCAACCTTACAGTAATTGTTCTTGGCAGATTGAACACTAGGTGGAGCTGTAGCAATCCAAAATGTTTGTGTGTTCCTTACGATAAATATGCTGGTAGAGTTGGTACCTTTTTTGGGGGGGGGGGAGGGGGGGTCCTCTGTGATTTTCTGACACTGTTATAATATATTTGTTTTATTGTCTCTTTACAAGTGAAGTTTAATACCCGGCATCAATTGGAATACAAAGTTCTTTCAGCGAGGTAATACCAACAACAGGGCAGTGGCTGCATTTTGTTTTTTCATGAAAAAAAAATATATATTATATAATTGCTGCATATATATAAATAGAAGGAAGCAGCAACGTTTCAGCCAGGCCTTCAGAACTCCTTTATCAACAGTGCTACTAACTGCACCTTGCTTTGTGGCTTTATATTTATATAAAGCCACAAAGCAACTATAGCCAAGTTATTAGCACTGTTGATAAAGGAGTTCTGAAGGCCTGGCTGAAACGTTGCTGCATCCTTCTGTTTTACAGGCTGCAGCGTCACAATCACTATCTATGCACCGGGACGACGTGCCTGTACAGCAGCTTACTGCAGAGGAAGCTAAACAAGCCATTAAGTTCCTGCAATATTTCATGAAACTCCGTTGTACATCAAACTCAGATAAAAAAATATTCAGGAGTGTTCTTTTATAGTCCTTTGACATTTGATGAAAAGCAGACGCAACTGTTTTAACCAACAGTTGAAAATCAGCTACAGAAAAATATGGTGGAACGCAACCGAGCCAAACCTTGGAACTCCACTACCCTCAACCCCACCACTCAAACTGTTTTGGGGATTTAAAAAAAAATCCAACAATGCTCTTGACAGTTCCAGACCTCTGTGATGGGTCACATCTAAATATTGTGTTAAAGAAAACTTATCACGATCAAATAACTTATTTATAACTGACTAATGCTCTTCTGAATTCAAAATACAGCGGGACCTCGGTTTACGAATTTAATGCGTTCTCTGTGACGTTTCTTATTGTGAAAAATTTGTAAACCGAAACGCAGTTTCCCATAGGAATGCATTGGAAACCAATTAATCCGTTCTGGAGGTCAGAAAAAAGTCAAAATGAGCTGGCATGGAAACCAACCCACAATGGAGAACACACAATAAAAGGCATGCAAACGATGAAGCTCTGCTCCCTACCTTTCCACAGCTTGAGAAATGCACCAAAAAGTCCCAAACCAACTGCAAACAATTTCCAGAATGGCTCCAAAACCCGATGCAAAAGCCGCTACAACACCTCCACACTAGACGCCACGTGCTACCCACAGGCTCCAGCATGCAGGGGGGCGGTGCTATAAACTTGCTTTGTATTGCAAAAAAAAATTTGTAAACCGAGGCATTATTTTCAATGGAATTTCATTTGTAAACCGAAAATGATGTTAACCGAGGCGTTTGCAAACCGAGGTCCCACTGTATAAGGTAAAACTATAGCCATTTTGAGGAGTGAAGTGCAGACAAATTTCTTTGAACAGACAGAACCACATAGTTTGGTTCTAAGAAACATTAGGGGGGTTTCTAAAGGATGCTTGTATAAACATTGTGTAACCAAATGTATAATTCTGAAAAACAAATAAATAGATTCTATGCCCATGATTTGACTGACAAGGTAGAGCAGAAAAGACCTCCCATAGGAGGTCATTCTGCTTTCACAAGCATAGCAACAACAGTGCATGAGCTGCGGTTGCTAGGGAGTATAGGAACGGAGTGACTGACATCGTTCAAAGGCCATCAACGAGGCTAGTATATCTGCATTACTGAGGAGGTTTGCCCTGCTTGGGGAACAGTTTCCAAAAAGGGGAAATCAAAGAAGACCAGGGGATGAGTGGAGGACTGAATAGAGGTGGGTGTTAGATTAAGAGTAATACCTACGAAACTGAGAAAATGGTGGAGATGGAAAGAGGTATGGCGAGTTAAAGGGACACTATAGCCACCAAAACAACTTTAGCTTAATGAAGCAAGCTTTGATGTAGAGATCATGCCCATGCAGTATCACTGCTCAATTCTCTGCCATTTAGGAGTTAAAGCACATTGTTTATATAGCCCAAGTCCCACCTTCATAAACATTTCCTGCAAATAGTCATCTAATGTTTACACATTCTGTTTAATTTGGAATTTCCTATCTTATACTCCGTTAATAGCTTGCTAGACCTTGCAGGAGCCTCCTGAATGTAATTCAAGTTCAATTCAAAGAGCAGAAGATAAAAACTTTTAAAGTAAGTTACATCTTACTTAACATACGTTCCATTTTTTAATTCAGGCAGGCTGTGTGAGTTACAGCCAGGGGAGGTGTGGCTAGGACTGCATAAACAGAAACAACAGTGATTTAACTCCTAAATGGCAGAGAATTGAGCAGTGAGACTGGGCTTGATCTATACATCAAAACTGCTTCATTAAGCTAAAGTTTTTTGTTTTTGTTTTTAAATTCTTTATTTTAGTTGTGCATAGGTGATAGAGACAGGCTTGCAATGCCACAACAGCTAAAGCAAGCAATTCAATCAGTATAATAAAAATGGTTTTTGTTAAAGTAAGAGTAATAACAGGATGACAAACATGTCAGATGATCGGTAAGGTAGGCATGTGACAAGATGGCTAAAGTTGTTTTGGTGACCATAGTGTCTCTTTAATCTTAGTAACTTACATTGAATACATCATGTAATTCTATGATATATCATGTATTCAAAGTATTTGTGTTCCTGACCCTATAGTGTTCCTTTAAGTCAAAGCATGTTTGTGCTTTAAAGAACAGTAAAAGTTCAATCAACCCCAAACATGTCATCCTGACCCTATAGTGTTTAATCCATCATTTACGTGCCTCCCTCTTCCCACCTTATAAAATTTTAAAAAACTCCCCTTATTTCCATCGCCGCACTGGTTCAACGAAGATGGCCCCGCTACCTGATCTGCCTCCTTGGTGATTTTCTGATTTTTAGCCAATCCAATGCTTTCCCATAAGGCCATAGGGAAAGCATTGGATTGTCTGAAATCAGCATGGAGGGGGCAGGGCCAAACACTGTTTTGGCCAATCATCACCTCATAGAGCTGCATCTTTGAGAAAATTCAGCAGCTCCATGAAGAGCGTGGAGACGCTGAAGAGCAGTGCTGCCTACTGTGCATCTCTTCCCCAGGAAGCACCTCCAGTGAACTCTGAAAAGGCAGTGTTTGATTATACTCACCAGAACAACCACATTAAGCTGTAGTTTTTCTGGTGACTATACTGTCCCTTTAAGTTTAGTGTCTATAAAATAGAATAAACTAAATACTGAAAATCTATGTGAAAGTCATGGTACTCACATATTCTCACTAACAACAACATTTCTGCTGCTACAATCAGACTGGGGCTGCCATTAATTTAGAATACCTGCAGGTATTCTGGTCCCTGACCACAGTTTTAAAACCCCAAACAGCAAGTCACAAGACCGCCTTTATTACACAGTAAGACATTACAAAGAAGGAAACAGAATATTTTGGAATCCTACCATCAGTTTGGGATTTGCTGAGGAACATTGTGCTCGCCCGTGGGTGATCTGAGGGGTTAAAATCCATATTCATATCTGGAAAAGGGGGGAAAAAAAAATGTATATAAATACAGTGACAAAGTGAATAGGAACAAGTTATTCAACACTAAAACAGTTGGGTTTAACAAAATATTTTAACTATTTATCTAAAAAAGATCACAAAAAAGCAAATCATCATTGATCATCATATGCAAATTACAATAGTGATGGCAATGCACTTAATGACATTTAAAAATTACATATCTAGCATTTCTACAAAAATACTTTGTTTTCTCTTTTCCCAAAAGAGACAAAAAGACAAAATGGAAGAACTGACCAATTACAAATAATTAAAATTAAAAACGCACACTTTTCTCCATCTTGTGATTGGAGAGCTACTGGTAGGGCAAGAACAATAGCGGACGTTCTCAGCCTATCAGTGTTGTCTGGTCCAAGGCTTAGAGTTTGAAGCCTCAGATAAAGAAAGGAAGTAAAGGGGCAGAGATGTCAACACATCTAGAAACTTGTGGGCTACATCTTTGTCAAAGGTTTAATTCCTTGATAAAAGTCTGTGCCCGGGACCTCCTCACACCATAACAACCTAAAAGCGATACGCTCCTTTCTGGTAACATTTTAATGAATATACAATTCATCCCCAAGTACAACTTATATAATGAGTAATCTGAGAGCAGTCACGCAGTGTTCCCTCTCGCAGTTCTGTGAAATTGCTGAAGTTACAAGCCATTTTATTTAGATATTATAGGAACGGAGGAGCTCTTTGCAACATACTCTATGCAGCATGTGTAAAGTTGTTATGGTAATCAGAACGTCCCTTTAATAGCGTTTCCCAATGTGAGAGTTTGTTTAAAGTTGCATAAACCTATTTGCAATGCAAGGAATATGAGAAGGGCTCCAAAATAGCAGTGAAGCTTTATTATTAACTGCAAAACCTGCAGGTATTTTCATTTAATACAAATGTAAAATAATGTCAAGAAGCAAAAAAATTTAAATAAATAAACTACAGGTATGTTCACAAGTCATCAATCAAGCATTGTTTCGCTACGAGAGACTATTCACGGTTTCCATGCCTCTTCTGTGAATTCAGCGTAGCACTGCAGGAAGGATAAACCACGGCCTTTTAATTAAGCATGTTCCTGGCTTCCTACTAAATCGATAAATTTGAGCACTCTGTGTTAAGCGTAATCAGATATATTCGTGCCTGAAAGAAATGATTCTGTTGCTTGTTAACTCAGGCATTTAAAGGCATTTCAAACTTTCACTATGTAAAGGGAAGAGGACAGTAGAAAATAGCCTTTACAGGAGAATTTTTTTTTTTTTTTTTTTAATTCTTCCATCATTCTTCCAAATGAACGCATCAGGCAATTTGCCCTAATTCCAAACTGATGTGGATAGTTCATTAACCAGAAGTATTTATGAACCATAGCGGTAAAAAAACAAACTGAATACAGCGTGAGGAACAATATTCCATCTGATCTACACCAGTAGACTCAAGGACAGAGTGCATATAATTTATACACTGTGACTTTTTTTTTTCTTCACTTTTTTAAGATACCTCCATGGCAACCAGTTTCTTCGTGTGCTTTATCTATTTTGTCTTTACTGTATTACATGACTGGTTGTGACACATAAAGGTCTCAAGACACAGGAGATCCTTCATAAAACGTCTGCTGTCAGTCTTTGTTCTGCTTCATGAAGTCATGCCCTTTAACAGAAAAATCAGAAAACAGAGAGACAGCTTTGTTTCCCAAGAGATTGCGCAATGTCTTAATGTGCTGGTCCTGTGTGAGTTTATGGAGTTTAGTCACAATTGTGTAACAATGTTGCAAGTTGCATCTGTTGATTAGCCAGTCCTACATGGTAGCTCAACTTGATACCCAGTCCGGTTTAACCCCTTAAGGACCAAACTTCTGGAATAAAAAGGAATCATGACATGTCACACATGTCATGTTTCCTTAAGGGGTTAAACTGTAATTATTCACAGAAAGAAAAAAAAATTAAAAAGGACACTGTTTATTAAACCATATTTGTCACACCTTCCTGGCTGTCAATTATACCTCCAGGAAGGTCATGTCTCACAGGAGCGCTGAAGTTAATTTTAAAGCAGAAGTGTGGGAAACCTACACGAATAGTAATATATGTTTGTCATGAGTAATTGCCTGCAAATACTGTCTGCAGTGTTTGTGTGCCCCTGTGGCTCACTGGGAAGTATATAATTATCCAGTTGCACACATGCGCAATTTGTCCACAAGGTCTGAATGGACAACTGAGACATACGGAAAAAGTCTATGCAGGACACAAAGGGGAGAGTTTACAATAGTTGCAAAAACTAGGTCTTCATATAATCTAGAGTTTTCATACCTCCCACCCAAAACGAGTAAAAATGCAACAAAAATGTATATACGTGTATTTTGGAGGGTATATTTACTAAATATTTTTTCTAATGGAGTGTCCCTTTAAGAAATCTCTTACAGTCTCACTTTTATAAAATGAATATATTCCTTATGTGTGCATTTTAATTTAAATAGGAAAGAAATTGGCTTTCAAAATAATAATTGAAAACTGGCTGTTCTGAAACAAAGATGCCGTGAAAAGGAAAACAAGCACATTCTAATTACCAGCTCATTGCGCAAGATTATCTTCCAACACAATAGCCAGCAATAATGTTATTTCCCTATAGACAGCTTCATACAATTATCGCACAATATAATTGTATGGATTCTTGTGTCCACAGTCATTGCACTTTCAGACGCCAAGACACTTTATTCCAAACATTAAATCCTACATTGAGCTCCAAAATGTCCATGTTTACATAGTAAGCTAGCTGTGTGTTAGTGTAAATTATTGCTATTGTTTGTTCAAAAGTATGATCCTGCTTTTTTACTCCTTTAAAAGTCCTACAACATAAAATAAAAGCCAAACAACAATATACTACAAACACAATAGTATATAATAATAAGAGCAATAGAAGCAATAACAGCTATAAAAAAAAAAAAAAAAACCACAGGATATAAAAAAAAGAGTCCACAATAAAACTTGAGAATAAAAAATACCAAATGGTACGGAGTATGGGACTTTCTTGGTAGCTTCGCTTAATAGCAGTATATGAAAAGGAAGCAAAAATATACATTTTCTTCCAAGTATTATTGTGGACTCTTTATATCCTGTGGGTTTTTTATTGATCTTATTATTATATAGTATTGTGTTTGGAGTATTTTTCTTGGCGCCACCTGTATATTGTTGTTTGACTTGTTCTAGTTTTTTAGGGGGTTGGAGGGATTCCCCTATCATCAGGTGGACTGCCTCCCATCCTAGTGTTCGTAGTAGGTTTATCACTGCTCTATTCCTTCTTCAATAAAATAAAAGGCAGTGGACATTGAACAGCCCAGTCTGACGAAAAGAGGGGCAGATAAAAAGACGGAACTTAGTCACTTTTTGAGCCAATGTTATCATTTTGCAACTGTAGCAACCACTAGCCGGTTAACAATTTTGAGACCCAGTAGTGTATATTGATAAGATTATGTTAGAGAGATAAAGAATACCGTATTTTCGATTGCGCGATCATTTCATGGGTAACCTTTGCCCCACTTTGTCAAGGTAGCTCAAGATACTCCATCAGAAATATTTCTTCTGCCCTGCCGAGCCAGTGCCATCTGGATGGGTGTTTGATTTAGCATGAGAGTGTGTAAACATACAGCTCGGATTTTAAATGCAGATTTTCACACTATCGAAGATTGCTATTGCCCTAAATAGAACTTCACAACAACAAGGCGTATCTGAGCAAACACTACACTGGTAGAAAGTGAGGCCTAGGTCATGTACATGTCTTTAAAGGAAGTGAAGCTTATAAAAGTCCACTTATTGTAGGATACAAAATTTTGACTTCTGAGCATAAGTTATGGAATTCCACTGTCAGTTCTCCGCCACTTACAATTTAAAGAGTTTCACCAAGCAGCATGGACACTTTAGTGATTTGAAGTGCTTATAGTGCTTGAACTCTGTATATACAGCGTTTTAGTTTGAAATATCAGACTTGTTGCTGAAGGTGTAACTCCAATTCCATCAGTGTTGGCCAGCCCAGAACAAATGTTCTGTGGATATTGTGCTACTGTTGTCAGCACCATAGCATGTTGGCAACAGACAACCAATGGCAGAAAGGCCTTCCCCTCCACGTCACCAAAGTCCTCCCGTCAGCCTGTCCTCCGGGATGTGACGGCAACAGAGAAGGATTAGGCTGCAGGGAGAACGTGGCCTTGTCATGGGTTTTGTTTTCAGTTGAAAAAAATAATACACATTAACTGAGACAAGGCCAGAGTATAAAGAGTAAAAGTAACATTTAGGCCAAAAAATAAATAAAAATAATAATTTGAGAAAAAGATGCAACTCAAGTAAAAGATATGTTTTTCCTAACTGCAATTGTGGTCTAAATTTTCACCTTTTTCACGGTCTTCCACAACTAAAAGTTTAGCGAATAAGCCACTTTATTCTCTTGGGGTTTTTTTGGTTTTTTTTTTCTTACCAAGAAGATATTGTACAGAGCAATAGATTTAGCTCATACAAGGAAACTATGCAAACCATTAAAACATTTATGAGGTTACATACTGTAGACACGCCTGAAGTTTTACACGCATTGACAAAACCATGATAGCTAGAACCATACGGAACAGCCCGACACAGAGCACTGATAACCGCACACTAATCTGAAGGTGCGCTTCTAAACACATGGAGCAAAAGAGGGGCTTAACATGGACACACTAGGTGTATCACCCAAATATTTTATTAACATATGGGAACTGGAAAGTTTCGCAACAGAGAGGCAGAAGCAGTGACGGCAAAGAAAATATGCTGCCAACTGTCCCAGAAACAAGAATGACACTGTGACGTCTATTAGCAACCCAGTCTCCACATTGTTGTATAATTGTGACCAGTTTATGGATACATGTAATGGTTATGGTACCTCGGGAAAAAAACAGGTATAAAAGACATTACAACAAATGAATAAAAAAAGTTCCTGAACTGTATTCCAATACTTGACATATTTATAGAACATTTCATCATTCTGTGCCAGAATGGCCTCACACTTTAGCATAACCCAGTCAAAGAATGGACCTGTAGGTGCCAAAATTGCTAGCTTCCTATTTTAAGGATCGTTCACCTTTCTCCCATGTCAAGAGCCAATTACAAAAGCAAAACATCTTTTAAACACTACTAAATTATTAATTCCCCCTCCCTAGAGGATATCTGCTGCTCCAACCTCCAGCAACTGACCAGCAAAGTTGAGGAACCACGTTCTACGGGGTAGTTTATTTTTTACTGGTTCTCTTCAGGGTCGTTTGATCCAGTTTGGACTTATTTAGTTCCCGTGGATTGAATTGATCTCTCGCTCCTTCTTTACCTCCACCTGAAACAAACTTCTATTTGTTTCTGGACCCCTTAGCTTGCATGAAATAATCAACTTTCCCCTACTTGTTTTCCTCTTTTTAAAAGCATACTCAGCTCTATTTAGACCTTTAAATTGGTTTATTTTTTTCTCTCTAATTTGTGAGGTTTTATTGTTCATTATACTGCCGTCATCTGCTTCAATACTCAAATAATTGTATAAATGAAGTCAGTATTATGTTTTTTGTATGCATTTACGTTTATGTATTATATTTTACCATTGTGCAATTCGTTCAAATTTAAAGGGACACTAAAGTCACAAGAACAACTTCAGAGAAAAGGCAGTGTTTACATTGCCCCTAGGGACACCTCCAAGTGGCCACTCCTTAGATGGCCACTGGAGGGGCTTCCTGGCTCAGGGCTGCACAGTAAGCAGCACTGCCGTTCAGCGTCTCCTCGCTCTGCATGGGGACGCTGAATTTTCCTCATAGAGATGCATTGATTCAATGCATCTCTATGAGGAGGTGCTGATTGGCCAAAATTGTGTTTGGTTCTGCCCTCTTGACGATTTTATCCAATTTCAATCCAATGCTTTCCACACGGGAAAAGAAATCATTGGATTGGCTAAAAATCATCAATTCTGATGTCACCAATGGATGGTGTTTTAAATAAGGTAAGTTTTAATTCCTTTTAAGGAGGCTAAGGAGTAGCAAGGGGGGCAAGCCACCTAAATGGCGGGTTTAACACTATAGGGTCAGGAATACATGACTGTGTTCCTTTAAAATACCGGATTGCCCAAAATAATTTTTTTTTTTTTAAATTGGCATTTTATCAGTACATCCAAACCAAGTAAACAAACTGCAACACAGTGCAGGTTATGCATTTTATTTTAGCAAATTAAATCCTGAGCAGCAATATTAAGACTACAATAGACAAGCTGTGACTTTACTGGAGTTGGCAAATTTATTCAACTCTGCTACTTTTTGCCATTTAGATTTTTACTGATTAAAATGTTGTCTTTATTGAATAATGAGTGAATAGAGGATTCCAAGACGAGTTGAGGCATTGCATAGTATTGGGGGGATATCCTGGCGAGGTCTCAGATATTAATAAATAAGCATAATTTAAAGATAGAGGAATCAGCATCTGAAAAATTAACCCAGTCTACATCATGTACACCTCGTTGCCTGGTTAAAGTAGATAAATAATGCCAACTGTGCTTTATTCCTCTGTTTGTTTAAGTAATCCTGAAGTGAGTGATAGGATTACATAAAGAGTAACAAAGGAGACATGTTAAATAGAAAATACAAGACTCTGAAAACAAGGCAATATGCTAATCAAACATTGGGTTTCTGTTTTACCACGTTTGTTCCACGGTTAGGACAATTCCTCCCACTTATGGATACCAGGGTATCAGGATATCAGATCAGCAGATAACCACCTTTACGGGTACCCACACACATGAATAATAATAGTAAATGACATGAGCCTTGCTCCTTAAAGAGATAATATAGTGCCATGAATACAAAGCTGAATTACTATGGCTCCCCCTGCCTTCCTCCCCTCACACTCCAACCCCACCCCTGGTAAGTTTACTTACTTTAATCTTACTTTATCCCAGCGCTGAGGGTCAACGCTCCACTCGCTCCATTGTCCCGCGACGAGCAGGTGCTAATGCGCATCAAATGCCTCATGCATTGAACCTCCCCATAGGAAAACATTTATCAATGCTTTCCTATGGGGAAATATCTGGCGCTGGATGTCCTCATTCAGAATGTGAGTGGGTCCAGCGTCAGATACCGGACCAAAGGTCAGTTTGGATCCAGGAAGCGTTATCAGTAGCTTTCTGATAGACAGCCACTGAAGGCAGACTTGGTGCTGCAATGTAAACATTGCAGTTTCTCTGAAGGGCAATAGGGACACCACACCCAGACCACTTCAATGAGCTAAAGTGGTCTGGGTGCCTATAGTGTCCCTTTAATGGGAAACTAGGATAACGTATGCAATCGTACCAACACTACAAATATGGCGTCAACAGGCAACTGCGACAAGAACTCACAGAACCCAGAATTTCTGAAGGAATTTACTAAAGGATTTACTGAGGGATGTTGCACATATATGTGTGCTAATCTTTCATTGTCCTCACATAAGAGGTAGAGGTGGTAGGTACTGTGCAGAGAGGAGGCCATTATGAAATATAAAGGAACACTGTAGCGTTAGGAATACATCTATATTGCGAATGATACAGTTCTGATGTATTTATTTCCCCGTCCCCAATTTAAAAAAAAAAAAATTTAAAAAATTTAATAAATTAAAATAAAACTAATTACTCACCTTTTCTCGATAACCTTTTCCACAAATGACATCATCCTAGAGGCATATCAGGTTATTGGGCCAATCCAATGCTACTCAGAGATGCAATAGGGACTTAAGGTGCACGTGTGGTGCTCACCGCAATATCCCTCCGATTCTGCCACAGAGAATCATTGAATAAAAAACACAGTATGAGAGCTGAGAAGGAAAATTCGCACCGCTTATACCTAGAGGGCTTCGAGGTGTGGCTTGAAGCCGCACTTCCAAGGCTTCTAATTAGTCGCATAAAGGGTTTTGGGGATGAGGAGCAGGCACTACAACAACTTCAATAAGAGTACTTTGTTAAAGTGTCTACAGTGTTCCTTTAAGTAGATCTCCCAATCTATACATTTGCTGAGTATTTTACTTGATCTACATACAGGTTCAATAATGACATTCACCTGAAAAAGTTCCTTTTGAAAAGTAACAGTGGATGGGTGCACTTTAATCCCACCCTAAGCAGTAACAGGTCTCAAATTTCAATAAATGCAAATATATGAAAAACAGTCCTTTCCTTTAAAAACAAATCTTTGAACAGGGAACAATTTAAATAAAAGCACAATGCCAACTGTCTATTTGACGCACTATAACAATATGTAAAAGGTTGACTACACAACAATTCCACCGAAAAAAAATGTTCAAATCCAATTAATCTTATTTTTTACAAAGGAAACACTGAATTTTGCTTTCTTTTGGTTTCTTTTCCCTTATTCCGGTCAAAGCAAGTGTAAGATTTTTTTGGTTGTTGGCTTATTCAGTGGTCAACCTTTAGACTGTCATCAGCACTCGAGTAATGAGCATGAATGGCCGACATTTCTGGAGTCTGAGAAATATTTTTGCAGAATGGGTAGCCGGATGAATAATTCAGCACGTATGCAGCCTCCATCTCTTTCATCGGTTTGTTTGACAGGAGAGAACTGCTCATTGTTTGACAATTCAGGTTTGATATCCGTCCAAACGTATTGTTTGCAGTCGTGTGAGTTGCTTGCAGATGAAAGATTACAGACTGTGTTTACAATAACTAATACTGCCTGTGGCCATTTCCTCTACATTGACATCCACAGTCCCAACAGACAATTTAGCTTCACATTCCTTTGGGGTTATTACATTCCATATATTTACTTGTGTCGAGTTCCCGAGACAAAGTGACATTTACAGCAGCAAATAATACGTTACTTAGCAGCATTCCTGAATTCAGCAACACTGTCCCGATTTTAGGCACCTGAACTATCATCCCAGGTGCATCTCTTGGGCATCATGTTTCCCATTTTGGCAGCCAGGTCCAGTAACTGCGAGAAAGACTGATGGCTCATAAGCAGAAAAACAATATAATTTCTGGGTTCAAGAAGACTAAATGTACTATTTAAATATTGGTTTAGAATGTTACAGACTAATATACAGTGGCACCTCGGTTTACAAATTGAATGCGTTCTCCGGGATGTTTCTTATTGCAAAAATTTGTAAACCGAAACGCGGTTTCCCATAGGAATGCATTGAAAACCAACTAATCCTGTTCTGGAGGTCAGAAAAAAGGTGGCATGGAAACCAACCCGCAATGCAGAACACACAGTAAAAGGCATGCAAACGACAAAGCTCAGCCCCCTACCTTTCCAGCATTTGAGAAATGCACCCAAAAAGTTGCAAAAAGTCCCAAAATCGCTTTAAAAACATTTCCAAAATGGCTCCAAAACTCGATGCAAAAACCGCTACAACACCTCCACACTTGAAGCCATTTGCTACCCACAGCTCCAGCATGCACGGGGCGGTGCTATAAACCTCCCAGGCACAATGCAACCTGGGGAAACTTGCTTTGTATTGCGAAACAAATTTGTAAACCGAGGCATTGTTTTCAATAGATTATTTGTAAACCGAAAATGATGTTAACCGAGGCGTTTGTAAACTAAAGAACCACTGTATAAGCTTTTGTACAAATACCAAAAATGACATTTAAAAATGGGAATTATATACCCGCAAACACATGTGCGCCCACACACACCTCCAACTCTTGCTCAGTCTATGGGGTGGCAACATTAAGTTCTAACACCACTCAAACTGAACTACCTTGGTGTGCATTTTTGAGATGCCTTGAGTATGTGCATGATGTCACAATTAGTGAACAGTCATTAACTTGTGATTACATGCACATCTTTCTTGCCTAAAGGACATAAAAATGGAAGCTCCCGTACAGCAAGTGTATGGCACTGAGAAAAGGGTATTTATATTTGTACTACAAAATACTTTGCTCAGTGACAGTAATACTTTGGCTTAAACAGAAATAATAGAAATTCAAGAAGTCTTTCTTTAAGAATCACATAGAATTACATTCAAAGACCTAAAATCACTCAAACATTAGAAGCCATCACCAGCTATGTCAGGAGTTGTTACTGCCTTGCTTTTGGAGTTATTAAAACCAACAAGTTAAAAAATAAAAAGTGGGCACAAAGCAGTTTGTCAGTTTAATAAGAAGCTTTGCAATAAATGCTCAAAGCTTAAGTCCGCAACCAAATAAAGAATGTGCAATACTTTATAATAATAAAAGGGTTCTCACAAAAATAATGCTTGTAACCCACTCAGCACAGACAGTAATTTTTTTCAGTAAAGAAAATTACTTTTCAAATCGCAAACCAAAAAATAAATAAAGAGGCTTCTCATTATGACGTTCCAAACAGAAATTCCCTACAATTAGCAGCACTGGTTAAAATGCTTGTTGTGTTCCAAACAAGAAATAAATTAAATACATATGAGATGGGGTTAACTACAAACTACACCAAAACGGAAATGCTGTTAAAAATAACCAAGTTTAATTTTTAATTTTTTTTTAAGGGACACTAGAGTTACCAGAACCACTACAGCTTAATCTGTTTTTTTTTCTAATCTATATAGCCTGTCCTGCAGGCTTTTCAAGGTAAAAGCTGCGTTTTCATAAAAAAAGGCAGTGTTAACACCGCTGCCTAGTAACACTTCTAGTGTCATTCACTTTGACGGCTTCCAGAGGTGCATCCTGGGTCAGTGCTGCACACAATCTGCATGGAGGTGCGTTGATTTAATGCATCTCTACGGACTGGTGCAGTGCTGCGTTTTGCTGCGCACGCACAGTTGCCTCGGCTGAGATTATGAAGACTGATTATCTCAGTCATGGAGATAGGATCAACCACGGGAAGACCAGAGCGGTGATAGAGATAAGATAAGTTTAAAACCTTTTTACTCCAGAAAGGCGGGCCGGAGACATAAATTTATATTCCAACATTGTAGTGCTAGGGATACAGGTTTGTATTCCCAACATTATGTGATCAGGAATGTATTCAGAAAGTTATTAAAGGAACAGCAAAGTGCCTCTCACGACAAGCCTGGCTTCTACAGAAACATTTACTTTTAAACGCCGAAATGTACGCAGACTGTAAGCTAGCTTGGGCAGGGTCCTCATCAACCAAATGTTCCTGTAACATTTTGTAATTTACTCATTTATTGTAAAGTTTCCCCCCTTTTCTAATATTGTACAGCGCTGTGGAATAAGTTGGCGCTATATAAATTCCAATGATAATAATAATAATAATAACAACAATAATAATAATAATATGTAGAAGCCAGCTTTATGTGTCCTCATGTCTGAAGACGAGCTGAAAATCCCTTTGCATTTGTGACAGGCTGCCATGGCAAAAAGGATCGACTCACCGCTGGACAGGGGCAACAATCTCAAATGTGTCATGTAATAAAGTGACAATTCTAACTGGTGTAAAGTATCAATTATAGAGCATTGAAAATCATTAGCACTAATTGCTTAGCAGCAACTATATAAGCAATATAAAGAAAATATCTAATAATGGTCACAGAGATTCCCTGGTTCCATACTCCTCTAATGAAGGACTAAAAATAGAAGTAAGTACCGCGTTCGGTTTAGGATGCCTGGCTCACTAGACAATGCTTAGGATAACAGCAGGGATATTCTGCAGAGCCATGATCTATACACTAAAAGTGCTTTATGAAAGGGATCCTATAGTGTTAGGAATACAAAGTTGTATCCTAAACACTACAGTGCCCTGTGGCCCCCTTACCCTGGCAGATAAAGGGTTTAAAAACCATTTAGTCACTTACCCGATTCCAGTGCGCCTCTTCTGATGGGAGGACCTAAATGTGCATACGCAGCAAGCCTCAATGCTTTCCTATGGGTATTTCACAGACACTGGATGGCCTCATGCAGAATGTGATGTTCCCCAGCATTATTTAAGGGACTCAGAGTCCATTACAATCCCGGAAGCGCCTCTAGTGGCTTATAGACTGGAAGCAGTCTTAGTGATGCAAAGTAATTATTGCAGTTTCTCAAATACTGCAATGATTTACATTGCCATGCTAAGTTGGACAGGGGCATTGCACCCAGACCATTTCAATGAGATTTACTTTTAAAAGCAGAAATGTATGCACTTCAATGAGATGAAGTGGTCTGGGTACCTAGTGTCCCTTTAAGCTAAAGTTGTGGTCTGACCAGGATTGGACCCTGGGTTTCCCAGTTCAAAGGCAGCGCTGACAGCTCAAAATCGTCACTATATAAAATTAGATTTTAGGTTCTACAATCCCACCCATGCTTCTGCTTAAGGAAAGTCTGCCCCAGCTTTGGATCAATCTCCAGATTTACACAATCTCTAGGACACCAGGGAAAAGAATTTACACAAAGTATCTGCTAGCAGCTATTCAGCTTAATTGAAAGAATTGGCAAGCTCAGCTGGATAAAGAATGACCCGGTAATCCACCGGCGTTCTGGCAGATGAGTTCACCGCTGACCCCATCTGACACTAGATCCATCTATATCAAATAAAGGCTATACAGTCTAAACCACGACGTTTTGAGGTTTCTGGTTTAATACGCCCTATTGGGCACTATGGAGAAAGTCATCCTTCTCAATGAGTAGTAAAACCTACAAAAAAATATTTAAACACCCAAAAACATTTCATGCCAGTGGATAAACTCAGAAGTAGATGGTCATTTTTTTTTTAAATGGAAGAATATCAGAATCATGCAAGCCAAGAGAGGACACATACATGTCGCCAAAGTCCTGTATTTACAAACCATACGGTGCTGGTAAGAGTACACAGGACCCCCGACTACTCCCTTCCGGACATTCTTTTAAGAACCAGGAAGAGCATTTTGATCTCTACAAGTACAGCGAGCATATATAGATTTAATTCAACTGAGGAAATGTACACGGTTCTATTTGTCCACTGTGTCAACACAAGACATTTTGAGGAAATCGTGCAATGAAAAATTGAGATCACAGGGTTATGAGAACAGACAAAACTATTCCGGTAGTGAATGCTCATAGCGCACATAACCTTATCCATTATATAAGGATTGTGTGGACTTGACAACAGAATCACAAAGTGAAGTTCAAGACAGCAGAGTAGAGAAAAATATAATTTTGCTATTTTTTTGATAAGTGGAATTTCCAGTGTAAATTCTCAACAATTTACAGTTTAACAAAAACTCTGATATCTGAGGATCAGAGATTATCTGCAAAATGTTGCAACAAAGGGAAACGTTATCAAATCCTCATGTTCACTGTGTTCAAGGGCATTGCAAGTACAATAACCACTACAGTGCTGTACTGGTCATGCCTCCAGCAGTGCTTTGGCGAAGTTCCATTGTAGGTAATAAAATTTTAAAAACCGCTTGACTGCTTACGTAGTGACTGCTAGGAGCGAAGTTATCACTTGGTCCTGGGTAAGTTGTCAAACTCTGGGAGGATGAAGGCGTACAGTGGTCGTGGTTGTACTATGGTTTATTTTTTTAGTAACTTCTGAATGGCTTCAACTAGTTTGATGTTAAACAGCCATTAGTACTTGGAAGTAGAACTATGATGGGGCTTTGTTACATAATTAACAATCCATGGCATATAAATGAGGGAGGGGATGAGAGAGACACACACTTCCTTCATGGGGGGCAGATTAGTAGTAATACAGAGAGCGGAGACCAGAAATGTTCTTATTTATTAGGAATTATAGTGCACTGAAACAAAGGAACTGCATATTTCAAAGAAAAAAATTATTTATTTCACAATTTAAAAATTCCTGTGTCACTCATCTGCAATATCTGATTTCATAAATAACCACAAAATCCCCCCCTCCCGCCGCCACATCGTCTTCTTCTGATGCATAGCCTTTGTGGTTTTGATTAGTATGCAAAGGTCAAAATAAAGCAGTTTAAGTCATTTTCTAGAAAAACGAAGAAATGCAGCAGTTGAGTTTGGAAGCTCTGGGAGTCGACGTATTACGCAGCAAAGTAGGGAACACAAGGCTAAGTGAGCTAACGGAGCGAGACAGAAGCTGTACATCATACTGATATATTCATTCTCCTGTACAGAGAGCCAGGGGAATAGTCTATTCAACATCCAGACACAGATATGGTAATGCCTCAATTAGCGTGCCATACAGGGACCTTTACAGAAAATGTGCTCACAGGAGCTCAAATCATCAGTAGCTGTTACCACTGTTTGGGTTATAACAAAGAACGGAATAAAAAAAATAAAAAAATTATTAAGATGTATTTAAAGAGAAAAATAAAAAACAGCTTAGAGTTGGTAAATATTGGGAGGTCTGGGGATTCATAACCTCTCTGGATCCAAAAGGCTTCAAGTAGCTTCTGTCAGTAAATACCAAAGCATTATTAATATCTCGTCTTCACAAATCAGTGAAGGTTCTGCTTTCATTTTAAAATTAATTTTATCAAGGGTCAGGCATAACAATGCAATATTTATCACAACAGTGTTTCTTAATACAACGTGTGCATTAAGAAAATGAAAAAAAATGATCATGATATAAACAATGACATAAGATGAAGAACAAAGCAATTAATGGTATGGGAGTATGGAACCTCCGAGACTGCTCTGATAACACAACAAGAATGTACAATTTTGTTATCAGACCTCAAAAGGAGAAAAGGTTTTGCGTAAATAGCAATAGTCTGGTCAGCAATGAAAGAAAAAATAAAAAGGAAAAGAGACAGAAAATAAATAAAGGATACGTGGAATTTTGGGGAATCCTCTGTGCACAAGTGCTGATAAACTACGGCAGAAGGTGTAGTTTAGTACTAAGGCACGATACCACCATAAAGCATTCGGGAAATGGGATACTCTCAGCACTCCCATAACACATATTTAAAAGCTTAAAGGGACACTATAGGCACTTAGACCACTTCAGCTCATTGAAGTAGTCTGGGTGTAATGTGCCATGTCCCATAACCCTACAGTGGTAATTATTGCAGTTTCTGAGAAACTGCAATAATTACCTGCCAGGGTTAACTACTCCTCTAGTGGCTGTCTACCACACACTATAGGGACTTCCGGGTGCTTAGACGACTTTTGGTTGCCTAAATGACGCTATGCCCATAGAAAAGCATTGATGCGCATTAGGTATCCCCTGCCAGCTGACGGCGAGGGGAGAACGGGGGTGGCATTTGACCTAGTGCCGAGGGACATTGGCGCTGAATTCAGTTAAGTGACTGATGGGGTTTTTACCCATTCAGCGCCGCGGGAGGGGGCATTGTAGGAACTTATAGTGTCAGGAAAACGGCCTTGTTTTTCTCGCACTATAGAATACTGTGGCAAACCTAGCCACTTGGACATTACTTAAGGACTATAGCTTTAAGGGTTGCCTGTATGGTTTTGGTGATATGTATGCTCCTGGGTGTAATGTAATGTGATTGTTTAACATTGTATTGCTCAGAGAGGCGAGAATTACCTACAGATGGGGGCCATCCCACACCTTAATCGCCGCAAAAGACGACGCTACGTACCGGCTTACAACCTCAGAGGCTTCCATCTCATTACTCACGGAGCCGGGCCTCACAGAGCACCAGACCCCCACACCTGCAACGCGCAACAACTGGGACGTGCAGAACAACTTCGTACCTCGCCCAAGAGTGGACACTGGCTGAAGGACTTGTTCCAGGGGGGATCCAAGTCCTCAGACTGTCCCATGGACTCACTATCCACCTACAAGTTTTAGTTGTCTTTCATCAGTGCCTGTATTACATGGAAACAGCAAGGACATTTTTATTTTTACTTGAATTATTTTGTATTTTTCTTACCATAAGCCGTGTCTATGATGCCAGCTCACACAACCCACTCCCCTCTCCGGGTGACCAGGAGACACAGGGCACTATAATTTTAACTACCGCAGACCCCACCATAATTCCATAAACTGACGCACCACATTCTAGCATGCATTCAACATTCCAGTCCTTAAGGGATCTACCCTGCTTAACGCACTTACCAGGTAACACTTAACAGGCCACTTTAGGAAGCGACACCACAACATGTACCAGTTGCCTATTAATACCACCCCAATAAGTTGGGTCAATAGCCAATACTATGACAGCCACCGTATGACTGGTACTACAGCCCGAGGAGCTATAGGTATCTGTTCTCAAGTAGTTGCACCCAAATTATCTCTCTATTACACTATTCGGCTCAGCCAATTATCTTTAATATTAATTTATCCACGACGTGATCTCAGTGGCCCCTGACAGGTACATTAATACGCTAACATACCAATGTCACAGTCCACATTAATTCCATTAACCCAAAATTGTGCCACATTACTAAGATGCTGACCAACAATTTGTGAAACGTTGCTTTCTATGTCTGTATATGCTGTTGGGGCATTGCATGCTAAACTGTCATGACTTTATGCATGCTAAAAAGAAATAATTTTTATTTTTTTTAAATCTGCCCTTTTTTTTGGCTAAATATCTCGGAAAATATTGTAACACCCATAGTAAAAAAAAAAAAAAAAATGTATAGAAGTTTTAAGAAATCATTTTCTTTTATATATTAACTTATAGTATATTCTTTGCTGCCTCAGCTCACATGCATTTGTAAATTTGTCGACAAAGAATCAGAGCAGTGGAGGTAAATGTGTTTTTTCTTACTGCCACTGCACTATTCAGCCCAATGTGCATTTCAATAGCATTTTTACTGGGGTATGCTGATGTGGCAAATATAATGTTAAGAGCCTTAATATTAAGATCGATAGTTATGTAACACTGAAATGCAAACCAGTATAATCCAACCGATATACCAGATAAGCTTTCAGTCTCCGAATAGAAAATAGGGTAAATAGGATAGCGTGTATGCTCCGCAGAATCATTGCTTAGCAGTATAATTATTTTGTAGTGAAAACATTTACTGTTTGTAACTAAGGTTTTCAAGGCCAGCAGGTGTTTGAGGAGTTGTCCTACACCCAATGTGAAGAGTTACCCTCTTCCAAATTAGAAGAGCCTACATTTCTGTTAGAAGAATAGACAAAGAACGGTGTAAGCTTGTCAAGATAAAATTCTATTGTTTTGTTTTATTCTCTTTCACTGATATCATGTATATACTCAACATATTAGAAAGTGTGCTCTGAGCACTAGTTTGGCTGCTTCTTCTCAATTGCAGCAGACGTGATTCTATTCTTCCACTATTTCGGCCTCTGACTGGGTTATTGGAAAATGCTTTTCAGATGGTATTGAATATTTGGCCAACAATAAGATGGGTCTGCAGCATACAGATAAGTGACAGTTCCGCTTTAAGGCCAGTTAACAAGCACAAAATTAATCAAATGGTGGAGCTTATTACACGCCACTGCAGCCATCACCCAAAAAGGAACGAGGGATAAAATAATCACTAGCATGAAGTGCAGTCACAAGCCATTTATGGAGAAATCCCAGCATCAACCAATAATAAAACAGCACGCGCTGAATATGTTTAACATGTGCCGGGTAGGAGGGTTTAATATACCTTTCACGAGTCAATTCCAGCACTAGAGTAAATCCGCTTCAAGATATCGGTATAACAAATCCTTGAGATTTCATCTCAAACTGCCACATTAAGTACATTTCTTTTTTAATAGATGTTTTAAAAGTGGATTTGGAAAATGTTAAAAATAAAAAACTGCTATTTGTCAAGAAATCCTCTATTTGTAGCAAATATTATATTATAAAATCCTAAAGGCTCGAAGTTGTGTTTAAGGAGCATCACATTCCTTACATAGAAAGGTGTGTGGGATGCCGTGGATTCTAAAAATCTAGTGTCGGACACGGAAAGGGTTAATGATGAAGTACTGGAACATGATTCAGAAGGATTCATCACGTCTCCTTCAAACAGTCCTCCTGAGCACCCAACAGTGAGGTTGTGTCACGCAAACTGGACTGACTAGCCCTTGGTCAACACTTAAAATACAAAACATTGGGAGTTACGTATAAGAAGATATTATATGTAGGACAAGGTTATTACAAGGACACCATTGGACTGCTTGGGACAGGCACATGTCATTAACCCAGCTGTGACAGAGGTAGAATGTGTAGGCGTTAAAGGACACTCTGGTCCTCTAAAGCACTTCAGATGGTGTAGGTGCGTTAGGGGTTAACCGCATGTCCCTTCTGGCTTATTATATAAAAGTGCTGTTTCCAAGAGAAAATTGTCACATTTATAAATCCTATCAGTGACACCTCATGGTTGCTAAGCAGACAGTTGGGATAGTTGCCTGCCTCACTCTCTTTGGCCAATTGCAACAATTTCACAGTGTGTCCAAATGCCTCTCTATGTATTTGATCGGAGACAGGTCATTCATAAAAATGAAGACTTCACAGGAGGCAGATGGTAGCTGTGAGTATCCTGCAGCTGTAAAAAGAAATTTAAACACAAATAGGAACAATCCATTTAATAAAAAAATAAATAAAAAAGGCATGTTTTAAATGTTCATATTAAAGGTTTAATAGCATGCAGAGCTGCAAATTATCTACACAAGGAGGGAGATTTTTCTAAGTTTTACAATCTGAAAATAGTGTAACCACCATGTAAACTGGCTGGCAAATTCTATTGGTGACTACCACTTGGAGAACTTTGTACCATATGTTTAAACACATTTTGAGAAATCTCTTAAATGTCTCATTGCTAATGAGTACATACTAATGTTCCTGAATTCCAACTGCAAGAATCCTCAGCCAGCCATCAGATTATCATCCACTCTTTGGCCCATAAGAATGTTAAATCCCAAGTATAAAGTGGGAACAAATACCTATAGTGAGGAAGACCGTGCTGATATTGCTATACTATATTTAGGAAGGGGGGGAATAAAAAAAATAAAAAAAAAAAACACAACTACACACACAAAACTAAACTAAATGTATTTGTCATATCAGAACTTTAATAAAATGTACAAGACTCATTGCTATAGGAAGCAATAGCCAATAGAAAGGTCATATTAAAGATCACAGCTAAATATGCCGCATGTCAACATGTCACATCTGCATATGATCGCAGGAAAAGTGCGATTTGGGAAAACACAGCATGCGAAATGTAATCAAGCATGCAAAAAAAAAAAAAAATCACAAGAAACTGGCTCTATTGAAATTGACAGGCTTATCAGCAGAGAGCACTGCACTCCCACTAAGCCTGTCATCTGTCAAGATGGCATCATATACATAATGAATCGAATAAGAAAAATACAATTTATAAATCCGCCTTCATTGAGAAAGAGAAAGAATATAAATCCATAAATATTCCTGTTTAATTAAAGTGAGCATGTCATCCGAAGGCAGTAAATTAATCATAGTGATACCATATTTATTTTTTTACTATGGGTTACATTATATCAGCACTCACTGCTGCCCCTTGCTATAGCGCCACCATTCTATGAATGTCCATAAAAATGTTTGCTGGGGGAGTAGTACAGTGATAGGGAGTAGGAGAACCACCTTTTGGAAGGTACTCCACCTATCAATTGGTCCCTTATTTAGATCTATATGCCATCGGCATACAGATCTAAACTTGAAGACTGACCACAATTTTAAATGGCAATAAATTAAAATATACTCATTTACTAGCATTTCAGTAAGCACAATCTGTA
Organism: Pelobates cultripes; assembly: GCA_933207985.1. Lineage (NCBI taxonomy): Eukaryota > Metazoa > Chordata > Amphibia > Anura > Pelobatidae > Pelobates > Pelobates cultripes. The sequence goes on from OW240915.1 coordinate 26,181,519, forward strand.
GATACAGACTTCAGTTGTGTGCACCATATCGGGTACAGTTTTAGTGATGCAAATCGACTTAGATTTTATTTTTATTTTCACCTTCTAACAGAAGTGAGAGGTGCACTGGGCTGAAAGTCTGTGCTGGAGACGAAGGTGGGGGGACCTGCAAAGCCTGCAGACAAGAGATCTGCAGCTTTTACAAGATAGTTTTAGATAGATCTCAAAAAGAAATAGAATTCAATGGAGTGTTCTTTTAAGGTTTGCCTCCTCCCTTCAGATGAAGTAAGTTCGGAAATATGGGAGAAATGTGTAATATAGGAATAAGTCAGGATTTTATGGTGTTGTGTAATGACCACAGAATTCTTCTATCATTCGACAACCAGAAAGTGGAACCAAAATCAACAGTGATCACTGAACGCAACACGTTCTGAGCTTAAAACAAACATAAAAATCAGTAAAGAGCACTTCACACTCATTTCCACATTCTATGTACCCAAAATTTGAGGTTCTACCAGCCAGGTCTAAAAATTGCTGCAAATAACTGACGGCTAATGACTAACTCACCCGTATACGGTTTACTCATACTAACCCTGAAACTACCCACTGGACAATTCTTCCTTAATCCCCAAATCTACCATTTTATTGTACCAACCCTAATCCTACCCTGCCATCTATTCTCCTTATCCCCTGCCCCCCTTCATCATTTTATCAACCTGAACCTGCCAGGTCAACTATTCTCCCAAATCAAGACCCCTACTTCGACACACTATATGGAAAGAAAAGAAAATAAAAAATAAAAAAAGCAGTTGGTCACTTGGACAGTGGAAGAGAATAGAAATGCTACTGTTGCAAACTGTCATAATATATCAGTCAGCCTGTGTATACCCAGCACATGCCTCAATCCATTCTTCCTACTTTCAACATGCTTTCAGACCCTCTCTGCCTGTTCGGTCTTCCCGAATGGTGTTGTCCCTTGTGGTGCAACATGTTTGCGCGTTAGTCCTCTGTATTCTTGGCCTACAAAATATGACACCAGACCAGACAATGGAATACTCCACAAATCTTCTTGCATATGAATAAGTAGCAGTGGCTGATTGGGAACAAGCCAGGCAGACAGATTACCCAATGTTTTGTTTTTGCCATGCTTTGTTACTTCTAGGGACATACATCAGACAGAACATTCGCTTCTTTTAATTCCACTGGAATGCAAAATAGTATACATGTAGCACAAATGTAAACCACTGTAGTAGTTATAGCGCCCATGCACTTTTCCTGCAGGAGACCATATTCATTGGGGGCACCTCGAGACCCAGGTAAGTTGTCACGCCACTGTAAGATAGTTTAACAAATTACACTGTAATGGTGCAGTGGCATGCCAGACACCATAACCACTACCGTGGGCGTAATGTGTTTCTTTAACTTTCCTGCCAACATTTAACATATGTCCATAAAACCAGCTCTACCTGCAAAAAGAGCTTTAAATGTATTAATATGGGAATATATAGATTTAAAATTTATCTACAAATAAAACTTATCTTAACAAAAAATATTTTTTAAAAGTACTTAATTTTCTCCCTTGAGGCCAGTTTCAGATCGCATTTTTAACATATCTTTTACATTAAGTAAAACTATACTAATATTCAAACGGCCAGATGGCTTGTGGTTTTTTGTTTCATTTCTTTTTCTTTATTTTTTTTGTTCCATGAAGATAACAGATGAGGTGCTGAGAAGGTGACAGATTTATGTGCCTGAAAATGCAAATGATTCTCATATTATCAGTTTGTGAAAAAGATCAAAACAGTGTCAGCTGCCTGTGCCAGGAACGCGCTGGGAGGGAACAATGGCTGGTTGGCAAGGTACATGTGTGGTGACTGCCTCAACGAGCAAGCGGAACATATACAAGAGCACGGAACACTGAATGTTGTGGTGCCAACAGAGTAACACTCTACCAGTATTCTTAACACTTTAGTTCACAGTCCCTAGTTATAGTTCCCTCTGTTGTGTGCCATAAGAATAATAAAAATATTTTACTCAACTTTTTCCAGTGCCAAGGCTCCCTTGGCACTGCGTACCTCTCCGCTTCCTACAACATAATTAAGGAGAGACATGGACCTTCTCTGGCAACAGTCCAATTCAATGCTCCCCACATGCAAATATACCAGCTTTCTCACAAGACAGCATTGAACCAATGCTTTCCTATGGTGGCTGCAATGTTGCATGGCCGACTTTTACTCAGACGTTGCAGCAAAAGCACCAGCAGTGGCTGTCAGTGTGTTTTAACACTGCAGTTTCTGCAAAAACTGCAATGTATGATCGTGAGTGTTTAAAATGACTGGACAGGGTGACAAAATACTCAAACTACACTTTCCAATATGTTGAATAGTGGCATTAGCAGTGTAAAATAAAACACTAAACATACACACATATATGTATATAAATAGCCAACTAAGATAGATTTTAATGCATATAATGCAGCAAAAGACTCCGAACATTACCAATCAAGTACAATATATATATATATATACATATATATACTCTCTGTAGAGTTAGTTCTTGTATTCACAACCGTGTGACAAACATAATTTATGTATTGCTACACATTATAGAGGTTACGGTTCTTAGAGTAAAAATTTAAAGTTATATTTCATCGTCGGAATGTAGTAATCATTGCAAATTGGCACTTCTATGTGGACAATACACATATGATTTTTTTTTACGGTTTGTTTTCTTTAATTTGAGAATCAACTTCCAATTATACGCATTTTTTAAAATAAACAAAACAAAGTGAAAACACATATTACTCATCCAAAATGTTCAATGAAACATTTTCTATAATTGAGCCTCAGCAAAGACTGAAAGTTCAAACAAACCTGATCATGAAATGGTTCAGATTGCCTGATATTTTAGGTTTTATGTATATTATTCTCCAGAAATTACATCATGATTGGTCATCAGCATTAAAAGTATTGATCTCCAGTGGAGACCTACTACAAAGCTAAAGCTCTTCTCTCATCGTAATCACAGTACATTTCATGGCAATATTTTTACGATTCCTTCCTGTATTCAATACTTATTGAAAGTACAGAGGAGTTAAGAGTCTGCATAATGCACAGTATTAAAGTCATGGCAATCTAATCATGCCCCCATGATTATACTGCACTCAACACTGCAAGCAGTGCATTTGTAAGGATTTTTCTTAAAGGAAATCTCAAGACACCATAACCACTACAGGTTACGATACCAGAAGTGCCCTGTCCACCTCTCCAATGCGGAATGGAGGCGATGAGGGAACAGTCGTCTTCCTGTCTCTTCTTGCTCTGCTTCCTCACGCAGTGTTTAGTGATGTCAGGATAGGACGTCACTACACCCCCGGAATCATTAAACAGCGCACAAGGGAGCAGAGCAAGAAGAGGACAGCAGCCCCAGAGGACCCCAGGGAAAGGATCCCCACAGGACCCCAGGGAAATAATCCACTCCAGCTCTCCCAAAAATAAAACAAAAAGTCAGTGCGTGCGCGTGGGTCTTCTTTATGTGTAAATTTGAATTTACGCTATGGTGCCCGGAATACAAACATGTATTCCTGACACTATAGTGTTTAACTATTTAGGTGAACTGCCACCATCTGATTGCACAGGCAGGTATTTTTCCAACTCTGCGCTGGTCTCGTCGCGGCTGGCCCCCCCAGCTCCATGGCAAAGATCATCAATCTTGATATTGGCTAACTGAGGCTATTGCACATGCACGGCAAAACACTGTGCCAATCATCATCTCCTCAAGAATCAAGATATATCTATACGGGGAACGTTCAGTGACTCAATGCAGAGCATGGAGATGCTGAATGTGGGTGCTTTAACATTATGAAAATGCAGTGTTTACATCGGAAAGTCTGCAGGGACAGGCTTTAGATATCAAAACAGTGTAGAAAAAAAAAATAAAGTGCTGCCTTTAAGATCTGTTATTTTCGTAGTTGAAAATAAAGCTTTGATAGTTTAAAAAAAAAATTGACAACTAACTTTTTTACCTGGCTCCTTGGGGGATGTCAGGGTACTTGGAGTGTACCTTTGAATGTTTACTTGGCAGGTGCTGTTCTATTTAGGATGGGGGGGGGGTGTAAACTATGAAGTTGGGGTGATATTGGGGAGTGGGGTAACTGCTAAAAATGTTTTGTGAAGTGACATCAATATGGTCCATATGCATTCCCTTCCAAGTCATCCACACCAAGAAAGCTTTCTGCACGTTTTTAACAACTATAAACTCGAGTTGTCACTTTCTAAACATAGATTTTAATTTTACTTGGAGTATTCTATGGACTTGTCAGCCTTTTACTAAAACAACGTTTGTTTAGTGGATTAAATAAGCACATAACAGTTGCCCTTAAAATAAAATTATATATATATTTATTTATTTTTTGTGCAAACCAGAGACCCCAACGTAACAAACGTGAAAAATAAAATAGACAAATTGAGCGGTTGTCATGGCACAATCTGGGATAAATCCTTAAACAAGAAAAATTAAAATTTCCCATCTGCTCAACTACATGAAAGAAAAAGGAAATTTAACAAGGTATACGAGTTGGTTTCTCAACAAGCTGCAGTACCAGTACAAACCTGCAGGTGATAGGTACACAAAGGTCAAAAAGAGGTTGACAAATGAGAGTCATTCACTTGGAATATAATGACAAATTTAACCTATGACACACATAGTACATTATTAAGTATTGAACTACAAAGATCACTATACTATCCCTCCCAAGTGTCCCGATATAGGAGGGACAGAACTAATTATAGGCTCAATTCCCTATGTCCCTCTTCTCTATACCAAGTTCCCCTTTTCAAGGAGCTTCTGATTATCAGTGGGTGTGAGTGTATAAGAGAGCTCCAAAGCAACAAGTGCTCCTGATGTTTGTGCCTTGAAACTACACAAATTGCTCCTTTTAATTGTGAAATAAAACTAAAAAATGTGCCCATAAAAAATAAGCGTTCCACTGTCCAAAGATTAACAGTTCAAGTAAAAGCAAATTGAGTTTATCTTGGTAAGACATTAATGGCATCTGCTTCTAGAATTACTGAAATGTGATTAATTTAACGAGATATTCTAGAGACAGGATAATCAAGAGAAATCACTGTGCCAGATGTCTTCTGTTCTGTTAAAGAACAAGCAAAAAAAATAAAAAAATAAATTGCTCTATGTGCACAGCCTTGTGATCCAAATAGGTTTGTGTCGTAAATGTGTGGCAAGAGCAATAATGTGGGTTTTTTTTTTTTGTTTGTTTTTTATTAATTATTTTACTTTTGAATTTAGAATTACAAACCAGCAAAAAGAGCCGTAAACAAAGTCAAAGATGTACAAAAACAGCACAGAGTGCCCCATAGTTATGTCAACGTTTCTATGCTCAATCAGTGAGCGTGTGCTTACAAAATTCAGCGGAAAACCTTTTGTGGTTCCAAGCATTTGGGGGTGAACTGGAAATGTCCGTACCTAAATTGCTTTTACAGAATGGTGATCTGTGCAAGTTCTGTGGTTAAGTGGTTGATAATAGTTGGACGTCAAGGGAAATAAAGACCATGGGAAGATGGTGTTGTTGGGCTTACCAAATAGAGTCTATAGACCATCTAGTGTTGTCGCGGTCAGTCGATTTAGAAAGAACCTTAGTTGGTCTGGGTGTATCAGGTGTTCTAGGTACGGGTTCAGTCGCATGGCGATCGCTTTAGTTATAATTTTAAGGTCTATGTGGAGAAATGAGATTGGACAGTAGGGTCCTGGCTCTAGATGGTCTTTGTCTTGTTTGGGTATTAGACATTTGCAGACAGCATTCCTTTTGGGAAAGGATTCCTTTGAAGCATTGCATTAAAAAAAACCTGACAGCGATGAGGCAAAAGGTGGTCTTGTAATATATGGACGTGAATCCATTGGAGGCCTGGGCTCTTTAGGGTTTGAATGTTTGAATAACAGTTTTTAGCTCTACCACTTAAATTCCTGCTGCCTGGCCCTCTTTTGCTTCCTGGGCACTGTGGTTTCTATGGGTGGATAGCAGAAGACCTCCTGTGAGAAGTATCTTCTGCTCCCCCGTCTCTCATACCTCAGCATTCAGAGGCTGCCGAGGAAGAGATGGGAGAAATATTTTTTTATTTTATTTTTTAATAGGCTTTTCTCCCAATCTTTATATTTGCAAGCAAAACTGCTAGCATAACATATAGATAGAATTTAAGCTCATTAAAAGAGCTAAAGTTGTATATTTGATGGTCGCTTTAAGCAGAGATCACGCAGACGTAGGCATAACGATTAACAAGTATGCGAGGACAACCATGCGAAACAAAAAAAGCCCACATAGCGGTCTTGATTGTATCCATTTAATGGGAATGTTTGTAATGAACATGGCGATCAATAAATGATTGCAGGCTAATTAAGTAGTTGAAAGGGATAAAATGTTGTAACATTAATATTATCCAGTTCTAAAACAATTAAAAGTGTACTTTGAGATGTTAAACAAAGGGCATATAAATTATGTATATGAGATTAGCACGCACAATGCCTTGAACCACTCTGTGCTAATTCTGCTGTTGGGGGTTCACTTGTCTAATTGCTACATTATTTACACGGATGTGTTGGACATTCCATGTGAAAAGGTTGGGGGACTATCATGCCCCCTTTTTTAAAATATGTCACTATGAGCATTGAAATTTCATTTACCTGAGACAAATCTGCAGTTTCTACAGGGTCCAAAGAGCAGAAGTTTTTCATCTTATCAGTCATCCTATAATTTCACATAGGAGTGCTGTGTCTATCAGTTAAACTTTATAGGAAAACTTATAGTTCAGCAGTTATGAGTAGTTTTATTCATGAAAATACATGCGTGAAACTGCTCAGTAAGCTAAAATAAGCAGTGGTGTGAGTTCTAATGGCTCGTCAAGTAGCTTCATTTTGTTTTTCTCCCACAAATAAAGCATAACACGAAGGTTTGAAAGTGCCTACATGCACAATTTCAGCACTATTTGCAATTTGGATGTCATTATATGAAAGAGTAAAAGGAATACAGGAAAAGTGAGCTTTTTGTACAATAACCTATGCAAATCTCATATGTAGTGCTGATGCTTTGTATTAACTCGTTAACAAGATCTCGCAATGCTTTATAGGGCAGTGCCAAAAGGTCCTTGACGGCAAATTCTGTCATTGCCTGTCAAGGCTCCCTGTGATTCTGCCGGTGTGGCCGCACTGAAACATACCGGCCACGCCAACATAAAAATCATATACTTACCTTAGTCGCGGCAAACTGCTGCCTGACCTCCTCCTATTCCGGTCCCCAGCGAGTACAGCATTCTTAGAGACGCTGGACGATGCGGTTCTAGTTTTAGTAGGAGACTTACCTCCGCCCACATCACAGATGGCGCCAACGTGCGTGATCACAGACGCGCACGATTTGGGGTCAGAGACAGCCAATTACAGCCTAAGGAGGGTTATTTAAACCCAAATTATCTTTTGGTCCGTGTCCTGTCATGGTTTCCACTAGCTGGTTATCCGTGAGTATGTTCCAGATTGAGTTTTTCTGGTATTTGTCTTCCCTAATTTTTGGTATCCTTGACTTCTGGCTTTCCTCATCGTTGTGTCTCTTTCTGTGTCCCTGACCTCGGCAAGTATTTTGACTATTCTCAAGTACGTTAAGTCCGGCCATTCTAAGGTCCGGTTATACGTTATCCTTAGTCCTAGGTGTGATACTATTATGCGTGCTGCATCCACTATAATCCTGACACTGCCATTGTTTTTGAACTACACATGACTATGCTAAACAGAATAATAGAACTTCAAAAATCCCATTAACACGATTATCACGTCACTGCACAAAAAAAAAATTTTTTTTAAATAAAATAAAAATTTAAAATGAAGGTGGCTTACCCTACTTCTGTTGAGACGGCTATAATAGTGGGTCTACTTCTTTGTCACTTACGTTTGTAGACTTTTTTTTTAAAATAAAAATGACTAACATGATCAGGGTGTAAACCATCACCACTCTAGATGTTGTGGACTACATCTCCCATGATGCTTTGCATTAGGGGAGATGAAGTCCACAGCATCTGATGTGCCGACTGTTTTACCCCTGGTCTAGAGGGTATGAATAAAGTTACACCATTCACATTCTCCAACTGTGATAAATACCAAAAGTAGCAGTAAGATTGGAGCTTCTGAGATCCGCTAGACAGGCAGTGAGGAGGTACGAGGTGATGGGAGAATACAGACAGCCATTAGTACATTTTTGACCAGGAGGAAAAAAGTCAGGGGTGTTCGGGGTACTCTGTTAAATCCCATTCCAGGAGATATAGCCAATCAGTTCAGTGGTGAATTACAATATGAAGACATACGGTAAATGCAAGAAGTGGGGAAAAAACTAAAACAAAAAACAAACGTCTATTTGTATATTCTAAAGTTACAATGGACCCCTCTTTCTGCTTCTTTAACGTGTGAAAGAGAGGTGAACAATGACATCTAGCTAATTAGGATGAATACCAAACAAGTCCATTTGCACCTCCACAGTACGCATTCTGAAACTACACTACACTTCTGGGAAAACAAACCTGCATACCTAAAGCTAGTGTTCTCCTTTTTATTAAGATTCTTTATGAAATATTAATTTTGACTGTGTAGGAATAGTACTGAAATCCCAACCCAGTCTAGGGATATACGGAGACTAAGCAGGGACTACTTTGTCTCTGTATATTTCTTACGCCTGACACTTCTAGACAGTGGGCGGAGCGAATGCCGACTAGAAGTGTCAATCCTCCCCCCAGTGATGGATGCAGGAAATTGGCTCTGTCTATGGAGGACCTTGATGCTCTACTCTCGTAGGGACTTCAACTCCTGGCACTCCATGAAGAGGACCCGCCAAAGAAACATGGCGGTGCCCGCAAGGGACAGGTTCAAGTAAGTAAATCTCACCTTTACCTGCCCCACTCCCCACTCTCCCCCCACCCGCGGTGATGTCACCTCCAAAGTTGACAGTTCCACTTTAATTGTTGATGTTCTGTTGAATGGTCTAGGATTGGCTGGGGCGTTCAGTAATATTTCTGCTGAATTAGCCAATCCAGGGGATTTCCTGAGAATGAGGACAAATTCATAATCTCCACGAGGCATCAAAAGAGAAGTTGCAAATCCAGCCTGGAATGCCCCTCGTCCTGGTGCCAAAATCCTTAGACGAATTGTTACAATGTAATCAGATTTCCTTGACCATTTTCCCGCAGGCTAAGGAAATTTGACAAGTATTTATGAATGTTATGGAGAAAGTAGATTTATCTATGTTGTGCTAACCTATTCATTGCTGGGTTAGAGATCAGTACTTAGTAATAGTTCCTATCATTGTATCAGGATGAGATTGCAATGCTCCAATAATATTTCTGAATCAGATTTGAGGGGGGGTGGGGGAATAAATAAAAAAATAAAAGCTTACTTGGCCACCTTAGTACTTCTTACTTGCACAGGAAATTACATTTAAAATAAATGTACCGTTTCACAAGGAAATTAAATATGCCAGCTGTACTGGAAGAACAATTCTGAATAAATTTAATGAAAAACATTTGTTTTCTACAGATCTCATGTTTTTTTTTTTGTTTATTTTATTCTAAAACAAGGCACAAAATACAATTACGACGACATTAATTAACTCTCAAACATGCTACAACCGACATTTGATGATAATATTATAAAACAGGGACAAGGAAGAGGAGGAAAAACGAGGACATGATTAGGTATACAGATGCAATAAAAGGAATTACTCAAAAGAAAATAAGTAATGTGGCAGGCTCATTTAAATATAAATTGGCCCCCACAGCACCCTATGTATGCATGATCAGGTGAGTGCAGCCTCCTGGTTTCATTTAAACTGCAAGACATTATTTAAAGGAACACTATAATGTTTCGAATACAAACAAATGTACTCCTAACAAGATAGCGCTGAAGTGGCTTTTTAGGTCCCCGCCTTACAGATTGCATTGAAAAAGGTAATTTTACCCACTTTATCGCACTGGCTGCACTGGTCTTGCCGCGGCTGGCCCCGCCTCCAGGGCTGAGATCATCAATCTTGATGATCTCAGCCACACCAATGTTTTCCCATAGTATGCGTGCCAAAACACTGTGTTGCGCCAATCAGCATTTCTTCATAGAGATGCATTGAATCAATATAACTCTATTTGGGGCGTTCCGCGTCTCCATCATCCTGATGGATAATATATGTGCACCTGCGTTGCATGTGCAACAAATGCCACACGCCTCCATTCTAAATCTTTTCGTTCGGCATTGGGTTTGGGGACATCAAATGTTAAAACATTAAAATTTTGACGGTCTTAAAGGGGAGACATCATTCCCCAAACCAATCAAGTTCTTTAGAAACAGCATGGAATTCCACCTCTATATTGTGCTAGCAAATGTATAGCTTGGAAATTAGACACAGTCTTAAAAATATAGTTTTTTCTCCCACCCATCAAATTATTCATGCTATATTTCAATTGACTGACAGGGAAAACAGAAGGGTCCTCCCACAGAAAGGAGTATTGGAACAGATTCGGATGCCAGAAAGTTGGCAAAATTCTTCTACGCTAGTATATTGAATGGGGAGTCACTGGTTGGGTGAGAAAATCAGCTGACCACTCTCAGCCAATCAGTGATGCCCTTTCCTGGCGGCACTCCACGTTTCCTGAAAGTAAAATTTCAGAAAATGGATGCCGCCGGGGAGGGTTGGAGGGGTGTGAAATTCTAAATTAAACAGACTGTGCAATAAAGGAAGTTACATCTCACTTTACAGCAAGCAAAAGTCACCTGTAGGAAGGTGTGACTAGGGCTGTATAAATAAAGTAATTTAAATCTTACATGGAATAGAATAGAGTATTGGGCATGATCTACACACCAAAACTGCTTCATTAAGCCAAAGTTGTGTTGGAGACTATAGTGTCCCTTTCATTAAATTTTAGATTTCAATAATTATAATCTAATCAGAGGTGGTTAACCTTCAGCTTTCCGAGTGACTATCAATATCTTCCACAACTCTCATGCTGCTCAACCAACCAAGAATTGCTGTACACCATAAAAACGATGAAAGATACTAACTACAGATCTTCAAAACAATGACAGCCTTAGTATTTATAAATCAGAGAAGCCATGTCCCATGATTCTCAGCTAGCCTGAAGGCAAGTTCAAACACATCCAGTGTGCCAAGGCTCGATAGATGTCCCTGACGTCAGCTATGCTTATATATGATTATTTACATTCTTGTCCCCTATTTCTGAACCATTAGAAATGCAATTCAGGATCAACTGAGGAACCACGGCTGGACATCACAGCCTTGGAGCTCTCTGCTCAGCTGCTGTTATCAGTGTGTGTGTGGTTTGTGTTATCCTAACTTTCAAACAAAAACAGCCTTCTGGACACACGTGTTGAATTCACAGAAGGCCAAAAATAAATGCATGTTAAGAAATAAAATGGGATTCCATTGATTTTACAGTAAAATAAATCCGCAGTTTTTTACAGTGTGTATTATTGCATAATCCAAAAAAAAAGTTAGTTTACCCAAGAGACCAAGCATTCAATGCACGCGGGTTAGCAGACAACCTTTCAGGGGTTTTACCAACATAATCATTTAAGCTCTCGCTGATGGCAATTTGTTTAGTATTCTGTCACCGTCACTATGCTCCCTGGGTGACCAAGGGAAGCTGTCCTACTTTTAATGCAAAAACCAGGTGAGTCGCCTATCCCCTGTTATGCTAAAATGGTAGGGGGTTTCTGGATAAAAAACAGGATAATAGATATTTTAAAATTAAAAATAGATGTGATACGATCTCGCAGAGAGACAACAATGCTGGAAATGTGATTTGTACCCCACACACATATGCTAAAATAAAATATCTTTAGAAATAACTTGACATGTAATTATTCTGTAAGCAGTGGAAAAAACTGAATTGCCGCTATAAAAGCTAAAGGTGGGATGCCAATTAACCTGCGATCATTTCTGCTAATGCTACCCTTGGTCTGGAACAGATGAAGCCCGTTTTACATTTTTCAGAGCATTTAAATACATGTTTCTACAAAATGATCGAGAAACTTTAGTACGCCTGGCATCCATGCGTAATTTTATCGTACTACAAATTTACCTGAAACAGTGATTAGACATTGTAACTACCTGGCTTTGTTTTAACACATAGAAAATGACCGTGGGGGAGAACCATTTCTACTCTGTTTGCATCTATACGTCATGTATTTGTAAGGTGTATATATTTGTATAGTACAAACCAGGTCAGTCATGACACAGTTAGGGCACATAGTGCATTGGTGGTATAGTGGAGAGCATAGCTGCCTTCCAAGCAGTTGACCAGGGTTCGATTCCCAGCCAACGCAAGATAAACTGATTTTATGGAGGAAAGACGAGAAAGGGGGGATATGAAACAAACATTTAAATACATAAAGGGAATCAACACAGTAAAGGAGGAGACTATATTTAAAAGAAGAAAAACTACCAGAACAAGAGGACACAGTCTTAAATTAGAGGGACAAAGGTTTAAAAATAATATCTGGAAGTATTACTTTACTGAGAGGGTAGTGGATGCATGGCATAGCCTTCCAGCTGAAGTGGTAGAGGTTAACACAGTAAAGGAGTTTAAGCATGCGTGGGATAGGCATAAGGCTATCCTAACTGTAAGATAAGGCCAGGGACTAATGAAACTATTGAGAAAATTGGGCAGACTAGATGGGCCGAATGGTTCTTATCTGCCGTCACATTCTATGTTTCTATGTTTCTGTATTGAGAAGCAACAATAAACAATGTTTAATTTCTCCTCTCTTTATGCTGACTTCACGAATACATATTGGATAAACCTTTTAAAATTATTTCATGCTATTCAATATAGGGAACTATTAAACATAATCTTAAAATATTGTGATAAATAAAAGTTCCTCTTTAATTTCTACGCACTGTATTTCCATTCCTCTTAATCTATTAGGTGCACTTTGACTGATATAAAATTAATTCATTGATTTTTCACATGTATGCACAAATCCCTTATTTGGAAAATATGGATTTACCTTCGTCTCCATGTATATAGGAGGTTAAAGGGGATGGAAATACACTGTAGAGAGCAAAGTGTGTATAAAAAAAAAAAAAAAAAAATTACATTTAAAAAAAGGAGGCTTTGTAATTAAAATATTTTTTCTAATTTTACAACAGTGTAAATACATATCCAAGCTCTCGTATACAACAACAAATGAGAAAGCCAGTTCTAGGTATTTGGGATTTGTATGCTACTTAAAACTGTGGCCCCTTTTATTCTTTATCACAAACCCAGAGACAACAATGCCCCACCTGATAACTATGCTTAATAACTACGGGGAGGTCTCGGGGTTCAAACTGAATATGAACAAATGCGAAGTACTTAACGTTACGGTCCCGACGGCCCAAGCAGACGCATTAAAAAAACAAATACCGTTCTGTTGGTGCGCGAATCACATGCAATATCTGGGAATAGCACTAACCAGAGATCTGGGAGACATGTACCGAACGAACTTCTTACCACTGCTGCAACGAGTACAACAAGATCTGAAGACATGGGCGTAGCCCCACATATCATGGTTCAGCCGGATTGCAATCCTCAAGATGAATATACTACCGCGGATATTATATCTATACCAGACGATCCCACAAGCTCTGCCAACAGCATACTTCACGTCACTCAGATCCGCGATGGTGACGTTCGTCTGGAATGGGAAACAGGCAAGGCTCCGACAGGAGGTTCTACGTTTTCCGCGAGCATGGGGGGGGACTAGTGCTCCCTGATTTGCGCAAATACCATCCGGCGACAGTACTACAACGGGTACTGGAGTGGCATACTCAACCAGCACACAAACAATGGATCGACCTAGATAAAAGCCATATTGGCCCCTCCTTTCTGACGTCAGTGTGGAATTCAAAGAGACTACCACGGGTGATACTTGAACCAACTTCTACCGTAGCGCAGACAATGAAAGCATGGGATACTATCAGAAGAGCTCCACATGTATCTCCAACACCAAGCACGATGATTCAAGTACAACATAACCCTCAGATAGGAGGAGGACTGCCCCCGACATTGTGGACTTTCCTTGGAGAGGGGGAATCATTCCTCATCCACAGGGTACTAAACAACGCGCGCATGACCCCCCTGAGGGAACTGCTGGCGGGCAACCAACCCACTAGCCTACAAACCTTTTGTTATATGCAACTCAGGTCCTACTATCAGACACTCCCGAACAAGGAAGCCCTACATAGGGACCTATCGTGGTTCGAAACGCTCTGCGAACACAAGAATACCCTAGATAAGATGGTATCCAGTCTATACCAACACATGCTAGTGGGACACCTTACCAACAACGACCAATTCCGCAGACGCTGGGAACGCATGTTGGGCACATCCTTCACCACGGCCCAATGGGATAAGGTCCTCATACTGCACCATAAATGCTCGTCGAGTTCCCAATACCAAGAAACAAACTACAAACTTCTCTCATTTTGGTACAGAACACCTGATAGCCTACACAGGATCTTTCCAAATGTACCTGACACATGCTGGAGATGTGGAGAAGAGCGAGGTACACCACTACACATATGGTGGGAATGCCCACTCATTACGCCATTTTGTGAAGAAGTAAAACAGAAAACAGAGGACATCTTAGGGACGGACGAAAATCTTGACGCAGGGCAGCTCTCTTGCACTCCACACCAGACACCATAGGGGCATATCGGAAAAACATTCATTGACACCTGTTAAACGCTGCCAAAGCACTATACTGGAAACAGACAGCTATCCCAACAATAGGACAATGGATGGAGCGGGTGGAAGAGATATATAGTGCAGAATCAACACAGGCCGCCCTAATGGGTCTTGAGGACAAACATGTGGAGAGATGGCGCCCCTGGCTGCTCTATATAGCAGACCGAAACACGGACAGGAATGAATGCCAGCAGACCCAGGAACACAGCGCCCCCTCCCGGATGGAGAATGAGACCCAATACGACAGTCATGGTAACCACAGACACAGGCAATGGGATCCCCTAACCCACTACACCCCCCTACCCACCCTTTCTTTAGCCTCTTCCTCTGTCCCCCCTCTTTACTTTTCTTATCTCTCTTTCATCCAAGTTCTCCAACGATGATATATAAGCTGACTGAATAACAGATGCAGTCCAACTCAACTCGAGGTTACCAACGGATACACTACATATTCACAGTCAAACATCTGTCTAGGGGCGAACACCTCAACCATAACATCACGAAACACAAACAGGGAAAACACGTAAACAGCTAATGACCTCCAAAGTAGGTCAGATAACCTTCACCATCTCATCAGGGATGAGACCTGCAGGCGACAAGGGGATATTAAAAGGTAACTACACAGCAAAGACATCGAATTACTTGAGGAACACTATGGGGACAGACACCCCAGAGACATAAGATGATCTCCCCGGACAAAAACAGACCTTAATGATGGACCGCCCCGAAGGAATCAGACAAACACATATTACCCAATAAGCTAGGGCGGAGACACCCTCTAATAACTCCACTGGACACAATAAGACATTTGACCAACAAGACAGCTCACCTAAGCACACCCTGAGCACCCACGTCCTTTAATAACCTGCATATCCCCCATGAAGCAAAGTCTTATGCTTAAAAAGTTATTATGAACACCTCAAATAAGTCGAATTCAGCATACAGCCCATAAGTATGACAATTTATAAATCGCAACCCGAGCATCCTCCTGACTAATCTCGCTTGTTGTACACATTTACTCTAAATTCCTGTATGATAGTATACCACTGTTTAAATGTTGATCATTCAGATTTTGCCAGGACCTCCGTGTCCGTTATACTGTATTTGACTGTTACATCTAATAAACAGCTTTGAGAACCAATAAAACTGTGGCCCAACACACACTAAGCATGTTACATCAGTTACAGTGGTGATAAGGTGACTGGGTAGAGGTTTATAACGTAGACATAGAATACATAGACGCCGCACGTCAATGGCATTGCGTGCTGAGCGGCAAGAAATGCGGGCGCCATCTTGAACCGGTCGCCGCTCTACTCAAGCTATTGAACACTTGGAAAGTCCATCTCACAAAAGGTAAGTGAAGGACTTGGGGCACTTATAATCCTTAATACCCCTACCCCTGCATACACACTGTTAATACCCCTATCCCTGCACACATAGTGGATAGGGGTATTAACACTATGTGTGCAGGGATAGGGGTATTAACAGTGTGTATGCAGGGGTAAGGGTATTAAGGACTACAAGTGCCCCAAGTCCTTCACTTACCTTTTGTGAGATGGACTTTCCAAGTGTTCCTCAATAGCTTGAGTACAGCGGCGACAGGTCCAAGACGGCACCCGCATTTCTCGCCGCTCAGCACGCAATGCGGCGTCTACGTATTCTAAGTCGATGGTTTAAAACAGCAGTGATGTTTACAAATTGCTGTAACGTTAACAGAATGAAAGCAGACGGGGCAGGAGAACATCTTCCACCATAACCTATCCAACGCACATAGAAAGTTATAGTGATTTAGTTATCACTTTAACTGTGTTAATCCAGTGTATAGTACAATTTTAAAAACTAACAATACTGAAAAAAATGTAACCATTATCATGTTTCCCCCACCCACAAATTCATCAAAGTAATGTTTATTCATTCCTGTCCATTACATAGGGACAGGCCTCTGAGGCAAATGCAGTGTCGATACATAGGACAAGATATTGAGGCCTGTCTTTCTTTTTCTAGCACAGAGATCCAGTTCCTGCAACCACTCGTTCAGTCTTTTGCGATGTCACGCAGATACTTCCTCTTTGGTCCAATCCAACGCCTCTCATAGATGAGCATTGGGTACAGGGCCGCCACCAGAAATATTGGGGCTCCTAACTCAGCTCAGGGTCTGGGCCCGCCTCCAAATACCGCCCACTGGGTCCGCCTCCAAATACCGCCCACAGGAATACACACACAGACAGACACAAACACACACACTGATACAAAAGGACACAGATACATACTAAACAGACACACATACTGAAGCAGACATACATGCATACATACTGAGACATACACACAGGCATACATAGTGACAGACACATACTAACATACACACAGGCATACATAGTGACAGACACATACTAACATACACACCTGCATGAGGACATAAAGACACATACACACACACACACACACACCCCGACATACATACACTTACATACATTTATAATGGCATACAGACATACATGCATGCATGCATACACACATACATTTATAATGGCATACAGACATACGTTCATAATGATATGCAGACATCCAGACATACATATATAATGACATCCAGACAGATATACATACATAGACATACACACACAGACATGCATACATACATACACACACAGACATGCATACACACACACACACACACACATACATACACAGACAGCTCGTTTCCCAGCCACCCTCCTGTCTCTTACCTTTTCTTTGCAGGAGGGTGGCTGGAGCTAATGGGAGTCGGCGCGGCTCCCTCATCACTGCCTGGCTCTCTTTTCTGGTGCGCGCGCTCTTCCCGCGTGGAGTGAGCTGGGAGGAAGTGACCAGCACTTGCGGCTGTTTTTTTTTTTTTTTTTTAAAGGGGCCCTGTCACGCTATACCACGGCCACAGCGCTGACCGGGCCCCTGAAGATATAGGGCCCACCGGGTGGCCCTAAGTGTGTGGGCCACCCGATGGGCCGGGCCAGTGACAACCGTTATGGTTGTCACCCCCTGATTGGGTACAAAAAGCACGTGTGTGGTCAGCAGCTCTCTAAATGGAGGTTAGCTGTGACAATCGAGATTGACCTGGTTCTTACAGCAGAATCGACTCTAGTGTGTCAGGAATTATGTGTTTGTTAGACCACCCATTGTACAGCACTGCAGAGTTTGCCGGCACTGTATAAATAATAATAATAATAATTATAGCCACATGAAGCCTGTTTAACCCTGCAATGTACCTACTAAACTGCAATTCTTTAGATTGCAGTGTTAAAACTACAGGACCACTGCACCCACACCACCACACTGAGATCAAGTGGTGTGGATGCCTTTAGTGGTTCAATAATGTGTATGAAGAGACTGGCCACCAGGGACGCAAGTGCATACCTCTGCTGTATGCTTGAGCCTTCCTCATTAGTAAAGCTACAGCCAGAACTGGTGATGTGGCTGCACATTGTGTTGGAAAGCAACCTCCAAAACCACAATCATTCTACAGGAGATGGAAGAGAGGAGGGAGTGTAGCTTGTGTGTGCGCATGGAAAAGGAGAGTGCAGTTGTAGGTGCGCACGCTTGTGTCTGGAAGTATGGGACAGCAGCTACCATGCAGGCCTGTGATCTTTGTGTGAGCAGGTTTTGGTTTAGACTATTTCACCAAATGACGATTCTAATCTAAAGAAAAAAAAAAAAAAAAAAAAAAAAGCAGGCCATTTATTAGTGGACACCCAATGCTGAAAGCCAGCTCGGGGTACAGAAATCATCAAAACCAATGTAACAGACAAGCATGAAAGTACAGTTACATCTTCATTTAGGTCTCATGTCATCCTATTCATCATATGGAAAATGAAGAATCATGGTGAAAATGGTTTCTAAAATACCCTTCGGCAATCTCTCTACAGCTACTTAAATCAAAAGTAGATTTTTTTTAGATTTATTTTTTCTCGATTTTAAGACCTCTACAGATATTTATTTAATCTGTCAGCTACACAACTCATTGTCACCTGCTTTCAGTTACAGATATAGAATTGTCATTATAATCTTATCCTCAGGGTAAGGCTTTCCAGAGAAAAGCAGATTTCTAGTTTAAAGGGACAACGCATGCATCTTTGTACTTTTGTTTATGGCACAAGAAGCTGTTTTCTCGTCTCCTTTTACGTCCCTGTAAGAAGATGATATTAAAATCAAGTCATAACATCCTACTAGATATTTTCAGTCCGTTTTCTTTTCATGATTGGAGAATAATTTTCCTATTTCTTAGTTTCATACGGAATGCTTAGATGTGATAAAACAGAAATCAGAGTGGGAGGATCTCAAATTATCATTGCAAATGCAGGAGACTCTTTAGGAAAGAACAAAAAAAAAAAAAAAAGACATGCAGCTGCCTTTCTCGAGATGCATACAGCTGGTTATTCTAAATACAAACCTGAACTTGTGAATTGCATCTTAAAACTGGCATCTTTCTTCCAAAAAAAACAATCATTCACAGAGAAACCAGAAATTAATGTGGAATTACTGTTTATGTTATTTAAAAAAAAAAAAAAAAATACATCTCTGTTCAGCACTTCACGTTCCAAAAAATAAATAAAAAAAAATAGCAGGCGAAAAGATCTTCAAATAAAAATTACATGCTGGCACTATAGTGTGTCAAGTGCTTTGTCGAAAACAGATGTACAGTATTGCTGCTCAGCACTCAAGAGATAGTGAAAAGCCAAGGTCTTGAGCAAACAAAACCTCATTATTTTGGAGACAACATGGCAAGGGAGAGCACCAGAGCCTAGACAGACACAGAACAATAAGCATTAATCGAATACCCCTCCACGGGCACCAAGGGCACAGGTCATGCCATCGAGAAGGGCGGTTTTCTAAATTTAACATGACCTTGGTGGAGACTCACATGATCCTCACAAGGGGGAAAGACAAGCAGATACAATAAGGATCTGTTCACTAAACGAGGAATCTCGTATTACAGACAAGGGAATCACAGGTTTTAGTGCAAAATAAGCCACACTGGTAAGCCACACTGATTTTGGCTGATTGTTTTGGGTTTTTTCCCCCCGCCCCATTGTTTGCCAATTCTCAACAATTCTTAGTTTAAGGAATAAACCATTAAATATTTTTTATTTAGCCATGATCCGTATGCATAATTTATACCCACGAGGACTGTACAACATTCACTTCTAAATGCACTATATCTGCAACATTTATAGAAATTTCAAAAATCCCTGTATTTTTCCTACTGCAATTGATTTCAGGCCTTCAGATGAACAAAACTATGAGAACGAAGAGCTATTAAATGTAATCTTACAATATGGGCACTTAAAAACATAATTCAGCAGTAACTACCAATATGCCCAGAACCTAAGTGGTAATTTGCTAAACTGGAAAATGTGAAGAAAGTTTGTAATTTGTCCTAAAAAATCTCAACAACTCCCACTACTACACTACTATCCACATCACTCTTTAAAAAAAAAAAAAAAGTCTGTGCTCCTTTGTGCCTTCAAAGCCTTAAGGTTTTCAAGCCCAATATAGTGTTTATGAGAAAGTGACTACCAAAATAAATTAAAAAAAATATATAGATACTTCCCTCCATGCCTGTAAGTAGGCAGTCACAGGGGCTCTTATACAAGTCAAACTTTCTCAGCATTCTGTTATGGGTAAGTTTGTGAACCCCTGCTCTAATAAATGTTGCAACATAGTCAAAGGGGACTCAAGTGCCTCAGCGTAACCCCTTCATTACCAGCACTGTGGCAATACATTACTTGCAGGGAGGAGAAAGTGACAGCAGTGAGAACCAGGAAAATGGATCCCTGCCAAGACTGATTACAGCAAAATGAACACAGCGCAGGTGTCACACAATTAGCTATTTCATTCTCCTCCACCGCATTATCTGAAGACAGAAGAATGACTTACAAGTCTTTATCCATCTCCCTGGCTATATTACATTCATTTCCATCTCAATACGAACCCGCGCATGTAGAACTAACGGGAACAAGTATCAAGACGAGCAAACACTATACAACGAGATTACAAATTATCATGGACAATAATCAGAATGAAACACACTGAATATTTAAAAAAAAAAAAATGGTCTACATAACGATTAGAGGGATTTACATATAAAAACGGGAGCAACGAACAGTGAAAACGTTCAATAGAGGTTTAAAGATGTGTTAAAGAAAAAAAATAATAAATAAAGTTTGCCTAATAGTATACATTTACATTCAAAGTAATGTTGTTTCTACCTCAAACAGAAACAAATTCAGGGCATTCTATACCATGTTACAAGATGGTACAGCTGGTTTAGAGACCTAAGCGAAGGTTCAAGGATTACTCCAAGCGTCGTAACCACCACAGCCATCTGTAAATGTTATGATGTGAGGAGCAGTGCCCAGGCCTGGTTCACTGGTAACAGGGAAAATTGTTTAATAACCGTTTATCCTCGTCAGGATCCAAGGCTCCTCTACTGCAGGACTATACACGTATTGCCTCTGCAAAGCTACAGAAGTTAGAAGCCAATACAATCTCCATTCATTGGCTGAGAATTTCAGCTGATTGTTCTCAGTCAATGAATGATATAATGTGCGTGCAAATTTGCACAAAACTGACTTTAACCATTAGCATTCTTCTAGGCTGGCCAACAACGTCCCAATGACCCTGCAGGAGCTGGAGTTACAACTCCTTCAGCAAAGATGTTATGTGCAGTGTTTCCTACTGAAATGCTGCATACATTTACTCCAGGCACCACGACCACTTCAATTCACTGAAGTAGTCGTGGTGTTTGGAGTAACCCTCTAAGCTTACGATGAGTTAGACTTCTGTTGACCAAGGTACCAAATCCTGGGAATTGTGCTATGGAATGCCTTGACTGCCAGGGTCATAACAAAACGGAGTTACTCTTGGAGAGGGTTCCCAGGCAAGAAAAATATCCCACGACCACTCAACTGGCCTGGAGGCTCTGGACTCATCAGTTCAAAGGTACGAAACCTCGGAGTGCTGGAGTATCATTTAAACAGCAGATTTCCTCCATAATAAAATCTGCCTACTTTCATCTGAAAAACATAGCCAGGATACAACACTTAATTCCACCGGATGATATGTCAACATTAATCCATGCATTTGTATCCTCTCGGCTAGATTACTGCAATGTACTTTACTTGGGCCTCCCAAAAAAAGAACTCCATCGCCTTCAGACGGTACAAAATGCTGCAGCAGACTACTAACCAATCAAACTCACTCCTGCCACAGAACACCTCTTCTCCACTCCCTACACTGGCTTCCAATTAAATGGCGAACATATTTTAAAATTGGCCTCCTGACCTTCAAAGCCTTAAACAATAAAGGCCCACAGTACCTGAAAGAGCTCCTGACACCCTACATTCCATCCCACTCACTTCGGTTAGCCAGCAAAACCCTCCTGTCAGTGCCAAGAATAAAG
This sequence comes from Pelobates cultripes, assembly GCA_933207985.1. Taxonomy (NCBI): domain Eukaryota; kingdom Metazoa; phylum Chordata; class Amphibia; order Anura; family Pelobatidae; genus Pelobates; species Pelobates cultripes. The sequence continues at coordinate 26,203,713 of OW240915.1, forward strand.
ACAGACTCAGGTTCCATTGCATTCAGCCACGCTGCCCCTACCTTCTGGAACTCCCTACCGTGCGCAATCAGAGAGGCACCGTCATTACAGACTGTTTAAAAAAAAAAAAGCTAAAGACCCACCTCTTCCATCAGGCATTCAGTCTGCTCAGCTGACCTTCAGAAACTCCTAACTTTTAGGTCTTTAGATTTGTATACTTGTAAAGTGCTTTGAGACTCACAGGGAGAAAAGCACTATAAAACTCACAATTTATTATTATTATAATAACAACAACAACATTTACTGAACCCAGTTGTAAACGTGAAGTAGTTCACTCAAATGCTGCCATTCCATAAGGAGGCAGCCTGAGCCCACAATTCTATACAAGACAGACTTGAGATGGTTTTTATTCACCAACATAATTATGTTGAGAGGCACTGTGTGTCGGAGGGTAAAAAACATGAGAAAGAAAGACCAATGCCTGATTGTCAGAGTTCCAAACAGCAACAGTGACATTACATAGTCTTATGGACAGTTGAAGGTGATGGATTGTCTCGAAGATTAACAGGTCCATCATCAGGATATACAGCCAACAGATCATTACACAGTCCATGACAAAACTTATTCTGGCTGAAGATCAGAGGAATAATAGTTTAAACATGAAATGTCAAACCTTAACATTAAAAGGCAACCCAACATCCGGCCATTTTTAGAGATCCATAAAACCCACAATATAATCCTTTAAATTATCCCCAAGTTCCATTTAATAACCTCTCACAACTGGTCATATCAAAATTGCAAGAAAAAAAAAAATTACCTTTTTTTTTTTTTTTTTAATGAAAACGACATAGAAAGCAGATATTGTGCTGGGAATTAGATGGTATGTTTTAATTAAGTGGCTTGTTCCCCCACCTGAGACAGACATGCCTATATCTAGCACAGGAAATTTAGCTAAATTACAAATTGAGGTATAGATAGCAAAACCACATAATGAGCATTCTTTTCATTAAGTCGTTTCTTATAAATCAGCTACAAAGAAATACATTCTGCCATAATTTTCAAGGGCATATTGTTAATTGTGTCAATAGTTTCAATACAATATGAATAAGCTTCTCACAGTTTATAAATAAAAGACAGTATAAGCCCTTTTGATTTTAGTAGCATAAAGTCCCTTTTTAAAGGATCACTATAGGGTCATGAACACAAACATGTATTCCTGACCCTATAGTGTTAACACCACCATCTAGCCCCCCTGGGTCCCTAATGCCTCCATAAATATAGCAACATCTTACTGTATTCAAGCCTATAGCTGTAACTCTGCATGCTGTTAGACGCAGAAAAACAAGCAGTCTGCTGACATCATTAGAAGTGGTGGCCTGATCCTATCACAATGCTTACCCATAGGATTGGCTGAGACTGATAAGGAGGCAGATCAGGGGCAGAGCCAGCACAATTCAAACACAGCCCTGGCCAATCAGCATCTCCTCATAGAGATGAATTGAATCAATGAATCTCTATGAGGAAAGTTCAGTGTCTGCATGCAGAGGGAGGAGACACTGAATGTTTGGATGCATTTTAGGCAGCCATGATCCAGGAAGGATCTCTAACAGCCATCTAAGGAGTGGCCAGTGAAGTTATCCTTTGGCTGTAATGAAAACACTGCATTTTCTCTGAAAAGACAGTGTTTACAGCAAAAAGCCTGAAGGTAATGATTCTACTCACCAGAACAAATTCAATAAGCTGTAGTTGTTCTGGTGACTATAGTGTCCCTTTAAACTAGTTCATCATTATTTTCTGGGAATATACACAAAATTCACACCGAAAAGGGGATCTACAGAGCATCATAAATGACACACAATAAGATTGAGAAATCTCAGCAATGCAGTTACTTTAGATATAACATAAACAGCCATCACTCTGATATATTTCATTACAATTTTGGCTTGGGTTCAAAACCAAACACCCCTACAGCTTAATTTATTTGGCTACAAGAAGAAAAAAAAAAAATGTGTATTTGCAGCAGGGATCAGCAGACTGATTTATTGAAAGTAGATGAAAATGTAACCAATGGACAAAAGAGTAAAAAAAAAAAAAAGAACATAAAACAATTTAATTACGTATACACTGATTCCCCACACGGATATTCAGAAACACTCCAATTTACCCGGTTTGTTCTGCTCTAAGAAATATTACACTATTAGAAGTGGTATGATGTAATATTTTATGCTCCCATTTATGACATTGAACACAAGCCATTCTGCAGACTAAGGATTTATAGCATTGATGGATATATGCCAAATGTCAACTAATTTAATCTCCAAAGCAAATTTTTGCAGGTCACAAAAACCTAGACGACTTTAGATTCTGAAACCGGCTTCAACTGGGCAGACGCAAACCTCAAAATGTAAAAATTGGTAAAGAGTATCTAAGCACATGGATATATACATAATTTACTAAACTACAAACAGTGTGCCAAATGTGGGCCAAAATAGTGGAGTTTAAGAGATTTTACAATGTGGCTGTTTTGGCCTGAAATATGCGATCGCCTTATCAAATCTCCACAATTGAAGGTTGGCAGATAAACCCCTGAGATAACAGGTCAGAAGAGTACATCGTTCTCAAATGTAATGATTGTTACACACAAATCGTGCTTTGTACAGACAGTAGTTCTAAAACACACAAACAAACGAAGGTATAATGATATTAAAACATAGATGCAAATAGAGAGATACCAAAACAATCCCACAGAACAGAAGGGTCAATAATGTGACTAGGATAAATACCATATACACTGTCAGGCTGTACAGGTACCATCGCTTGTACAAGATTTGGAAGACTATTTTAATGTGTACTGTCAAGTATGAGGGGGACCACAAACAGCTGCATGGGAAGATCAGCCAAGGAATGGATAGCAAGGAATATCAAACAGACTCAATCCTTTCAACAGTGCAGCTAGGATGCAGGCCAATCATGGCTTAACCTTGGCACCCTAGATGGGGATAAGCTACATTTGCATTGCGCTCAGAGAATTTGAAGGCAGGCTGGGAATGATGGGAAATGTAGTGCCAAGATTTACGGAGCACCATGCAGGACACAAGCCAGGGAGGCAGAGCGCCAAAATTAATGCAATACAGATTGTAAGCCATTGCAGAACCAACTAAAGAGCTTCATCGACAATGCTATATTGGCCAAAAATGTAAACTTTGTCAATTTCCTCAGATGCTCGACCAGGCTTTGCTCTCCGACCAAATTACCAGGCTGTATAATTGTTCATTAAAATCTGCCCCCCTCCATGACCAGCCAATTCCTCTCTAAAAGCACCCACCCCATGTTAATGTTAGTTGGTCTCTTAAGAGTTGCATCCTCAGATCAATGTACTACAGCTCCCTGTATTAGTGTTAGTTTCCCCCCTACCCCAAATCAAAAGCCCCTAATCTCAGATCCAACTTCCTCCTACCCTGTCAAAAGCCCCCAATCTTCTAGCTTCCCCAGTGCTAGCTTCCCACTTATTCCATCACCAGCCACCAGCCTCAGTGCAAGGTCCCCCCTTATTCCATTACCAGCCTCAGTGCAAGGTCCTCCCTTATTCCATCACCAGCCCCCAGAAAGGTTCCCCCTAATCCATCACCAGCCCCCAGCCTCTGTGCAAGGTCCCCCCTATTCCATCACCAGCCCCCAGCCTCAGTGCAAGGTCCTCCCTATTCCATCACCAGCCTCAGTGCAAGGTCCCCCCTTATTCCATCACCAACCCCCAGCCCCAGGTCCCCCTTATTCCATCACCAACCCCAGCCCCAGGTCCCCCTCTTATTCCATCACCAACCTCCCAGCCCCAGGTCCCCCTATTCCATCAAATACCAACCCTCAGCCCCAGGTCCCCCTTATTCCACCACCAACCCCCAGCCCCAGGTCCCCCCTTATTCCACCACTAACCCCCAGCCCCAGCTAAGGTCCCCGCTTTATTCCACCACCAGCCCCCAGCCCCAGTAAGGTCCCCCTTATTCCACCACCAGCCCCCAGCCTCAGTGCAAGGTCCCTCTATTCCACCACCAGCCTCAGCCTCAGTGCAAGGTCCCCTTATTCCACCACTAGCCCCCAGCCTCAGTGCAAGGTCCCTCTTATTCCACCACTCAGCCCCAGCCCAGTGCAAGGTCCCCCTTATTCCACCAACAACCCCCAGCTAAAGGTCCCTCTGACCCACCACTCAGCTCCCAGTGCAAGCACAACTCCCTTATTCCACCACTCAGCCCCTAGCCTCAGTGTGCAAGGTCCCCCTATTCCATCACTCAGCCCCCCTGTGCAAGGTTTCCCCTTATTCCATCACCAGCCTCAGCCTCAGTGCAAGGTCCCCTTATTCCATCACCAGCCCCCAGCCTCAGTGCAAGGTCCCTTATTCCATCACTCAGCCCCCCAGCCTCTTTGTGTGCAAGGTCCCCTATTCCATCACCAGCCCCCCCCCCCCAGTGCAAGGCCCCCCCTTATTCCATCACCAGCCCCCAGCCTCAGTGCAAGGTCCCCCCTTATTCCATCACCAGCCCCCAGCCTCAGTGCAAGGTCCCCCCTTATTCCATCACCAGCCCCCAGCCTCAGTGCAAGGTCCCCCCTTATTCCATCACCAGCCCCCAGCCTCAGTGCCAAGGTCCCCTTATTCCATCACCAGCCCCAGCCTCCCAGTGCAAGGTCCCCTTATTCCATCACCAGCCCCAGCCTCAGTGCAAGGTCCCCTTATTCCATCATAGCTCCCAGCCTCGGTGCAAGGTCCCCCCCTTATTCCATCCACCAGCCCCAGTGCAAGGTCCCTTATTCCATCACCAGCCCCCAGCCTCAGTGCAAGGTCCCCCCCCCCTCCCCAATACGTGGTACCAGCAGCCCCACCCGCAGCCCCCCAATCTTGCCTTTCTCTGCTCAGTATATTTTATACCCGGCCCCCCCTTACCGTCGATGTACTCCCGGTCGCTGATGTGCTGCAGGTTGCAGCCGGTGTCCTCCCTGCTCAGGTCCTGCTCGGGCCGGTAGCTCTCCAGCCTGGAGTGGGCATTCCTCCTGATTTTGGGGCTGGAGGACACGCAGCATGATGTGCTGTTCCCCATCCTGCTCCCCCAGCTCTGCCTGCCGCTCCTACAATCCGCCCGGCGGGATGTACTAACAGGACCAGCTCGCCATGGCCGGGGAAGGGGTCAGCCAGGCATGCTGGTTAAAGGTCTCCCCCAGGAGCTCCCAGCCCGGGGCTGCAGACAGGTTCCGGGTCACAGGGCCCAAGGGGGGGTGGGGGGGCTGCAGGGACTCCCAGCCAGCATGGACTACCCTGGGACTGCTCCCACCACTATGCTAATTCCTGCTGCACTGAGTGGGAGGCAAACAGGAAGCCTCCTGCTCTGTGTCTGCCATTGGCCTGGGCCTGCAGGAGGGCTGGGCTGGGGGAGGATGTAAAGCTGCCAGGATTAACCTATATTTGGGAAGAAAAAGGTTTTATCAATTTCTTAAAGCAATGATAGCAGACCTTGGTACTCCCCCCTTCCCCTCCTCTCTCTGCCTCATATGATTGTACATTGTATTTCTCATCATTCCCAGCCAGCTTTAAAGGGACACTATAGTCAGCCAGACCATTTCAGTTTTTCTTTTTTAGAGACTGCAGTGTTTACATTGCGGGGTTAATGTCACCTCTAACTGGCTGACCGTGACGCGGAGCCCCTTAGGAGAGCATTGATTCGATGCTTTCCTATGGGGAATTTTGAACACGTCACATGCTATTTAGGTCACCAATACCCCTCTATGAAAAGTGTGGGGGTGCAGTACCTCCAACGTGGCGTCGCGGAAGGTGGAGAGGTGAGCAGTGATGAGGGAGACTCAGATCTTGAAAAGGGTAAGTATTTCATTAGAAGGTTACTCCAACCACCATGACCTCTTCTGCTTTTTGAAGTGGTCATGGTGGTAGGAATATGGACGTGCAGTGTTTCAGTTTGAAACAGTGCACATACAGAGATATTTGTAATTGGGTGCTGGAGGCAAGTTGCAAACCCAGCACACGTGACTTGGGCAGTCCATGTCAATTCTCTGTGTGTCTGTGTGTATTAAATCAGTGTCTGTGTGTGTGCGCATGTGCCAGTGAGTGTGTTTAGGGGACCGGCCCACCCGACACTCCGATTACAAGGTAAAAGAGTTTTTACTTTTTCCTACGCTGTGCCAGTCGTGCCATGGCTGGCCCCACCTCCATGGCTGAGATGATGAATTTTGATGCTCCTAGCCAATCCATGTTTTCTTATAGGAAAGCATTTACAGGCTATTGCACATGTGTGGAAAAACGCTGCTCCAATCAGCATCTCCTCATGGAGATGCACTGACACAATTACATCTCTGTGGGGAATGTTCAATGCCTCCATGAACAGCGTGGAGGCAATGAACGTAGGTGCTGTACGCTGTGCAGCACTGAACTACGAAATACTTCTAGTGGCCGTCTGAATGACTGAACCTAGAGGTGCTACTAGGCAGCAATGTAAACACTGATTTTTCTTTGAAAAAGGCAATGTTTACATTTAAAAGCCTGCGGAGACAGGCTGTAGACTACATTAAAGCTGTAGTGGTTATGGTGACTATATGACCCTGTAAGAATTGTATTTTTGTTGTTGAAAATAAAGCTTTGTTAGTTTAAAAAAAAACTATCTCCTAACTTTTTTTTTAATAAAATCTTAGCATGTGTATAAAAGCAAAAAAATCTTCGGGGGGAGCAAGGCTTTCGGCATCTTTTTCCAACTATCCTAAATGTCATGGGACAGACCCTCCTTAATGTTTGTTTATCCTGAAGTTCCAAGATTGTACCTTTAAATATGTAATCAGTGACAATGTTTTTAATGCCTTGAATTGTATTACAAGACACAGATGGGAAGCAAAGTAGTGTATGTAAAAAATTTTGGTAGTGTAGTCACCTTGTATTATATGCAAATAATACTAGGGGGAGATGAATGTTCAGTTCGTATTATATGTAAATAATATTGTGGGATTTGCAGTAGCGAATGGCAACGAGATAAACAGTGTAATGCTGTATGGTAGCAGGGGAAATAGTGCAATGGTTATAGCAGCAGACGCTAGCAACATTGTCTGACTTGTTATTACAGCACAATTGTTATACAAATACCCAATACATTATTTTACATTCGTAGTAAATGAAAATACCTGCAGGTTTTGCAGTTAATAATAAAGCTTCACTGCAATTTTGGAACCCTTCTCATATTCCTTGCATTGCAAATAGGTTTATGCAACTTTAAACAAACTCTCACATTGGGAAACGCTATTAAAGGAACACTTTAGTCACCTAAATTACTTTAGCTAAATAAAGCAGTTTTAGTGTATAGATCATTCCCCTGCAATTTCACTGCTCAATTCACTGTAATTTAGGAGTTAAATCACTTTGTTTCTGTTTATGCAGCCCTAGCCACACCTCCCCTGGCTATGATTGACAGAGCCGGCATGAAAAAAAAACTGGTTTCACTTTCAAACAGATGTAATTTACCTTAAATAATTGTATCTCAAGTGTTTATGGAAGGCTGTGCAAATCACATGCAAGGAGGTGTGACTAGGGTTCATAAACAAAGGGATTTAACTCCTAAATGGCAAAGGATTGAGCAGTGAGGCTGCAGGGGCATTTTCTATACACCAAAACTGCTTTGTTAAGCTAAAGTTGTTCAGGTGACTATAGTGTCCCTTTAACTCTCTGTTCAGTATAGTCCGTTTACTGGGCTGATCTGTCCTCTCAGGAAAAAAAAAATCAAATATTGGTAACTATTTATTGGGAACAATTGTGAACTTTGCTTCCATGTCTGTCAATTCTGGAGGGCATAAATTGGGGGTGGGAGGGTGTTTACTTTGCTGGATATAATTATTTAATTTACCAATTTATCTAAAGGATAAAATAAAATGAGAATCCCTCATGGAGTTAATGGCAGGAAGCATTTTTTGTTTGCGTCTCCACGTGGATGTAAAATACTGACACTAACACAATGATACAGAGAGATAAACTATTCCTTTACTAGAATGGATTAATTTATTAAGGTTTTTGTTTGTTTTTCAGTTATTCTCACACTGTGTAAGACAATCAGTGATTTACTATGATGCCTGTACGTTCTCTCGTCATTCTGCTGCTTTACTTCAATATATGTTTTATGAGTGCCTAAAAAAAAATATACAATTTAGTTGCAAAATGTATTAGTAAAGCGCCTAAAATGTCTCCCCGTCTCTGGCACAAAGCGTCCTTGTTTGTCCATTTCAAATGTTTGGAGGTATGTGATTGTGTTAGAAAAATAGTAAGGCATGTTTATAAAGTAAATGAAAGGGGACAAAACTCTTGTATATCACAGTCACAGGACATAAATCAGTATGATGTAGCCCTTGTTAGTATTGACAGTGGCAGAACTACCGCCAGTGCAGCTGGAACGGGCCGGCACGCTGAGAGAGCACAATGGGTGGCCCATGGGAGATGAAGGCAGAGAGGAGGGAGCACGAATTGGAAGAGCCTGTGACTCCCAACAGCCTCAGCCAACTTATTGGAACACAGGGAAGCCACCCTCCTGCACCCAAAAGGTAGGAAAAAATAGGGTTGCTTAAAATGTGTGTCTGTATCTGTTTGACAGTGTATCTCTGTGTCGGTGTATCTAACTCTGTGTCTCTATTTGTGTCTGTACCTGTGTGTCAGTGAATGTATGTGGATCTCTGTGTTTGTGTGTTTGTATGTGTTTCTGTATCTGTATCAGTGTATCTGTGTGTGTGTGTCTGTATGTGTTTCTGCGTGTGTCCATGTGTCCGAGTATCCAGATGTGTGTACCTGTGTGTGTGAGACAGTGTATATGTGTATGTGCAAACATACATGCATTCAAACTCCAACACTACACACAAATACACCCCTGCATTCAAAGGCAAACACTACACAAAAGTAAACCACTGCTTTCATATGGCAACAGTACATACAAGCACACAATAATATACACAAATGCATCCCTACATTCACATACACATACTCCATACAAAAACATGCTTACAGTCAAACATAAAAACACTGCTCAGTGTTAAGTACAACCCTGGAAGGATGGACGAATGGTAGATCCCAAGCCGGCAAAGTATTGTGGGAGTTGTACCTTTTTCCATCCTTGCCATAGGGGTCTCCAAAACATTATTTCACCAGGGCCATCTCTACTTTAGTTCTGCCACTGAGTATAGAGCGACTTTTCTTTGGTAAACATCATTCCAATGCAAGTCAATGTTATTTGAATATGAAATGTATCAGTGAGATATGATAATTCAGTAGAAGGTCATTGACAGCATACTAGGGACATTCTAAAATGCTAGCCATAAAGAGGGCATTTATGTTTATCTGATTTTTATGTAAATCACAGTATTTTTTATTCTCTTCCTTTTGGTGGAAGCTGGTATGTCCTGAAAGTGTTATCACAAGGCATATGCATGAGAAAGGAAAAGGATCTTGGGACAAGTGTAAATATTTATACACCAAGGGCATGATAAAGCATTATGCAGAATTTAGCAAACTGTCTCTAACTAACACCTGAAACATACCTCCCAAGCGTCTCTATTGAGGAGGGACAGTCCCCATTTTGGGTCCTAATCCCTCAGTCCCTCTTTTCTAAGAGCTCCATATTGTTGATGTATTTGACTGCATAACAGAGCTCCACAACAATAATACTCCCAGTAATGTGTCTTTAAACTACAATAAATGTGTCTGTTTGTGTAAATAAGATACATTGTTCTTGTTCTGAAGTCAGGGCCTGCCTTAGGTCTGTAGGCGCACTGTGCGATAAATCTTCACAGTAGACATGTGCAATTCGTTTTGGGCCGAATATGAATTCGGACGAATTTCGGGAAATTCAGACATTCGGCTACTTCCGAATGTCCGAATAGCCGAAGTGCCGAATTACAGAGGTCCCGAAGTTCTGAAATTACCGAATTGCCGAAGTTGCCCAAGTTCCGAAGCACAGTATTGCCTAATTACTAATATACTTACCCAGTGAAAGAAGAAGAATGTTACATTGTATACAATTTTAAATAAAAAGTATACAAACACATAGCCAGGATTCAGCTGTAAGCATTTGTAACACTTACAACAATCAAGTAACATACATTCATATAAAATGTAAGTTACTTAGCCTGTCAATGTAATGACAGGAATGAATAAGTAGATAACTCCCTAATGCCCACGATATTAGGGAGCTATCTACTAAAAGGCTGAAAGACCTAAATTGGTCTTTCAGCCAAATTTACTAATACTAATTTACTAATACTAATTTACTAATACTAAGTAAACATTACTTAGTATTAGTAAATTATGCCCCTACTCGCTATACCGCGAGTAGGGGCATGTCTACTGAACAGTGAGGAGCCTGTGGCTGCTCACTGTAAAAATCAAACAAAAAACGTCCCCCCTCCAAAAGTAAAATAAGGGGGGAGACCTATTGTCCTCCCCCCAGCCCCCACCCCTGAGCGGTGGCTGGGGGCCCTAATTAAGTCCCCCCTAATTAGTAATTAGGGCCTCCATCCACCGCTCAGGGGTTGGGGCCAAGGGGGAGGACATTAGGTCCCCCTGCCAATTAGTATTTAGGGCACCCACCCACCGCTCAGGGGTGGGGGCCAGGGGGGAGGACATTAGGTCCCCCCCCCTAATTAGTTTTTAGATCCCCCACCCACCGCTCAGGGGTGGGGGCCAGGGGGGAGGACATTACGTCCCCCCCTCATTCTAATTTAGGGCCCCCACGGCTCAGGGGTAGGGGCCGGGGGGGAGGACAATAGGCCCCCCATCATTCTAATTTAGGGCCCCCACCCACCGCTCGGGGTGGGGGCCAGGGGGGAGGACATTAGGTCCCCCCCAGTTAGTATTTAGGGCCCCCACCCACCGCTCAGGGGTGGGGCCGGGGGGGAGGACAATAGGTCCCCCCCCTAATTAGTTTTTAGATCCCCCACCCACCGCTCAGGGGTGGGGGCCAGGGGGGAGGACATTACGTCCCCCCCTCATTCTAATTTAGGGCCCCCACGGCTCAGGGGTAGGGGCCAGGGGGGAGGACAATAGGCCCCCCCATCATTCTAATTTAGGGCCCCCACCCACCGCTTGGGGTGGGGGCCAGGGGGGAGGACATTAGGTCCCCCCCAGTTAGTATTTAGGGCCCCCACCCACCGCTCAGGGGTGGGGCCGGGGGGGAGGACAATAGGTCCCCCCCCTAATTAGTTTTTAGATCCCCCACCCACCGCTCAGGGGTGGGGGCCGGGGGGGAGGACATTAGTTCCCCTCCTAATTAGTTTTTAGGGCTCCCACCCACCAGGGGTGGGGGCCAGGGGAGAGGACAATAGTTGACCCCCCATTATTTTACTTTAGGGCCCCCACCCGCCACTCAGTGGTGGGGGCCGGGAGGAGGAGTAACGGCTGAGGGAAAAAAGGCTCTGTCTATGAAGGATCTCGTGGGATCCTCTATAGACCTCAGTGTAGTAGTCTCGCGCATGCACAAGAGCACAATGCTAAGAGTGGCTCATGGCAAATGAAGAGCCAGGAGCTTAAGAGGACTGGCAGAAAGAAGATAGTCAACTGCTGGTATTTGTTCCAACCCAACCCTTTAACCGTAGATCTACAGCACAAATGCTTATTATATAACCTTGGTTTACAAAGGAGGTATGCCATTATGGTCTTCCATATGTGTCTTTCCATCAAAATGGCCCCGGACAGCGGCATGGCATGGCCTAGTTTCATTCTTCTACAGGTCACCATTGTTTTGTTTTCACGGACAGCACTTGTATTATGAGTGCCTCTTAAATGACTTACCTCTTTTTGTTCCCTTCCCACACACCTATATATCCAAATATACCATTTTTTTCTCTACCGCTGGGATACATTTATTATCGCTTTTGAAACAATATATGCAAAATGTGACATTTCTGATCTGCCAATGAAACATTTCTGATCTGCCACCTAATGTCTCGGATTAAGGCTACACATATAGCTTCACAAATCCACTATTTGGACTATATAAATTAAAAGAAGGATACAGAAAATTTGACTTTTTATTAATTTTCCCTACTAGGGACACATTTATGTCCATTTCAGTGAAAACCACAGAACAATCATAACTGAACAATGTTGAAACCATCTCTATAGTGTATTTCTCCACAGTTGTCACCATCCAAGGAGTTGGACGACTTGTACACCACAAAGTCCAAAATATTCACAAAAGGTGCAGGAAATGTCTCCATCATCTCTCCTCTACTAGACGGACTCACTGATTCCTTCAGCTCCAACAATTTACCAAATAACCCTACTCAAAGACTTTTGGAGACACAAACATGTATCTTTATTTGAGAAGGTGAATTACGTAAATTAAAGACTACTCAGTTACAAAATTCAGAGCTTTCTGTATGTTTTCTTGAAAACTGGAATGAAGAGAACCATCTTCAATTTAGGTCTTTCCACTGACAGACTTCTTCTGCTTTGTCCATAGTATAAGTAGAGTGGATCGTAATCCTGAAGAACATCCAATTTGTCCTAGATGCATCTAACATCCAGCCCCACAGATCCTAGCACATTGTGTTCTCTTATTAGCGACTCAAATGAAAAACAGTACAGAGATTGCCTTCTTATCCATCTCCATAGAAACCATGTTTCACACTGGACATGCGCACAGTATTCATGATCAGCCTTAGCTGGATACATGCTGGTGATATTATTTTACTTTACAATTCTTGCAAAAAGGTACAAGTAAAAAAATTAAAATAAACCTTCAATGAACAGTGATTTTGTACTATGTCAGGTTCATAACTGTGTGAGACTCTGCAGGGGATACTTGTTGCCTTCACTTTTAAGGTTAATTACTTTATGTGAATATGTTATTTGAATGAACCATGCACTTTGCTTACAACATAAAGATTTATTTATTTAAATTATGTGTCTGGCTGATTGCTTTCTTTTTATTGTTGGTCAATATGCTTTTTTAGATGTCTTTTAATGTCTAAAGGGGTCACTAAAGTCACCAAAACAGCTTTAGCATAATGAATGATAATAATGATGAAGCAGTTTTGGTGTATAGATGGTGCCCTGCAGTCTCACTGCTCAATTCTCTGCCATTTAGGAGTTAAATCACTGTGTTTATAAAGCTCTAGCCACACCTTCCTGCAAGTTATGTGCACAGCCTTCCTAAACACATCCTGTAAAGAGACATCTAAGGTTTAAATTTCCTTCATTTCTAATTTCTGCTCTTTTAAGATCTGATTGAAAATGATTTTTTTTTTCATGCAGGCTGTGTCAGTCACAGGTAGGGAAGGTGTGGCTAGGGCTGCATAAACAGAAACAAAAGTGATTTAACTCCTAAATGGAAGAGAACTGAGCAGTGAGACTAGAGGTGCATGTACTATACACTAAGTTTTTTGGTGACTACAGTTTCCCTTTAAATGTAATTACACATACATAATCTATATTTTCTTATGTATGTAGAGTTTACATTTGTTAACCAGTGTTTGTCTTTTTATACCTAGTTCAGGTAGGTATACATTTTTGCGGATGGATTTCCTAGAATGGTAATTAGTCAGTAAATAGTGTTTATAATCTCCTATTATTCTCTATGTGGCATACGTTACATCTCTCATTAGCAGGGAATTACTAGTCATACTTGGTGACTACTATGGAAACAGCCTTTAGTAACTAATGTTAGTGACAATCATTTCATCAATTACTGGCTTCTTGGAAAAACATTACAATAACAGGAATAAAGTCCTAACAAACCCACTACAATTTGTTATTTAGGACCTTTAGATATAAACCAAGGGTCTCCCCAACATCCAGGGACCAGGGCCGGCCCAAGACATTTTGCTGCTTAGGGCCAAAGAAATGAAATTCTGCCCCCCCCCCCCCCCTTCAAAACCACAACACTTCCATTATGTTATGCAGTGTGTGTAGTGAATGCAGTGTCTGTGTGTAGGGGATGCAGTATGTACTGTATGCAGTGTGTGTAGTGAATGCAGTGTGTGTGCGTATAGTGTATGCAGTGTGTGTAGTGTATGCATTGTGTGTGTATGTTTGTATAGTGTATGCAGAGAGTGTGTGTGTGTGTGTGGTGGATGCAGTGTGTGTGTGTGTGTGTGTATTTATGGGGTTGAACAGGGGTTGTGCCGTGGGAGTTTTTTAAAATGTTTATTTATACTTAATCTTATTCCCTCCACCCTGCCTGGTACCTGTGGGCAGGGAGGGGGGACACTAGATACCGTGGTGGTCCGGAGGCACAGTATGCTTCTCCCATAAAGAAGCACAATCAGCTCCTCTTCTCATGGCATCCAGTGGCAACTCTCTTGCGGTTCACGAGAAGAGAGGAGCTCATTGTCCTGAAGGGGAAGATTACAATCTTGGGTCCCCACTTCACAGGACAAACTTGCAGGGGCCCGCATCTGCATATATATATCTATGCAGATAGGCAGCCCAGGCCTCACTACAGGCTGGTTAAAGTATACAGGGGCAGTAGGAGAATTCCTGTCAAAGTGTTTCCCTGGACAGAGGAGGAGCTGGGAATGGGACAATGAGAGCACACAAGGGAGCTGGGGAATGGGACAATGAGGGAAACACACACACAGAGGGAGCTGGGCAATGGGACTATGACACGGAGGGCACATGGAATAGGACAATGAAACACACAGAGGAGCTGGGGAATAGGACAATGAAGGAAACACACAGAGGAGCTGGGGAATGGGACACAATGACACACACAGAGGGAGCTGGGGAATGGGACAATGGAAACACACAGGGAGGAGCTGGGAATAGGACAATGGGGAAACACACAGAGGGAGCTGGGGAATGGGACAATGACACACACAGAGGAGCTGGGGGAATAGGACGTATTAAGAACACAAGAGGGAGAAGCTGGGAATGGGACAGTAGAAACACACAGAGGAGCTGGGGAATGGGACAATGAAACACACAGAGGAGCTGGGGAATAGGACAATGACACACACAGAGGAGCTGGGGAATAGGACAATGACACACACAGAGGAGCTGGGGAATAGGACAATGAAACACACAGAGGAGCTGGTGAATGGGACAATGACACACACAGATAGCTGGGGAATAACACAATGACACAGAGGAGCTGGGGAATGGGACTATGACACACACAGAGGAGCTGGGGAATAGGACAATGACACACACAGAGGAGCTGGGGAATAGGACAATGACACACACAGAGGAGCTGGGGAATAGGACAATGAAACACACAGAGGAGCTGGGGAATAGGACAATGACACACACAGAGGAGCTGGGGAATAGGACAATGAAACACACAGAGAAGCTGGTGAATGGGACAATGACACACACAGATAGCTGGGGAATAACACAATGACACAGAGGAGCTGGGGAATGGGACTATGACACACACAGAGGAGGAGCTGGGGGGAATGGGACAATGAAACACACAGAGGAGCTGGGGAATAGGACAATGACACACACAGAGGAGCTGGGGAATAGGACAATGAAACACACAGAGGAGCTGGGGAATGGGACAATGACACACACAGAGGAGCTGGGGAATAGGACAATGAAACACACAGAGGAGCTGGGGAATAGGACAATGAAACACACAGAGGAGCTGGGGAATAGGACAATGACACACACAGAGGAGCTGGGGAAT
Organism: Pelobates cultripes; assembly: GCA_933207985.1. Lineage (NCBI taxonomy): Eukaryota > Metazoa > Chordata > Amphibia > Anura > Pelobatidae > Pelobates > Pelobates cultripes. The sequence goes on from OW240915.1 coordinate 26,219,339, forward strand.
AGGACAATGACACACACAGAGGAGCTGGGGAATAGGACAATGAAACACACAGAGGAGCTGGTGAATGGGACAATGACACACACAGAGGAGCTGGTGAATGGGACAATGAAACACACAGAGGAGCTGGGGAATAGGACAATGAAACACACAGAGGAGCTGGGGAATGGGACAATGAAACACACAGAGGAGCTGGGGAATAGGACAATGACACACACAGAGGAGCTGGGGAATGGGACAATGACACACACAGAGGAGCTGGGGAATGGGACAATGACACACACAGAGGAGCTGGGGAATGGGACAATGACACACACAGAGGAGCTGGGGAATGGGACAATGACACACACAAATAGCTGGGGAATAACACAATGACACAGAGGAGCTGGGGAATGGGACTATGACACAGAGGACTGGGGAATGGGACTATGACCCTGAAGGGACTGAGAGGAATAGGACAATGACACACACAGAGGAGCTGGGGAATAGGACAATGAAACACACAGAGGAGCTGGTGAATGGGACAATGACACACACAGAGGAGCTGGTGAATGGGACAATGAAACACACAGAGGAGCTGGGGAATAGGACAATGAAACACACAGAGGAGCTGGGGAATGGGACAATGAAACACACAGAGGAGCTGGGGAATAGGACAATGACACACACAGAGGAGCTGGGGAATGGGACAATGACACACACAGAGGAGCTGGGGAATGGGACAATGACACACACAGAGGAGCTGGGGAATGGGACAATGACACACACAAATAGCTGGGGAATAACACAATGACACAGAGGAGCTGGGGAATGGGACTATGACACAGAGGACTGGGGAATGGGACTATGACACACACAGAGGAGCTGGGGAATAGGACAATGAAACACACAGAGGAGCTGGGGAATGGGACAATGACACACACAGATAGCTGGGGAATAACACAATGACACAGAGGAGCTGGGGAATGGGACTATGACACAGAGGACTGGGGAATGGGACTATGACACACACAGAGGAGCTGGGGAATGGGACTATGACACACACAGAGGACTGGGGAATGGGACTATGACACGCAAAGGGGCTCGAGGGAAGTAAGAAACAAACAACAGGGATAGTAAGAGACACACAAAGACATGGGAAAATGGGGGATAAGATACACTAAAGAGGAGGAAAGACAAAAAAGGGGGGTAAGATATACAAAAAGAGGTAAGACATTCAAATAATGGGATAAGAAACACAAAAGGGGGTTAAAGACACACAGGTGAAGATGCATATTTTTTGGGGGGTAGGAGCAGCAAAATGTTACATTTTGTTATTATCTAATTTGGTAAATTCCCCTTTTATTAAAGCACTAGAAATAAGCTGGTGCTATATAAATACCAATAATAATAATAATGCAAGCTAGTTACATTTTATACTTTTCCATTAGTAAATACCTATTAACAACGCTTCCAATTATCCAAAGGTTCCTCCTGCATGCACAATTTAAGCTGCATTTTAACCACAGAACAATAAAGTAAGCGTGATCAGTCATTGGAGACTCCTTCTTGTGGCTGATCTGCCGTTTTGAGATTATCTGGATTATACATTATTGCCATCCAGTAGATAATGCAGATACAGTAATTATAGATTGTCTGCAAATATACTGTAATCACAACTGTGATTTATTTGTAAGACATATTTGTTTTTTGTTTCCTGCACACAGCATTTAATGCAGATCTGTCAAAATATAGATTTAAAACACAAGATTATAAACTCTTTTGAGTAAGGCCGTCATTATTGGTCATTCTTGTATTAAAAAATGTGTTTCCTGCTCACTTGTTAATCACTTGACAAATTAAAGGAACACTATAGTCACCTAAATTACTTTAGCTAAATAAAGCAGTTTTAGTGTATAGATCATTCCCCTGCAATTTCACTGCTCAATTCATTGTCATTTAGGAGTTAAATCACTTTGTTTCTGTTTATGCAGCCCTAGCCACACCTCCCCTGGCTATGATTGACAGAGCCTGCATGAAAAAAAACCTGGTTTCACTTTCAAACAGATGTAATTTACCTTAAATAATTGTATCTCAATCTCTAAATTGAACTTTAATCACATACAGGAGGCTCTTGCAGGGTCTAGCAAGCCATTAACATAGCAGGGGATAAGAAAATCTTAATTAAACAGAACTTGCAATAAAGAAAGCCTAAATAGGGCTCTCTTTACAGGAAGTGTTTATGGAAGGCTGTGCAAGTCACATGCAGGGAGGTGTGACTAGGGTTCATAAACAAAGGGATTTAACTCCTAAATGGCAGAGGATTGAGTAGTGAGCCTGCAGGGGCATGTTCTATACACCAAAACTGCTTCTTTAAGCTAAAGTTGTTCAGGTGACTATAGTGTCCCTTTAAGAGAATATTCCTTATGCCTGATGTTCCTTACCTGTAAACTTCCTACATGGTCTTACACGCAGGCACACATGCAGCTATACTACACTAAGCTCATGCAGCGTAATCACATCTCACAGGCACACCACACTACATAGCAGTGGATCATCAGTCCAGTTCAGCCATTCTCATTAAGCTTGCTGATACTCCAACATTAACCCTGTAAGCAAATACATATACCAACACTGATGTAGGGATTGAAACCGGAAGTGAAATGCACGCCGGCCGCGAGCGTTTGGAACGCATGGTGTGCGTTCCAGCGCTCTGCTCATGCGCGGACCGGGCAATCAGCTGTTTCAGTGCCCGGTCCTATTTAAAGGCTCAGATACAGCTCTCTTGTGCTGTATCTGCAGTCCTGCTGTTCTGTTCCACAGAGGATTGATTTTCTCCATTGCTTCTACTGTTTCTTGGCTGCTTGGTGGAACTCTAGTGATTTAAGGTAGGATTTCTAATTTTGCTGATTAGAAGTTTCTTTCATCAGCTTGCCTCTCATCAATTTGTGAATTTAGGTGTTGATTTCCTTTGGTCTTTTTTATAGTATGGATTCTCCCTTTGCCTCTGCAAGATCCCTCTCTAGAAAACATAGGTGAGCCATTTTTAAAATTTATGGGGGGTTGTTAAAAGAGTGCCATACTAAGCCTGTAATATATGTCAGGTTCATAACTGTGTGAGACTCTGCAGGGGATACTTGTTGCCTTCACTTTTAAGGTTAATTACTTTATGTGAATATGTTATTTGAATGAACCATGCACTTTGCTTACAACATAAAGATTTATTTATTTAAATTATGTGTCTGGCTGATTGCTTTCTTTTTATTGTTGGTCAATATGCTTTTTTAGATGTCTTTTAATGTCTAAAGGGGTCACTAAAGTCACCAAAACAGCTTTAGCATAATGAATGATAATAATGATGAAGCAGTTTTGGTGTATAGATGGTGCCCTGCAGTCTCACTGCTCAATTCTCTGCCATTTAGGAGTTAAATCACTGTGTTTATAAAGCTCTAGCCACACCTTCCTGCAAGTTATGTGCACAGCCTTCCTAAACACATCCTGTAAAGAGACATCTAAGGTTTAAATTTCCTTCATTTCTAATTTCTGCTCTTTTAAGATCTGATTGAAAATGATTTTTTTTTTCATGCAGGCTGTGTCAGTCACAGGTAGGGAAGGTGTGGCTAGGGCTGCATAAACAGAAACAAAAGTGATTTAACTCCTAAATGGAAGAGAACTGAGCAGTGAGACTAGAGGTGCATGTACTATACACTAAGTTTTTTGGTGACTACAGTTTCCCTTTAAATGTAATTACACATACATAATCTATATTTTCTTATGTATGTAGAGTTTACATTTGTTAACCAGTGTTTGTCTTTTTATACCTAGTTCAGGTAGGTATACATTTTTGCGGATGGATTTCCTAGAATGGTAATTAGTCAGTAAATAGTGCTTATAATCTCCTATTATTCTCTATGTGGCATACGTTACATCTCTCATTAGCAGGGAATTACTAGTCATACTTGGTGACTACTATGGAAACAGCCTTTAGTAACTAATGTTAGTGACAATCATTTCATCAATTACTGGCTTCTTGGAAAAACATTACAATAACAGGAATAAAGTCCTAACAAACCCACTACAATTTGTTATTTAGGACCTTTAGATATAAACCAAGGGTCTCCCCAACATCCAGGGACCAGGGCCGGCCCAAGACATTTTGCTGCTTAGGGCCAAAGAAATGAAATTCTGCCCCCCCCCCCCCCCTTCAAAACCACAACACTTCCATTATGTTATGCAGTGTGTGTAGTGAATGCAGTGTCTGTGTGTAGGGGATGCAGTATGTACTGTATGCAGTGTGTGTAGTGAATGCAGTGTGTGTGCGTATAGTGTATGCAGTGTGTGTAGTGTATGCATTGTGTGTGTATGTTTGTATAGTGTATGCAGAGAGTGTGTGTGTGTGTGTGGTGGATGCAGTGTGTGTGTGTGTGTGTGTATTTATGGGGTTGAACAGGGGTTGTGCCGTGGGAGTTTTTTAAAATGTTTATTTATACTTAATCTTATTCCCTCCACCCTGCCTGGTACCTGTGGGCAGGGAGGGGGGACACTAGATACCGTGGTGGTCCGGAGGCACAGTATGCTTCTCCCATAAAGAAGCACAATCAGCTCCTCTTCTCATGGCATCCAGTGGCAACTCTCTTGCGGTTCACGAGAAGAGAGGAGCTCATTGTCCTGAAGGGGAAGATTACAATCTTGGGTCCCCACTTCACAGGACAAACTTGCAGGGGCCCGCATCTGCATATATATATCTATGCAGATAGGCAGCCCAGGCCTCACTACAGGCTGGTTAAAGTATACAGGGGCAGTAAATTCCTGTCAAAGTGTTTCCTGGACAGACAGAGAGGAGCTGGGGAATAGGACAATGAAACACACAGAGGAGCTGGGGAATAGGACAATGAAACACACACAGAGGAGCTGGGCAATGGGACTATGACACAGAGGAGCTGTGGAATAGGACAATGAAACACACAGAGGAGCTGGGGAATAGGACAATGAAACACACAGAGGAGCTGGGGAATAGGACAATGACACACACAGAGGAGCTGGGGAATGGGACAATGAAACACACAGAGGAGCTGGGGAATAGGGCAATGAAACACACAGAGGAGCTGGGGAATAGGACAATGACACACACAGAGGAGCTGGGGAATAGGACAATGAAACACAAAGAGGAGCTGGGGAATGGGACAATGAAACACACAGAGGAGCTGGGGAATGGGACAATGAAACACACAGAGGAGCTGGGGAATAGGACAATGACACACACAGAGGAGCTGGGGAATAGGACAATGACACACACAGAGGAGCTGGGGAATAGGACAATGAAACACACAGAGGAGCTGGTGAATGGGACAATGACACACACAGATAGCTGGGGAATAACACAATGACACAGAGGAGCTGGGGAATGGGACTATGACACACACAGAGGAGCTGGGGAATGGGACAATGACACACACAGAGGAGCTGGGGAATGGGACAATGACACACACAGAGGAGCTGGGGAATAGGACAATGACACACACAGAGGAGCTGGGGAATAGGACAATGAAACACACAGAGGAGCTGGGGAATGGGACAATGACACACACAGAGGAGCTGGAATGACAATGAGCTGGGGAAATGACACACACAGATAGCTGGGGAATAACACAATGACACAGAGGAGCTGGGGAATGGGAAACACACAGAGGAGCTGGGGAATGGGACAATGACACACACAGAGGAGCTGGGGAATAGGACAATGAAACACACAGAGGAGCTGGGGAATAGGACAATGAAACACACAGAGGAGCTGGGGAATAGGACAATGAAACACACAGAGGAGCTGGGGAATAGGACAATGACACACACAGAGGAGCTGGGGAATAGGACAATGAAACACACAGAGGAGCTGGGGAATGGGACAATGACACACACAGAGGAGCTGGGGAATAGGACAATGAAACACACAGAGGAGCTGGTGAATAGGACAATGACACACACAGAGGAGCTGGTGAATAGGACAATGAAACACACAGAGGAGCTGGGGAATAGGACAATGAAACACACAGAGGAGCTGGGGAATGGGACAATGAAACACACAGAGGAGCTGGGGAATAGGACAATGACACACACAGAGGAGCTGGGGAATGGGACAATGACACACACAGAGGAGCTGGGGAATGGGACAATGACACACACAGAGGAGCTGGGGAATGGGACAATGACACACACAGAGGAGCTGGGGAATGGGACAATGACACACACAAATAGCTGGGGAATAACACAATGACACAGAGGAGCTGGGGAATGGGACTATGACACAGAGGACTGGGGAATGGGACTATGACACACACAGAGGAGCTGGGGAATAGGACAATGAAACACACAGAGGAGCTGGGGAATGGGACAATGACACACACAGATAGCTGGGGAATAACACAATGACACAGAGGAGCTGGGGAATGGGACTATGACACAGAGGACTGGGGAATGGGACTATGACACACACAGAGGAGCTGGGGAATGGGACTATGACACACACAGAGGACTGGGGAATGGGACTATGACACGCAAAGGGGCTCGAGGGAAGTAAGAAACAAACAACAGGGATAGTAAGAGACACACAAAGACATGGGAAAATGGGGGATAAGATACACTAAAGAGGAGGAAAGACAAAAAAGGGGGGTAAGATATACAAAAAGAGGTAAGACATTCAAATAATGGGATAAGAAACACAAAAGGGGGTTAAAGACACACAGGTGAAGATGCATATTTTTTGGGGGGTAGGAGCAGCAAAATGTTACATTTTGTTATTATCTAATTTGGTAAATTCCCCTTTTATTAAAGCACTAGAAATAAGCTGGTGCTATATAAATACCAATAATAATAATAATGCAAGCTAGTTACATTTTATACTTTTCCATTAGTAAATACCTATTAACAACGCTTCCAATTATCCAAAGGTTCCTCCTGCATGCACAATTTAAGCTGCATTTTAACCACAGAACAATAAAGTAAGCGTGATCAGTCATTGGAGACTCCTTCTTGTGGCTGATCTGCCGTTTTGAGATTATCTGGATTATACATTATTGCCATCCAGTAGATAATGCAGATACAGTAATTATAGATTGTCTGCAAATATACTGTAATCACAACTGTGATTTATTTGTAAGACATATTTGTTTTTTGTTTCCTGCACACAGCATTTAATGCAGATCTGTCAAAATATAGATTTAAAACACAAGATTATAAACTCTTTTGAGTAAGGCCGTCATTATTGGTCATTCTTGTATTAAAAAATGTGTTTCCTGCTCACTTGTTAATCACTTGACAAATTAAAGGAACACTATAGTCACCTAAATTACTTTAGCTAAATAAAGCAGTTTTAGTGTATAGATCATTCCCCTGCAATTTCACTGCTCAATTCATTGTCATTTAGGAGTTAAATCACTTTGTTTCTGTTTATGCAGCCCTAGCCACACCTCCCCTGGCTATGATTGACAGAGCCTGCATGAAAAAAAAACCTGGTTTCACTTTCAAACAGATGTAATTTACCTTAAATAATTGTATCTCAATCTCTAAATTGAACTTTAATCACATACAGGAGGCTCTTGCAGGGTCTAGCAAGCCATTAACATAGCAGGGGATAAGAAAATCTTAATTAAACAGAACTTGCAATAAAGAAAGCCTAAATAGGGCTCTCTTTACAGGAAGTGTTTATGGAAGGCTGTGCAAGTCACATGCAGGGAGGTGTGACTAGGGTTCATAAACAAAGGGATTTAACTCCTAAATGGCAGAGGATTGAGTAGTGAGCCTGCAGGGGCATGTTCTATACACCAAAACTGCTTCTTTAAGCTAAAGTTGTTCAGGTGACTATAGTGTCCCTTTAAGAGAATATTCCTTATGCCTGATGTTCCTTACCTGTAAACTTCCTACATGGTCTTACACGCAGGCACACATGCAGCTATACTACACTAAGCTCATGCAGCGTAATCACATCTCACAGGCACACCACACTACATAGCAGTGGATCATCAGTCCAGTTCAGCCATTCTCATTAAGCTTGCTGATACTCCAACATTAACCCTGTAAGCAAATACATATACCAACACTGATGTAGGGATTGACAAATTGCTGCTACCCAAGTTAGCCTGATCTTAACATGTGTGATTGTTTATGTTAACATTTAGCCTGACAACTCGTGAATTACCTGAAATCTTGTGTCATGTAATCTTTCATTGTTTTGCTTGTCAATATAAAAAAAATGTGCCGTACCCCTCACATGCCATGTTAACTAACTGCTTATAATACACTTGTGGATGCTGTTGTGGCACCGTAAGATCAAATGTTGTATGTTTCACATGCACAAGAAAAATAAAGAATAAAAAAAAAAAAATGTGTTTCCGTCACAGCTGCTAGTCTGTCTGGCTACCCAACATATTCTGGAGCGCTGTACAATTGGAAACAAGACAAACAGAATTTGTCCTAATCCTAACAAGACATGGTTGTCATACTGGAATAGCAGGTGAAGGGGCCCTGCCAAAATTAGTTTACAATTTAACGTTCTGCAGCATACATTGGTGATATGTGGATTATATTAAAGATACTAAAATTAAATTAATCATGGAAACAAGCAGAGAAAACGTAAAGTAGGTGGAATACAAGTAAACCCTGTGGAGCGCTAATATTATAAAATACACACTTACCTCTTTTATTAAATTGGAAAAATGGATGCTGGAAAAATACAGCTGAAACAAGATAAGATGACAAAATATAGTGCAATATGTATATAAAAGTGAGAGTGGTTTTAAGGTATGTATTAAAGGCACTCACATGGTGCAGAGTCCTGCAATGTAAAATATTTACGTTTTGTAGATAAGGCAATGTTTACAATGCAGGGCTAAACACTCCTCTTCCACTGCGATAACCATGCCAGACTCGATTATGTGACGTTACATGTCCTCACGCATGTTTGTTTGTTTTTTTTATTGCATTTATGGAGTACACTGAAAGTAGAGATCGGACATAGAACGCAATACAAGTTTATTTTCCTAACGATATAGTGTTACTTTAAAAGTATAATGCAGAAATAGAATGGTCACCAAACAGGCCGAGATTAAAGTAATACAGAATACTCACAGATTGTGTAAACAAGCCAATGTCAAAGCATGGTGCCAATATTGTATTGCCGGACATGCATGCTGCATCAAAATTGATGCTAGAATCTTCCACCGAGTTGGAGAATCGACAAAGAGGTCGGTACCCTGTCATTAACGTAAACGTTTCCTATGATTTATGACCAACCGGTCCAAAACCCATGAGGAGTTTTGCTGTATGTTCTTCCCCTCTGTGATGTTTGTTGCAGTGCTTGTAAATCGCTTTTCCTGGCTAATCATGGCAGCATCACTTATGGGTAGCTCCTCCCTTAGCAGTCACAGGACAGGAATTAATTAGATTAATTAATCAGACTGATAGGTATAAAGAGTCCCTCCTCCTCTTACACCTCAGTCTTTTTTCCTGTCCTTAGCAAATTTTACAGGACCTTTTTACTTTTTATTTTATGGCCACCTTCCTGCGTTTGTCGTGGGTTCGTTCCAAATGAAGTTCAGCCTCTCTTCATTTGAAGGGTCCAGTAAACAGCCTGCATGAACAGGACTAACTGGATCAGGTTCAGTGTAAGTACTGAACTGCAGCGTGGGAAGTGAGTGTTTGTGGGGTTGGTTTTGCCTTAAAAATTCCCCTGGGTTTTAACCTGCCCCTCCTAATTGGGGCCATTTATTCCCCCCCATGCTTAGATGGCAGCCTTTGAATCCATACTGGGCGAAGGGCATGATGGTGTGGTTGACTGATGGGAAAAATACCTTTTTCTGGCCTCTAGATGTTCCTGTCTGGGAAGGGAACTGACAGGCAGTAGTGCTACAGGCTCTGGGGCTCCTTGAGCGTTCGGCTATTGGGAGCTGGAACGCATTCTGCGTTCCAGCCGGCTCTATGACGCTCGCGGCCGGTTTCAGCGAAACCGGAAGTGAAATGCACGCCGGCCGCGAGCGTTTGGAACGCATGGTGTGCGTTCCAGCGCTCTGCTCATGCGCGGACCGGGCAATCAGCTGTTTCAGTGCCCGGTCCTATTTAAAGGCTCAGATACAGCTCTCTTGTGCTGTATCTGCAGTCCTGCTGTTCTGTTCCACAGAGGATTGATTTTCTCCATTGCTTCTACTGTTTCTTGGCTGCTTGGTGGAACTCTAGTGATTTAAGGTAGGATTTCTAATTTTGCTGATTAGAAGTTTCTTTCATCAGCTTGCCTCTCATCAATTTGTGAATTTAGGTGTTGATTTCCTTTGGTCTTTTTTATAGTATGGATTCTCCCTTTGCCTCTGCAAGATCCCTCTCTAGAAAACATAGGTGAGCCATTTTTAAAATTTATGGGGGGTTGTTAAAAGAGTGCCATACTAAGCCTGTAATATACGTCATATATGGCTTTATTCCAGCCCCAGCATTCATTTGGATTCTCCAGCAAGAAAATCACGGGAAAAGTCTAATAAATGCATTAATTGTTCATCGCCTGCTCCGAATGGAAGGAACCTTTGCAGGGATTGCTTATTGGAAGTTGCAGACGCTCCCGGTAGGGGTTCTCCACAGGACAACCTTAAACTCTGGATTTGCCAGGCTATTGCTGAGGGCTTTAAGGCTACCACGGGATCTAGTGGTCAGAGTAAGAGACGTAGAGCGGAACCTCAGTCTTCCAGCTCTGATGAGGACCCTGATGTGTGGGAGGTCTCGGATGAAGGCGAGGAGGAAACTGAATATACCTCCAGGTCTCATGACTCCAGGTCTGTTGATAGACTTATTACCCTTCTCAGAGACACTCTTAGTCTCACTGAAGAAAGATCTGAATTAAAAGAGGCTGACAGGTTCTTTGAGGACTTAAAACCTAACAGACCGACTTTCTCGGTGCATACATCAATCAGAGATATGATCCTTCAGGAATGGAAGAAGTCTACCTTAAAAAATAAGTTTGCGAGGGTTTATCCGTACTCTACAGTGGATTGCTGCCTGTGGAACTCAGTTCCTAAAATTGACGCTGCAGTGATCCATATGGCTAAGAAAACTACACTGTCTATTGACTCCATGGCATATCTCAGGGAGCCTATGGAGAAGCGTATGGATGGAGACCTGATTAAAGCCTACTTGGCCCTAGGGTCCGCCCTTCATCCGGCAGTGGCACTGACGACTCTTTCCAGAGCCTTGAAAGTGTGGCTCGCTAATCTTAAGGACTACATTGATCAGGGTGTCTGTAGGGAACATCTGTTGGAAAGCCTCAAGGACTTTAGTCTAGCCACGGAATTCTGTTCAGAGGCCTCCCTGGACATCACTTGCATGATTGCCAAAAGCATGGCCCTGTCTGTGGCTTCTAGAAGGGCCTTGTGGCTTCATTCGTGGGGTGCTGACTATGCTTCTAAGGCTTCCCTGTGTGCACTTCCGTTCCAGGGGGATCTCCTTTTTGGGAAAATTCTGGAAGATGCTATTCAAAAAGCTGCTGATGGGAAAAAGGCGTTTTTACCTCAAGCTGGCGGGAAGAGTTTTCCCTCCTCCTGGAAGACCAAGCGCTTCAAGGATCGGTCCTTTCGGGACAGCAGAAGCTATAAACCAGGAAGGGAGTTTTCCAGGAATTCTTCATGGAAATCCTATTCACACTCATCTTCCAATAAGGCTTCCAGATGAAGGGGTGCTAGAACCCCAGGGAAGAACTTCTGAAGGTCGCCAGGCCCGTTCGTAGATGGTGGGAGGAAGACTGAAGTTCTTCTACCCCATATGGGCCAGCAATATTTCAGACCTATGGGTCACTTCCATCGTAAAAGAAGGTTACAGAATAGAATTCTCATCTCACCCGAAAACTGCATTCTTCAGAAAATCAAAGGTACCGGTAGGCATCAAACGAAGGGCCATGAGGTCCTGCATTTCTGTACTCCTGGAACAAAAAGTGGTGGAAGTAGTTCCAAAACGGGAATGGTTCCAGGGAATTTACTCCACGGTCTTCTTGGCCCCAAAACCACAGGGAAAGTGGCGTCTCATCTTGAATTTGAAGGGCGTGAACTCCTTGCTCGACGTAAGGACGTTCAAAATGGAATCCTTGAGGACCATCTTGAAGTGTGTCAAAAAAGGAGACTGGATGACCTCAATAGACTTAAGGGACGCCTACTATCATATCCCGATACATCAAGATCATGTACGTTTTCTCAGGTTTTGGGCGCTAGGAAGGCACTTCCAGTTCTGGGGACTACCCTTTGGCCTCAGCCTGGCTCCAAGAACGTTCTCAAAAGTTCTGGTTACCTTGATAGCCTTTATAAGGGAAAAGGGTATCGAGATATTCCATTACTTGGACGACATTCTTATCTTGGGTCCATCTCAAGGAATTGTTGCTCAACATACGTCAGTGGCAATGTCCATTCTTCAAGACCATGGTTGGCTCCTGAACGTGGGAAAGAGCTCCCTCGTTCCTGCACAAACGATCATTTTCCTGGGTGCGGTAGTGAATACCGTGTCTGCACATGTGTTCCTGTCTCCAGAAAGGGTCAAGAAGATCAGGGACAAAGTGAGGAAGCTACAAGATCTCGAAACTGCACCTGCAAGAGAAGTCATGAGCCTCCTGGGTTCCTTGACATCAACAATAGGCTTGGTGAAGTGGGCCCAGTGGAAGTTACGTCCGGTCCAGAACTGCTTCCTTCTCCAGTTCAACAGAGTGGAAGCAGATTGGGAACAGATGATATCTCTTCCCCTTCCCATAAGGTAAGGCTTAAACTGGTGGAAGAGCGAGAGGAATTTGACAACAGGCTTCCCGTTGGAAGACCCCCCTTGGAAGGTTATTACAACAGATGCCAGTTCTTTTGGATGGGGTGCCCACGTCAGTCCGGTATGGACGCAAGGGAAGTGGACCCGAGAAGAGAGTCACCTACACTCAAACTTAAGGGAACTGAGAGCGGTTTACAAGGCCATTTTGAGATTCCTGCCAAGGCTAAGGAATTCTTGGGTTCTAATCAAAACAGACAACCGAGCGGTGGCCTCATATGTGAACAACCAAGGTGGCACGAGGAGCAGGTTGCTCCTGGAAGAGCTGGCTCCCTTAATGACTATAGCCATGACTTATCTTCAAGGCCTGAAGGCGATTTATCTCCCAGGTTCGGAGAACGTAATGCCAGATTTCCTCAGCAGAAAGGAAATTCTTCCGGGAGAATGGCAGCTTCACCCGGCGATCTTTGCAGAAATTGCTCATCGGTGGGGCATGCCCCAGGTCGACCTGATGGCATCATCTCAGAATCACTAGGTGGAGAATTACTTCTCTCTCCATCTGGACTGTCAGGCACTGGGCCAGGATGCTCTCTCTCTGCCTTGGTCGTTCGATCTAGGGTATGCTTTCCCTCCCCTACCCATGATACCCAGGTTTCTGCGGAAGGTTTGGTCGGAAGGCAAGAAAGTCATTGCCGTGATTCCAATTTGGCCTCGAAGGCCGTGGTTTCCACTATTGGCCATGATGAGCCAGGAACTACCTTGGCCTCTTCCAGTGAGGGAGGATCTGCTATCGCAGGGCCCTGTATTCCATCCTCATCCGGAACCCCTCAATCTGGGGGTATGGGTCTTGAGAAAGAAAGGCTCCAGTTACTAGGTCTCTCGGAGGCAGTGATCAATACCCTTCTGTTCTCCAGGAAGGCTTCCACTTCTTCATGCTACCACAGGATCTGGGATGTGTTCCAAACTTGGGCATCCTCTCATAATGTGGACTTTCGGCATCCTAGCAATACTGAAGTTTTGGAGTTTCTGCAAGAGGGCCTGGACAAGGGCCTTAGCCTCAGCACCTTGAAGGTTCAGTCTTCGGCACTTTCAGCTTTGTGCAACATCTCATGGGCTTCGGATCCTTTGATTTCCAGGTTCTTCAAAGCGGCCTTCAGATTGAGGCCTCCTTCCAGGTCCACTACTCCCCCTCGGGACCTTCCTATGGTGCTCAATTATCTCACTGAGGATCTGTTTGTTCCTCTTGAAAGTTTGGATGCTACTCTCCTGACGTATAAAACTTTGTTTTTGGTGGCAATCACTTCCGCAAGAAGGATTTCAGAAATTAATGCATTTTCTACATCTTCTTCTTGTTTATGATTCTACCAAGATAGGGTGTGTCTGAAACCGAAACCAGAGTTTCTTCCTAAGGTAGTTTCTCAGTTTCACCTCTCTCAAGAAGTGGTTCTTCCATCATTTTACCCCAACCCTTCTTCTCAGGAGGAGCTTAGATGGCAACGTTTGGATGTCATGAAATGCTTGTCTGCATATCTTAAATGTTCTGAGTCTTTCCGTAAAACGGACCAACTCTTTGTTTTGCCGTTGGGAGCAAGGAGAGGTGAGGCGGCTTCTTTATCTACGTTGAAACGTTGGATTTCTCTGATGATTAAGAAGGCGTATATCTCTAAAGGTTTATCTCCACCTCAGGAGATAAGAACTCATTCTACTAGAGCATTATCAACTTCTTGGGCTAGCTGGGCAGAGGTTCCATACGATGATATTTGCAGAGCAGCCACCTGGTCTTCTCCGATGACATTCATGAAGCACTACAAACTCGATGTGGATTCTCCTTCCACCTCCTTTGGAAAGAGTGTCCTGTCTACGGTCTCTTTTTCCAGTTGATATTAAACTTTTCTTTGCTGCATGTGTTTCAGATTTGTGTAATTTTTGGATTATTATTCCCACCCTATATTTCTGTGAAGCTTGGGTATTACCCATAAGTGATGCTGCCATGATTAGCCAGGAATAGAGAAAATTTATGACAAACTTACCGTAATTTTCTTTTCCTGGCTAATTCTCATGGCAGCATCAGGGTTCCCGCCCATTCTCTATTTCAGCTTTATAATTGGACTGAGGTGTAAGGGGAGGAGTGACTCTTTATACCTATCAGTCTGATTAATTAATCTAATTAATTCCTGTCCTGTGACTGCTAAGGGAGGAACTACCCATAAGTGATGCTGCCATGAGAAATAGCCAGGAAAAGAAAATTACGGTAAGTTTGTCATAAATTTTCTCTATTTTTTACCTTTCCTTTGTGGTCGCAGCTGTTTTTTGTTGTTTTTGTATATTAGTTTTTAGCTATAAAGTGAGAGGTGCCATGAATTCAAAGTAAATCCAAATAAAATGTAAACATTTTGGCTAAAATAGCCAAATTAGAAAAAAAATCAAGTCAAATCTGTTTTCAGCCTAATTATTTTGGTCTTAAATATGACTTCATTATAAATTTCCAGCAATTCTCACTTTAGTTCTCATGTAAACTGTCACGAACGTGGCCTATTGGCCCAGCCGAGACAGTGGGGAGAGTGTGGAAGTGAAAGGGTTAATGACACCAGACCCCTGGTTACCTGTAGTCCCAGCAACCAATGAATTAACTCTTGCAATCCCTTCTACACCAACACCTTAGTACACAATTTACTGCTACCACCAAGACTTAATATTTGGGGATCCTTGGTTAACACACACACACACTAGAATTATAGGATCACAACCTTACTTTACTGATCAGACATATAGAATTAACCCTTTTAGTAACTTGTTTACCTGAGCTTTCCTCAGGAGAGTGAGCTCATAGAGAACAAAGACACAACAAAAAGGATTCACAGTGCTGGGTACAAAAATACAGACATAAATGACATACAGAAACAAAGATAACAAATTGCAAAACAGTCCATAAAATAAAATAGGAGAAAACACAAGAAATCCTTACATATATTTACCCCTTATATATAATTCTTGTTGGAGATTCCGATGTTAAAGTTTTCCAAGTAGTCCTTAAAAAGAAATCTCTCTCTCTCTGGATAGTCCAACATCCTCAATATATACCTTAAACTAGTTGTTTCTAAGTGGGCAGACCCCTGGGTGGATCAGAGGGGTTTGGCCTGGCAGTTTATTGCCCACTCCATATTTTCTTAAATGATGTTGTCCTTTGAAGAACCCAAAGTCAGAGCATACGCACCAATACCTTTTTACGATGCCCTATGTCCAGCTCTGGTGATGGTTGTCTTTGTAGTTTTATGGCTTAGGCCTCGTGTAAGATCAAAGCCTACAATAAATGTTATCCCAACATGTACAAAAAAAAACTCATTATATAAATCAAATGTCAACTCATGCTTTGGCATGACATAAACCATTACATTTATGGGCACAAAGTATCTTCCGTGATCCACTACCTTGTACTGTCTTGTATGAAGTAGAGTGCCAAGGTGACAGAACTCCAGGTGTGAGGGGAGAACTTTCAAGCAGTGCCACTATCAGGGGGTGACAACCATGATGGTTGTCATGGGCCCGGCGATCCTGGGGGGCTCAGGCACCTGTGCCCCACATTCGCCTATTATTTTGGGCTATCAGACAATTCGCCACAGTGAGGGAGTACTGATCCCTTGCTGTGCCGAATCCAACAATAGCCCAAAATAGGTGCCGTGTACAGTGAAGGGGTGGATGTAGGTGAAAGTGCCCCCCCGGCCCAGGCACCATGTGAAGGGTGGCCCCATAGGCAGAGCCGGATGCCAGAATCTCCGGCTCTGATCAGGCCCCCTTCCTCGAGCCAGCAGGATCTCCCTGCCAGACAGTCACACTAACCTCCCTAGCCCTGTCACACTAACCTTCCCCTAGCACTGTCACACTAACCCCACTAACACTGTCACACTAACCCCCTAACCCTGTCACACTAACACTTTTATACTAATCCCCCTAACCCTGTCACACTCACCACCCTACCACAATCACTTACGACCCCTCATCATGTCACACTAGCCACCACTAACCCTGTCACACCACCCTCCCACAATCACTTGTGACCCCTCACCCTGTCACACTCAACCACCACTTAACTCTGTCACGCTTACTCCTTACCTGTGGCACCCACCTTCACATCTACTCCCCAAACCCTATCATAATTACCAAAGGGATGTCTGTGTGTGTGTCTGTCTGTATGTGCCAGTGTGCATATCTCTCTGTATGTGTCAGTGTGCGTATGTGTGAGTGTCTGCGTATCTGTATGTGTGTATCTGTGTGGTAGCATATATACTACACACAAATGTATGCCTGCATTCAAAACCCAACATTCACACACACATACTCCATATAAAAACATGCTTACATTCAAACACACAAACACAGCTCAATGCTAACTACAACGATGGACAACTTAAAGATCCCCAGCAATCAAAGCATTGTGGACTTGTACAACAGATGGGGGATCTACATTTTGGTCACCTTTGTACTATAAGGCGGTCCAAAAAATAATTCTTGCCCCTGTAGGCCCTCGACAATTTGTGGAATGAAGAGGTAGCCGGCACACGCAATCTTTATCTTCCAGATGCTCTATCGAACTCTCGCAAGTACCCAGCCATCAGAGTGTTGCCGCAGATTACGATGGCAACGCTCAGCGAAACACACAGACTGTAGAGTTGGAAAGAGAAGCTGCCGGAAGATGAAGATTATGTGTGCTGGGCCCCCTCTTCACTACAAAGCACCTGGCAGCCTGCATTTTGCCACCGGACCACGAGGGAGTGTAATGTTCCCTCTCCCTGGCCACATAAAATGTCAGTAATAAACACGAGGTACAGAGGGGGAAAAAAATGTATAAATAATGATAAAAGTCAAAAAAAATTCCATAGAATGGAACCACATATATACTAACACACTCTGCATCCACTACAAAAGCACTCCATCCACTACAAACACAGCACATCCACTTTGCACACACTGCATCCTCTACATCAGGGATGTCCAAAAGGTAGATCTCAAGATTTTAAAATGACAGTTTTCAAGATGCTTTGTCATTCTAAAGGCATGCAAAGCATCATGGGAGTTGTAGTTCTACAACATCTGGTGATATACCTTTTGGGCACCTTTGCTCTACACAAACTCATAGACTGTATCCACTACACACACTGCATCTTTGTGGGGAGACCTTGAGCTCTGTTAGGGGCCCCAATATTTCTGATGGCAGCCCTGCTTCAGGTAAACCCCACTTCTCTTCTTTGGCATCAATGGTAGGACACATCACCTTGTGGAGCTTTGTAAAAAAATGAACAACCCCACAAGTAACAGTGATGCATTATCCCAATGTCAACATCTTATACGTCATTTGGATAGCACGGTGGATCAAGCAAAATAGGGAATTGCAAAAACAATGTTGGAGGTGGGGGGTATGTGGCAAAGTTATTCATGCCCCTGGATTCATCTGTGGCTAAACAAGCCTGAATCTGGGGCTCCCCCGTTAGCTCATGTAGATGTATCTACAATGTATCCTTGTGTAAATCAGGATATTATCCATGACAGGGTATTGAAGAATCTGGATTGTGAGGTCATAATAAAAAAAGTTTCAAAACACTATGTATCAACAAAAAAGAAAAAAACAGTGAAAATATCTGACCTTTTTCCTATATTGTTTGTCTCACTTTGATGGATAGCAGTGTGTTCTTTGTACCTAAGAATGCTTTTATACACTCGGATATAAACAATCTATCTTGCTGAATTTATAGCGCGCTGCGTTTCATGTAGACAAATTCTGGCAATTTTTCCATTACGATTTGTCCAATTCTGTTTTCTTTAGTTTATTTATCACTGTTACAGTAACGTCGCTACTCCAGTTTATATGCCAAAACATGAGTTACACTAATATTAAACTGTATGCCAGAAATATTTATTATATGTTTGTACAGTACACATATAGAACGTCTTTATCTACAGCCTCAGATCAGCATTTATCAAAATCAGCCATCCGAAAAACACATTGAAATCTACCAGGACTAGGAGACGCAGCAACTATTAATTCCATCTGTCGATTCTAAACATGGAAAACATAAATATTTAAGGAAAATGTTTTATGGGTTTTTTAACCTTTTTTTATACCCAAACGTGCCTCTTTCTGGTACATTGGGAATATTTACAGTGAACTATATCGTAACAGACTACTCTTCCCATTGCTAGACGATATGGATGGTGTGCACCAGTTGAAAACACTGGATATGGTGAGTTCAAATTTTTTTTTTTAGTTTTCAGGCAAAGGTTATGGAAAAACTCCCCCAAGCTCGTATTAGTTTTTGGTGCTTGGAGTGGTGCAGAGGGTGAGAAGCAATGAGTCAGTGACCTTGTAACAGGTCACCCTAACCATCAATGTCATAAATTGTATTTTAATTCTACTGCATTAAAGAACAAAACAACATTATAATTCCTGTATATTGTTAAGCTAGATGTTGAGATGGATTTGTGCTTCAATTGAATATACTACATATGTGACCGACATTTATAATCATTGAACAGTCTGTTTTCTTATACTTATAAGAGTATAAAGCTGAGAGGTCAGGAATTAGGAAAGGAGGCAAGGAAAAGGAATTGCCCTATTACCATCTTATTTACTTGCAGGGTAATCATCTGCCATCACTGGTTGAACCATTGGCTAAGTGTTGGAGACATGACCTGTTATTGCATTTGGGACAGGTGCCAACAGGCCAGAGTGAACAACATAATCCATTTTCTACATCTAGGGTCAAGACATATTGAGTCCAGACAAAGCATGGACCGGTATGTCAGTACACACATAAAACAAAAACTGTAACAGGTATCAGGAACGTGTGAAGCAGAGCCAGAGCTGGATTGAGACGGGTTAAAAACAGGCTAATGAAGACAGGATCGAGGTTCTGTGTTAGAAAATGATGAAATGGTAACCTCAAGCCTTGAAACACAGGCCTGGATAAAGAATAACAGTATACTATATGAATTATCTGGAGATCAGGGAGTTGTAGAAGTGGTGTTTGTAAAATAGGGCAATATTTCAACCTTACGGAGGTCTTTTCACAGTTCATAAATATCACTGTCCAACTCTCAAACAATCTAACTTGATAAAGAAAAAAAACGTACATCAATTTATTCAAGAGGTCAAAGCAAATAAAAAATACAAGCCACTCGGGAATTTATGTCCCTTTAAGTTTAGTGCAAGAACTATACAGAGACAGTAACATAATCAATCACTCTACCTGGGCCCCATGGCTGCATTACCAGGATTGAGGACATCTCGGGAACGGGGGAACAGGTTCTGGGGTCACGGGTGTGGTGGTAGCCCCCTTTTGCCTCTTATTCTTAGCTGTTTGCATTTTCTGTCTTTTTTCCCTGCTTTTCGTCTCTACTCCCTGCTCTCCCCCGTTCGGGTAGTCTGCCCATTACCCTATCCACTCTCTTTTATTCATTGATCATGGGTCCCTGCCGAATACAGAATGTTTTGCACTACTTGTTTGTTGTTCCTATGAGCTCTTTTTGGAAAGTCTCTATTTCATTTTGGGGATTCCTATCTCTTGGTTACCATATTTCAGTTTTCCTTACTTTGCCTACGTGGGATATTTTCTCCTGATGTGATTTTTTTGTTTTGTTTTTGAATTGATCAAAAAAAATCTTAAATAAAGATGTGCAAGATGATATCAGACCCCAGGGGACTACAACCCCTTTTATACTGAGTGAGGTCCTGGGGGAGGCTGTGGGGAGTTAAATATACATGTGATGTAATGCGATAGTGAGACCACTTGATACATAGCTTATGTGGGTATGTAACTCTAATGAACCTCATCTAGTGGATGGCTGAGCCAGATAAGAATTGTAATGAAAGTTAAATTTTTAGGGCTTGGGAAATATTTGTGCACATTTTAGTAAATACATTTATTTTTTAATTTTTTTGCAGCATTCATACCACCCAACATTTTAAATGGACAAAGAGGGATGCTCTCATTTTTGGGGTGTGATTGGGCGTGTGGCCAGGTGGCAGTGCTGTTCTGAGAACTTTTAGGTAACATATTATTAACAATTTATGTAACTAAAATGTAATTTAGAACAAGAACAATGTATACTATTTACACAGACTGAGTGATAGCTAAACACATTTATTGTAGTTTAAAGACACATTACTGGGAGTATTATTGCTGTGGAGCTCTGTTATACACACAGACACATTAGTGGGAATATTATTGCTGTGGAGCTCTGTTATACACTCAGAAACATTACTGGGAGTATTATTGCTGTGGAGTTCTGTTACACTCTCAGACACATTACTGGGAGTATTATTGCTGTGGAGCTCTGTTATACACTCAGACACATTACTGGGAGTATTATTG
Organism: Pelobates cultripes; assembly: GCA_933207985.1. Taxonomy (NCBI): domain Eukaryota; kingdom Metazoa; phylum Chordata; class Amphibia; order Anura; family Pelobatidae; genus Pelobates; species Pelobates cultripes. The sequence continues at coordinate 26,240,446 of OW240915.1, forward strand.
CTGTGGAGCTCTGTTATACAATCAGACACATTACTGGGAGTATTATTGCTGTGGAGCTCTGTTATACACTCAGACACATTACTGGGAGTATTATTGCTGTGGAGCTCTGTTATACACTCAGACACATTACTGGGAGTATTATTGCTGTGGAGCTCTGTTATACACTCAGACACATTACTGGGAGTATTATTGCTGTGGAGCTCTGTTATACACTCAGACACATTACTGGGAGTATTATTGCTGTGGAGCTCTGTTATAAGCTCAGACACATTACTGGGAGTATTATTGCTGTGGAGCTCTGTTATACACTCAGACACATTACTGGGAGTATTATTGCTGTGGAGCTCTGTTATACACTCAGACACATTACTGGGAGTATTATTGCTGTGGAGCTCTGTTATACACTCAGACACATTACTGGGAGTATTATTGCTGTGGAGCTCTGTGATACACTCTGACACATTACTGGGAGTATTATTGCTGTGGAGCTCTGTTACTGGGAGTATTATTGCTGTGGAGCTCTGTGATACACTCTGACACATTACTGGGAGTATTATTGCTGTGGAGCTTTGTGATACACTCTGACACATTACTGGGAGTATTATTGCTGTGGAGCTCTGTTACTGGGAGTATTATTGCTGTGGAGCTCTGTTATACACTCAGACACACCAACAATATAGAGCTCCTAAAAAAGAGAGACAGGGAGATTTAGGCCCAAAAAAAAGGACTGTCCCTCTTAAATAGGGACACATGGGAGGTATTATTATTAGCATTAAAAATATGTATTTTTGGTCATAGATTTCATTTTAATTTGAAATCTCACTTTCTTTTCTTTTCTCTCTCTCGTTCGTGTTTAAATTTCTTGTTAAAGAATTGGCATTAAACTATGTGAGCAGCTTTTGCTCTGCATACGTCACACTACTTGATGTCCATTTAACAGTTAGGACACAAATAATATTTATACGGTGAATTTATTGGGTTGACTACCTTTCATACTACCTGGAAAAACTACTTTCAGTCTACAATACAGGGAAGCAGTAAATATGCTGGAACTAACCGGAATTAACCACACTAGCACAGACACATGTTATTACTGTATACAGTATCCAACCAGTTAAACGACTACAAACCAATCCATATTAAAGGGGTAGCGTCCATTAAAGATGATACTATGTTAGTACTTTAGCTAACCCTCTCTGTAAAGGGTTACTCTTGGAGCAGTTTGCTTATGTTCCAGCAATAACATTGACATTTAGCTCATTTTTTTTTTTTTTTTTTTAATAATGCGTTCTAATACCCCACACCCACAGAGTCATTTAGGAATTGCTAAATTATTTTTGGAACAATTAAAGGGGTTTTCTATATCTTTTAGTTCAATACACTGAGAATTGTGGTGAAACGAAAGGGAGGGAATTATTTAGTGTAGTAAATAAGACACCATTGGTGAAGTGGTGAATATAATATATATTGCTCACTTTTGTCAGAGCCTGTAAATGGCTCTGGGTGTAAATACGTGTTACCCACTTAAGGGGGGTAACCTTTCTTTGCTGGAAGTAGACAGAGTTGCAGCCAAATAGGACTTAAAATAGATTTATTAAGTATAAACATAAAAAGTAAATCAACAAGTAAAAACAATAATAAAATGTCCAGAATTGGGGCTGATCCTCTCTACGAGACGCGTTTCGCCCTCTGGCTTTTTCACTCACTGACATACATACATACACACACAGACACTCACTGACAGACACACACACACACTCACTCACTGACAGGCACACACACACACAAAGGCAGACACTCACTGACAGACACACACACACACACACTCACTGACAGACACACACTCACACACTTACTGATAGACACACACAATCAGACACTCACTGACAGACACACACACAGGCAGACACTCACTAACAGACACACACTGACAGTCAAACACTCACACACTCACTGACACACACAAACACACATGCAGACACTCACTGACATACATACACTCACTCACTGACAGACACACAGGCAAACACTCACTGACACACACACACACTCACTGACAGTCAAACAGTCAAACACTCACCTCACTGAGGTCCAGTGTGGGGCAGCTTCTCACTCCTCCCGCCCGCTGTTTAGTATGCCGGGGACTGTCACGTATTCATCCGCTTATAAAAATGTAGTTAATGGCATTTACTGTCCACACAGGAAAAGTTGTGCAGAGCAGCAACCAAATCCACAGAAGGGTTAATGCTGAGCAGCAATTATGCAAATGTACCTGGTAACTGCCTTTGGGGTCAAAGGCTGGTTACAGCCTATCAGATCTAGAGGATGGGTATTCAGGCCCAGTTGTCATCCTGCTCAGTGCCCTGTCGTGGTTTCCCTTGTGGTTGTCCGAGAGCGCGTTATTGATTCTGGTTATTCTGGTTATTTGACTTTGGCATTGTTTTTGACTTCCCTGTTTTCTGGCATCCCTGACTCCTGGCTTTTCCTTATTGTTGTGTCTCTTTCTGTATCCCTTGACCTCGGCTATTCCTGACTATTCTTTGGTACGTTAGTCTGGCCATTCTAAGGTCTGGTATACGTTACCTATCAATCCTCTGTGTTACACAATTCTACGTGCTGGATCATTATGTAATCCTGACAGGGACGGAACAACGTCATATTCCGGCTCCCGACATCACAGAAGGTGCACGAGGGAGGAGTGAGAGGCTGCAAGAACAGCCTCCCTCATCGTCTGACTTTTTCATCCCCCTCTCCTCTGGACGGTCACTGGCCTTTGTTGGCAGAGCACGTGCCTGCTCTGCCCTATCTAGCACAGCTTTGGGGGCAACCTCCCGGTTCCCTGTGACAGTGCTCCTCTTGTCCCCCCGCCCCTTCGGGCACTTTGAGGATCATGGAAAAAGGAAGGTAAGGGCTGCGCCAAATCGTACAATGTGAAATAAGACAATGAGCGGCAAAATGTGCAAATATATGAGAGAATACAACAACACGAAAAAATTAAAACAAATAAAAGATTCAAATATCAGAAAAAAGAGTCCAATTAGAAGGATCTTACTCAGATCAAATATTGAATAACGTACTTGATAGGGAGCAGTATCCTCACTGTCTTTATCCAGATTAATTCACTCATATGAAAGACAAAATCAGATACAAGAAACCAATAGTGCAATATGAATAGTCCAATATATTTGTTTGTAAAATAGATGGAAATAAACTCACATTTGATAGAGCTATAACTAGCTCTAGTGTGAAGAGTGCACAGCGGTATAATCCCGCTTATAGGATATGCTGTAAATTTCTTCTGTCTGGGGTATGGTTCACACTCGGGAAAAGGGTAAAAGGAGACAACTAATAGTGCTCACCGAATAAAAGCAACAATATTAAAATAACTAAGATCGTACTCACAAGTGAAGAGCAGACTAACTGCTCTTTGGTAACAGCGTTGGTGGTATGATCCCCACCTAGGATTTCTTTGAGTACAGAATACTAAAAATGCCAGGTAAAAAATAAGTGTATAAAAAAGATAGTTGGCACAAGAAGAGTGAACAGAAAATCTTTATTACAATGCACAATAAAATTCCACAACGAGTTTCGCCTCAAGGCTTCATCAAAATGGAATAATTTGAGGATCAGCCCGGCGCTGCGGCCTCAGACGGGGAAGGCAGCAAACCAGGAAGCATCCCGGTGGGCGCCCCCAGCAGGCCGGTGCCCTAGGCGAATGCCTAGTTCGCGTAACACACCCTTCTTCCCTCTCCTGGAACGAAGTGCCTTTGGGCCAGTGAGGGAGATCTTTAATCTCCCCACTGGCCCAAGAAGGCATCTTCCAGCAGGGAAGATGAAAGGATCTCCCCTGTCAGCCTCAGCCATCGTGGTGGGGTCCCTATGCTTATGGGGCCCCTGTGCCATTGCCCAGGATGCGCATGCAGGAAAGACGGCATTGGTTGTTCCTTCTTGGTAACATAGCATGCTTAGGTGGTCTGTGTTCTCTCAAAAGATGTTCTACCGTCTACATACTGACTTAATATAATATATATACACATTCTATATCCTCATGCTCTCGTATTACCTAAATTACTACCTTACTTTCAAGGACATTGTTCTTTTCTGGTTTCTCCTGTTATTCCTGTAACCGTAGGGAATCACTGAGATTGTTATCAGAATGTGTCCTCTCTCTATTGTTGATATTGTAACAGATTTAACTCAATAAACTAATAAATACCAATGGTAATATATTTCATTAACATTGCATCAGAATGGATTTTGCTGTGCAACTGCTTTGTTGTCAGTTTTAACATCTTCCTCTAGTTGCCCAGTAATTCCATATGGCAACATATATTCCTTATACATACATATTAACATTTTAAATATTCTACAGGGGATACCAAATTACATTTCCATCCCAGGTGTCATGTAACCTAGGTACACCCCTGATCCCACCCAGGGCCACGCAGTTATTGTGTGCTTGTCCTTACAGCATCGCAGGACGCAAGAAGCTCTGGAAGGTCATCATGCTGTAGAAACCAGGGACCAATGATAATCCCAATCCCAACACGTGATTTGCTGTGATTTGATTTTGATTATTTTGGGAGCTGGGCGTATTTTCTTAGAGTGTTATTCTGATGTATTAATTTAATTTTTTTATTATATATTTTTGTTGTGCAGGACGTCACAAAGGTGCCTGCAATGCCATGGCAGCATAAACACAAACGTCAAATACAGCAGAGTGTAGGCATGGCATTTGAGATGTCAGCACATTTTTATTTTTTAATAAAATAATAAGAACATAAAAAAGATTGCCAGTGTATGGAGAGAAAATATGTACAGTACAAATGGGTAGCTTGCCAGAAATGGGAGGTATGTTCCACGCCACCAGCCCTAGGGCACTATTCATGCCTGCATCCTTGCCCTCGGATCCAGTCCTTCAGGGGACCGTAATATGTGTCCCCAGAGTGTTCCCACCGCCGACGGTCTTTCCTCCAGGGTGTAGGCAGGGCCGGACTGGGAATTAAAAGCAGCCCTGGAAAAAAAATATTTACCAGCCCCATAATGCGTCTCGCCAGCATAGTGTGCAGATACAGAGTTAGAACAGATAACTTAAAATTAAAAAGTACTTCAACGTAAAAGGCGCACTCATAGGCTTCAAAATAAACAAAAGCGCAGATTTATTTTAAGCAGACGTGCCTTTGCATGTAATCAATGTTTCAGTCCAACCACCTTGACATATTAAAGAAAGCTTGTTAATGGGACTGATATGGTGAATGTATGTAGGGCACAACTGTAAAAAATTTTTTATTTTGAAGTCCTGTGGGTGTGTTCTTCACTTTAAATATGTTATTGTGCTGGAGTATGCACCTAGCAACAAGACTGGGCCAATATCTGCTCATTACATATGGTACATATTAATGACATTTCTCTGTGTATTATGCATATATAAATGTACATTAATATGTGTAAATATAATATATATATATATATATATATATAAAACTAATATACACATTAATATACATGTCATATACCAGTGACAGATCCAGAACCCGAGCCTGGGAGGGGCACTTGTAGATTATTTAAAGAAATATTCCATGCACAATAACCACTACTCCTCTGTGCAGTGGTTATGGTGCCAGGAGTGTCAGCACCCCCTCCCAGAGTAAGTAGTCAAACCGTTTAAGAACAGTTTGACAACTTACCTGGAGTCTGCTGGGATATGGGGCTGTAGTAGGGTATAGGAGCAGTGGTGCAATGTGTGTGAAAGGTTCAGTGTGTGGGTGGGCAGTGTGTAAATGTGTATGGTGTGTGT
>OW240915.1:26246656-26284156 GCA_933207985.1 Pelobates cultripes
CTCTATTCCCCTCACACCTTCCCCCCCCAATTTACCTTAGAGAAGGCAAGGGGGCCGGCCGCGTTCCAGACTGGAGCCGCCGTGGGTGGCAGCTTCGCCGGTCCGGCGGCACTCCAGTCACTGGTGACACTGATGGCTGAAGGAGGAGAAGCCGCCGGGCCGGGTGGCAGCTTGGCTGGTCCGGCAACACTCCAGTCACTGATGCCTGAGGGAAGAGGAGCCTGTCTACCATGCTCCCTCGCGGTTCCTGTGCTGGGAATTGTGGGAACCGCGAGGGAGCATGGTAGACAGGCTCCTCTTCCCTCAGGCATCAGTGACTGGAGTGTTGCCGGACCAGCCAAGCTGCCACCCGGCCCGGCGGCTCCAGTCTGGAACGCGGCCGGCCCCCTCTCAGTGTGCCACCGGACCGGCCACCGGGAAATGTCCCTGTATCCCGGTGGGCCAGTCCGGCCCTGGGTGTAGGGCTGTGATGGGGAGTTTCACTCCACAAGGCTTGAGGCCTAGGTAAGTAGTTGTCCGGGCCAGGTTCAAGTGGATGTATTCATTTTTTATTCATCACTGCGGCTTCTCGGGTTGACCAGGCTGTCGTACTCTGATTGTATGGCACCCAAGGAAGTGTTTACTGCTGTTTAAAGCCTTCCCATGCCCTGCAATTAGGCTTAGAGCACTCACCATGATTGGTTAATTCCATGGCGTCTAAGGAAGTGTTTACTGCTGGGAGAGATGAGACAGTGATTGTTATTGGTGGCGATTGAGCCGTAGGAAATAGTATCTGAGTTTGTTATGGCTCTCCGTGAATACCCCGACATGGTGTGCACTGACGGAGGATGTAGAGAGATATGATGTCACAGAGCTCCAGCAGACTCCATCTGTCATATCTATATAATGCATTCTTCACATAGAAACGCGCACACACATACATTAAATTAGAGGGACAAAGGTTTAAAAATAATATCAGGAAGTATTACTTTACTGAGAGGGTAGTGGATGCATGGAATAGCCTTCCAGCTGAAGTGGTAGAGGTTAACACAGTAAAGGAGTTTAAGCATGCATGGGATAGGCATAAGGCTATCCTAACTATAAGATAAGGCTAGGGACTAATGAAAGTTTTTAGAAAATTGGGCAGACTAGATGGGCCGAATGGTTCTTATCTGCCGTCACATTCTATGTTTCTATGTTTCTATGTAATTAAACGCAGTCCTTAATCTTTATTTACTCTTGTTATAATCTGCATTATCACTTGTGGGATTTTTTTTGCACTGACAATGCCTCATGTACCGGTCCCTGCTGAGAGAAAAAATAAAGGGAAATACTAAGACGATCCTCCTTTCCAAATTTATCGTCTTTGCGGTCTTACATGCGCAAAAAAATGGGGGTCTGTGAAAGGTCCTGTAAGATCTTGACATTGTGAGCTTCTATAAAATACTGAGATACTTTCCAGCGCATACTGTGTAGGGAAATATTGCAATTAAAGCTTTTTTTCTTTTTTAAAATTCTATGTTTAGTTAAAACTCAACAGCGACAGTTCTGCTTTAACAGACTATTTTAAGATCAATGAAGGATGGGGAACAAAAAAAAAATTATAAAGGAATAAATTCATATCTATTTGGCTCCCTCTAGTGTCTATTTATATTAATACAAGCTGCTTTTCGCATTGCGAATCAAATGTTTATTTATGTCTTAAACTGAAACAATTATACAAATGACACCCATCCACCCCCATGTTTGAGTGTGTTAAAAAAAAAAAAACCAATATGCAATAAATAATTAAATAAATAAATGTATACAAATTAAATAGATATTTACCTTCAATGATCCAATGAAAGACAGCTTCAATCATTTCCCCCCATTACCAGTAAGCAGCTTCACCAATCAGAATCCTTTCATTCTTGTCTATGTGATAGGATCCTATACCCTCTGATACCATAAAACTCTGTCAATCAGAAGTTTATGGGATAAGCCGCAGGTCCACTACTCACATAGGACGAGTAGAACGACTCTTTAAGCTGATAGCAGTACACTACATGTACTATGAGTTTATGCACGGCTCAGTTCACAGTTTTGTTAACAGGGCTGTATGTCGTGATCTGCCCCTCTCTTGGGAGGAGAGGAAGCAAAAGTGGTTGTGGTGCATAGACTGACTCTGAAAGCGTTTTCATACAGCCTTGATCGATCTATATGTTATAGACTGAGTGTTTAATGTACACCAGTGGCGGAACTAGGGCAGATAGGGTGCCAGTGCAAGTAATTATTCTGGGCCCCCCTCGCGCCAACATATTCCGCAGCGATGTAAGCATGTTTATTTATCGAGTATGTTTGTGTGAAATGAAGGGGTCTATAGTATTGGCATAGTGTATCAATCAAACTATCTGACCCCCGATCAATCGGGTTTTCAGCAGAATCACTCCACTACAACTGCCCTCTTAAAAGTTTGCAATGACATCCAAACTGGCATGGAACAAGGAGCCCTAACTGGAGCTATTTTCCTTGATTTTGCAAAGGCCTTTGACACAGTAGACCACGACATTGTACTGCACAAACTCAAAAACTCAGGTATTGGTGATTGTCCGCTAACCTGGTTTCGATCATATGTATTGGATCGCTCACAATATGTGTCCATTTCTGACAGCGACTCCCTCCCTCTCCCAGTCCCATGTGGTGTTCCCCAAGGTTCCATTCACAGCCCCCTACTATTCACATTATTTGTAAATGATCTGCCTAATGTCTGCAAATCCTCAAATGTACACATGTACGCAGATGACACAGTAATCTATGTGAGCAAATCCGGTCTACCGCAGCTTGAGGCTGTGCTCCAAAACCAGTTAACAGAGGTAGAAAAGTGGATCGCAAAAAACAAACTCTTCCTGAACACTGACAAAACTGTCACAATGATCTTTGGAACAGTACCTAAATTACCCAAATTACACAATTCCAACCTACCCATCAAATCAAATTCAAATGGCACACTGACCGCAGTCCACTCTTTCAAATACTTGGGTATGTTGTTAGACCCCAACCTATCTTTTGGCCTCCACATAGAAAAGCTTGCATCTAAACTTTATCCAAAACTAGGTGCCCTGTACAAAAACAAATCCTGCCTAAGCCCTACAGTAAAGGAAAAGATTGTACAGCAAATGCTGATGCAAGTCATTGATTATGGGGAGGTAGGATATGCACCTGCACTGCAAACCCACCTTAATAAATTTAATACATTGTATAATTCGTTCTACTGCTTTGTGCTACAATGTAATTACATGACCCACCATTGTGACATTCTAAAAGAACTAAACTGGCTGTCGCTGGAATCCAGACGCACCCTTCATCTTTCCAGCCTTGTGTTTAAGAGTTTTTATGGGAAACTCCCACCCTACCTGAACAAAATGCTCTCCCTGGCTGTTCCCACCTCCTATAACCTCCGATCCAGTACCAGCACTTTATTTAGTTTACCTCAATACAAAAAGAAAGCAGCTGGATCCTCCTTTTCCTTCAGAGCATCACAATCATGGACCGACCTCCCGCTCACTTTTAAATCATTCCCAAGCCTAAAGTCCTTTAAGAGATCCCTCTCTACATATGTCAAAACAGAATGCACCTGTCATGGTTGGTTATATATTTCCTAGCTGTTCTATGTTACATTTGTATATATTATGTATTAATATTGTTTTTTGTAATATTGTATTATATTGTAACAATGCAGTGTTTGTGGACCCAGGACATACTTGAAAACAAGAGAAATCTCAATGTATCTTTCCTTGTAAAATATTTTATAAATAAATAAATAATACACACTGGCACACACACACATACCTACACATACACAGAGACACACACAGAGATACATACTGACACACATACCTAAACATACACACTGGCACACACACAAATTGCAATTTACATATTGTAAATCACCTCCTGCTTCCGTACCTTTAGGTTGCAGGGAGGTGACTCCACATTCAGCAGCTTCATACGGCTGTCATTAGCCAGCCTGGAACTAGAGTGAATGGTTGAAAGCTGGAAGTCATCATTGGCATCAGGAAGACTCTCAAAAGCATTGCAAATCAGTTTGCCCTGTTACAGGGAAACACGGCCAGGGTCACCCTTCAATCTCTGCCAAATCTAAAGGTCATTACTCTCAATTAATTTTCCTTCGTTTTTTGACTCATCTCTTCTTCAAACCCTCCACAACTTTGGCCTCTGTGATGCTGTACTTTCTGGATATACATCGTATCTTTCGGAATGATCATTTAGTGTCTCCTTCTCTAGTGCCTCCTACTTACCACAGCCGTCCCAGTTGATGTTCACCAAGGCTGTGTTGGTAGTCCTCTTTTATTCTCCATTTACATGGCCTCTCTGTAACCTTATCAATGCTGTGATACTCAAATTGACTTCCCCTTGCTTGTCTTTGTGACACATTCCAGAAGGACATGTAAAAACTGCCTCTCTTCCATGTCTAATTGAATGTCTTCCCATTTTTTAAAAGGTAATCTTTCTAAAACCTTCTACCTCTATCTATCTCCCTGCATGTCCGTGGGACACCTAATACCCACACCCCTCAAGCTTGCTGGCGTAGTGTTACTTTCAGCTGTGGTGTTTTCTCTTCACATCTAGTCTGTTTCCAAATCCTGCAACGTACACCTTAAATATATTGCCTCATTTACCCTTTCTTAACTCAAGACATAGCAAAGGCACTTATTCACATACTCATCATTTCCCAACTTAATTATTGTAACTCACTACTCATCAGCCTTTCAAATACCCAGATTTGGCCTCTTCAGTGTGTAATGAATGCTTTTTCCAGGGTCATCTTCCTGACTGACCTCTACTCCCAAATATTACCCATTTGCCAGTCATTACATTGGCTTCCTGTACCCTTCAGGATCCAACACAAAGTCCATAGTGATTTCATGCCTCACTACATTTCCTCTTTACTTAGCATATACACTCCTTCTCGTCCACTTCACTCTGTGAGTGGCTTGCTCCTGTCTCCTGCTCTCTCCGACATCCCTAACCCTCATCCACAGTTTTTTAAGAGATGCATCATTTCTATCAAATTCTCTACCCCGTGCCATTAGACTCTCCCCTCGTCCCCAGTCCTTAAAGAAGCCACTGTAATTACACCACTTTAGGAAAGCTTACCATCTTTCTCTGTGATTCTCCTCACCCGATAATAGCCCTTCTCACTTCCCTCACTTCCAAAGCCCAGATCATTTTCTCTCCCTTTACTCATTGGCTCTTGCATATTTCAATTTGACTAACCTATATTGACCAAGACATTTTATCCATCCCTACTCCTCTGAGACGTACCGCATGTGTGCATGTCATCCAGGCACATCCAATAAATTGTATTGCCTCACCCCTCCCGTCCTTTCTGCATAGTTTTTAACAGAGCAGCGGTTCCAGTAGCCTAATACCATGAAGATGTGTCCACGCATGTGACTTGTAAAGTTATTTGTAAAGTGTTAGAACTACAAAAATTGGACAAAGTCCTGAAAGTGAAGCAATAGAAACCATGAAAACCAACAGGAATGCTCATTTGGTTTCCACGGTGATTGCTTTACTCAGTTTTTTCTGTTGGGTAATCTTACCCGTGTTATGGAGACTGATGACACAATGAATCTAGCTACATTTATATAGAACTGGTCAGATTCTAAACTGCAAAGCACATATCACTATATACAGACATACTCAAACACAACATCGATACATTAAGCCGAAGTTACTACTAAAAGCACATGCATTTGAAAGGTAGGCAGGGGGAGGTAACTAGGTGCAGGACTTACTGTAAATTTCTTAAAATAGCCTTGCATACTGTCTACACGGTCATTACATCGGGGGTTTGTTCTGATGTCACTCAGCATTCTTATTACTGGTTAAACTACATTCTTTGGTCTGAATACATGCTTAGTAAATGATTGACACATACTGTGCTATTACCATGCATTGCTCACACAGAGTAAGGATGGGAGGGGGCTGGAACTGCTTAGAGATTCCAGCAGTAATAATTCCAGAGTGATTTATTGAGGTCTACTCATTAAGTGATGAATGGCATCTGGTTACCCAAATAGTTTGTTTTTTTGAAAGCAGAAACTTTGCTATGTGAAACTCATTTAGTTAACCAACTGAATCTTTTCACTGATTTGATCTAATTCTCCTGATGCCGATCAGGGAAATTCACCTGTAACACTAACAGGGTTATTAACTAAAGTTTGAATGTCCCCAAACTGAATGGGGTTAAAACCATCCTGCTGCATACTGGGCCATTTTCAGGGCAAAATTCTGACATTTTCCACATTATTTAACAATGTTGTGATGTACTTGTGGATGCTCTGTGTTTAATCCTGGTGTACAGCCTCTGTTTGCTCGATTCTGGGTGCCATGCTCCATTCATCGCGAGTAGTTTCTGGGTCTTGATATCCATGGTGTTCAGCTCTTCTCTTGACCAAGATATAATATATACAGTTGTAATCAAAATTATTCAACCCCCCCCATTGAAAATCAGGGTTATTGTCAAAATGTACAGACTTTCAGATGTTTGCAATAAACAAATCAAACAGCAATTGAAAGAGCTCAACATAGGTAATGCTTCCAGTAGTTTCCCCAAATTCAACTGAAAATGCAACTTATAATGGCTTCTCCAGTCTCAAAATTATTCAACCCCTTCATGGCGAGCATCTTTAGTACTAAGTAGTGAACACTTTTGCTGTTATGACCTGTTGCAAATGAGATGCATAGCCACCAGCTTCTGGCAGCGTTCCTGAGGAATCAAGAGCAATGGCCTCCAGTTCAGTAATATTCTCGGGTTTGCATGTTGCAACCGCCTTCTTCAAATCCCACCATAGATTTTCTATGGGGTTCAAGTCAAGTGACTGTGATGGCCACTGTAGAATTATCAAGGACTTCTTCTGCAACCAAGCCTTGGTGGAATTTGAGGTAATCTTGGGATCATTACATTTGGGGAAACCACTTGAAGCATTCATTGAGTTGAGCTATTTCAATTGCTTTTGTTTTATTCATTCATTGCAAAAAGCTAAAAGTCTCAGGACTTTATACTCAAACAAGTGTATTTTTAATTCAAATGATCAAATGTTGACAATTACATCTGTGACCAATGTTTAGGCCCCTCCTTGGGCCATTTTGAAGATCAAACATAATCATCAAAACAATAATAAACATATCAGTATTACTTACCAAGACCAATGAACCTCTCAAAGCTGCCAAAGAGCCCGGAAGTCGCTTCCTGATGACGTGTGATCCTATTAGTGAGAGTGCGCCAGTTTTCTACATTGTTTAATATATACAGTGATGGAAGCACCAAGGAATTTGGTTTGAAGGTAGAGTGCAAGTTTAATGAATATAGATATACATTAAACTGGCAAACAGACCTCACGGGTGACTACCAAAGAAATCTCTTTGCTGCCATTTAGAAATAGCAGAAACCAATGTGGCTCAACGTGGTTTCAAGTATGTGTCTCAAGGTGTTGTTTTACGATCAGGGATTAAACTGTTTTGCAATGGTTTAACTCTGAAGTTCAGGTTCCGATGCAATGATTCCGCTGCCATCCCCCCCCAGGTTGAACCTGGTACCGGTGCAATGAGAACATCACATGACTCTCTTAGCCTATGCTTGGCCCCATTCAGGGCCGTCTTTAACGCGGGGCAAACAGGGCAGCTGCCCCGGGCCCTGTCCCTGCTGGGGGGGCCCGAGGTAACTGCCCTGTTTGCCCTCTGCCCGCAAACTATGGGGGCCCATTGGGTGGCCCATGCACTTAGGGCCACCCAGTGGGCCTGTGTCAGCAGGGGCCTGGTCGGGCGCTGTGCCGCTTTATCAGCGCGACCAGGCCCTTGCTTTTTGGCAGCACTGGGAGGAAGTGACAGCCGTGCGTCACTTCCTCCCACAGAAACAGGAGCCGCGCGGGAGGAAGGAGGACCAGCTGTTCCGGAGGGGGCCAGTCCGGGAGAGCTTAACTCCCAGTCACCCCAGCCAGCCCACTGAACCCCAGGGAAGCCACCCTCCAGAAAAAGGTAAGAAACTGGAGGGTGGTTATCAAATTTTGCATGAGTGTGTCAGTATGTGTGTATGTCTGTTAGTGTGCCAGTATGTCTGTGTGTGTGTGTGAGTCTGTCAATGTCTGTGTGGTTCAGTATGTATGTATGTGTGTGTCAAAATGTCTGTATGTGTGTTTGTCTGTCAGTGTCTGTGTGTTTCAGTATGTCTGTCTGTCTGTGTGTATGTGTGCCAGTATGTCTGTCAGTGTGCCAGAAAATCTGTGTGTGTGTGTGTGTGTGTGTGTCTGTCAGTGTCTGTGTGGTTCAGTATGTATTTGTGTATGTGTGTTTCAGTATGGCTGTCTGTGCGTGTCAAAATGTCTGTACATGTGTATGTCTGTCAGTGTCTGTGTGTATGTGTGTTTCAGTATGTCTGTCTGTGTGTATGTGTGCCAGAATGTCTGTATGTCTGTCAGTATGTCTGTGTGAGTCTGTCAGTATCCATGTGGTTCTGTATGTCTGTGTTTGTCAATATGTCTGTCAATGTCTGTGTGTATGTGTGTTTCAGTATGTCCGTCTGTCTGTGTGTATATGTGCCAGTATGTCTGTCAGTGTTTCTGTATGTCAGTGTCTGTGTGGTTCAGTATGTCTTTGTGTATGTGTGTTTCAGTATGACTGTCTGTGTCAGTACGTATGTCAGAATGTGTCTCTGTATCTGTATGTTTTCCGTTTGTGTGTGTATCTGTATGTGTCAGTGTTTGTATCTGTATATCTGCATGTGTTTTAGGTTGTGTATCTGTGTGTCTGGATGTGTGTCAGTGTGTGTGTGTGTATCTATATGTAGTCAATGGGTGTACCTTTGTATCTGCATGTATGTCAGTGTTTATATCTGTGTGTATGTCTACGTGTGTGTCAGTGTATCTATATGTAGTCTATGTGTATCTGTATGTTCTTGTGTGTATCTACATGCGGTCAGTGTGTATCTGCATGTGTGTCAGGTAGTGTATTTGTGTGTATCTATATATAGTCAGGGGGCCCAGGTAAATGCTTGCCCAGGGTCCAATCAAAATTAAAGACGGCCCTGGCCCCATTGAGAAAAGTTGTGCATGCAGTGTAGCCAAACACTATGTACTGTACTACTTCCTTACTGTGTAAAACACACCATGAAATTTTCTTTAACTTCTAATTACAGAACTTTTATGGCCACCACTAAAGGCGCACTTGTAAATAATCACTTTTGAAAGAGGAGATTTGTTGAAAAGCACCAAAAAAAGTTGTTTTATTTATTTGAAGGGTTAGTGAATTAAATCCCAATTTATATTTAGCATATATATTGCTTTGTATTCTTTTGTAGCCTTTGTTTTTGTTTTGCTTTTAATGAAAGGGATACTCCATGTAGAGGTTATGTTGCCTATGGTCTATGTGCGCTATCCTCAGGTTATTTGTCACACTGTTTAGGAGTTTGTTGGCACAAAATAGGGATCTCCCTGGCATCCCCCTCTGCTACATTGATAAAAAAGGAATTTAAAAATACACAGCTGTATTTTGTAAGTGTGTAGCATTAGTTGACCCCTCATCTTTGGGAACAAGGAAAACAATGCATTTTTACAATAGTAAGGTGTGTTATGATATCTCATGGCTTACAATCTAAATACACATATCATACATTAAATATAGTTATAAGTAAATAAGCACACCTGGATTTACAATGAGTAGACACATTTAAGGCTGTGAGATTCTATAAATACCTTATATTAGCAGGAGTGGTTTATTCATGATAATAAATCATATCACATTACCAAGACCCTATTTTTAACATTTTGCCAATATTCTAAATGTTCACTCTCATCATGTTTACTTTCAACTATTTTATATGAAATCTTCTATTAATAAACATAGGGTCCCCTGCCGCTGCATCTGCCAAGTAAGATTTTCTGAATGACTAGGGAACTGTAGGAAGACATATTAACAGATAGTGTAGAGTGTTTCTCCCTGATATGTTGTAATCTATTTATGAAAAAGTATAAAAATGTATCCATTAAGTTTTGTTTTGGCTAATGGTTGCTTATAGAGACACTTTAGACACCATAACCACTACAACTAACTGTAGTAGTTATAGTGCCAGGAGTCTATAGGTCTGTCCACCAATAAATTGTCAAGCCATTTATGAATTATTTAACACTCAGAGCTTGATTAATCATAAAAGGGACTCTAGGTGGATGCCAAGGGCACAGGGGTTGAAAAGGAGCCCCCATGTGAATAATGAAGGGGTGGCCCAAATTAGTAACCTGCCTACAGCACTGTAGGAACTTAAACTTTCTCTGACACTTACCTTGCTGTGTCATGTGTCTGTGGTCCTTCTGGTCTGTTAAAGCAGAAGTTCATATTTCTGTATTATCATGTCAGCTCATACCCAGTTTAGAAAATATTAATTGCTGAGTAGCTGACAGCTCTTATTAAATGAAAACTGTGTAAACCTGGTACGAGCTGTTATTATAATGCTCAAATATGAACTTCCGCTTAATCAGACAAATCCAAACTGGAAGGTGCCCAACCCAGCAAGCTAAGTGTCAACTGTTTAAAACAGTTTGGAAGATAACTGTCTTAAGATAGTTTTTGATTGCATTGGTATAGTCAATGAAATTCCAACACAGTCAAAATAAGTGTTTCTTTATGAAATACTCAAAAGTAATATTGTTGTGACTGAGCCGCTTTAATTTTGTAGGGTCCTTCTTCCTTGGTAGAGTACGCTATGTTGCAGACTCAGAAAAACACAATTTTCTTTTTCTGTTATAGAGCCTTGAGGTATTTTCAGCGTGGTCCTCACATGCACGTTATATCCTCCTGACTATTAGAATAATGGTCCTTCAAGCTGGATTAGACTAAGGCCTCAGTTCTGAGTTATTTCATTTTTCAACAGCGGTAGATTATCCCTAAATACACAAGTGGCTGGTTTGGGATATTCCTTTGTCCTGCAGGCCTTGACTAATCCACCATTTGAGTCTTAAAAGCAGGTGTCTGAGTCTATTCTGACCCTAAAAAAGTTTTGCTGGTAGCCTTTACTTTGACTAAGTGAGTATCAGTGTAACGGGTTTTCCCTGCAAAGGTCTCCATTGTTTTTTTTATAACAAGGTGGTTCTTAACTCCCTTTCTCAGTAATTAACACAAGTGGAACTGCCTCCCATTTTGCTCCCACATCCTATATCTCTTGGCAAGTGAAAATTGCCTTCCACAAACCTAGTACTTTGCTTTTACATTTACATCTGCAGTACCCAGCCCTGGGTGAAGTTCTTTGTTCTTCTGATTGGTAACAGAAAACTTTGCTGGTAGTCACTAAGTCTACTATAAATCACTGAACAGTTCACGCTAAGTCATGGACAGACAGGGTTTACAATCGTAGAGTGCCTGTAGGTATGAAATTGATTCTCTTTGGGCTCTATCCTCATCATGGGCAGGTGCAGCACACTTCTCTCCCTTGTATATCTGTGCAGCTTAGCTGAATCTTGGACATCTTTCTAGATCAGATGTTGTATATCTACAACTCCCATGATGCTTTGCATGCCTTCAAAATGATAAAGCTTTAATGGAAGCTTAAAACATCTACTCTTGATTGTTAAAGGGACACTATAGTCACCAGAATAACTACAGCTTATTGTATTTGTTCTTGTGAGTATAATCAGTTCCTTCAGACTTTTTGTAGTAAACACTGTCTTTTCTAGGGATACCTCCGCTGGCCACTCCTCAGATGGGTACTAGAGGTGCTTCCTGGGGAAGTGTGATATACATCTAATATGATCTTTGTTATATTCAGGGGAACCCAAATTGTTACAAGTGGACTTGGAGGAGCGTGAATTCAGACACCAGACTTGTGTTGGTTATCAAAATAAGCCTCCGACCTTAATTTTATGATTTGTGCTTTTATACATTAAAAAAGTAAGTGCTTACGTGCAAATACTCATAGAACAGTGGTAGGGAGGGTGGGAAAGGGTAAAGGCATGAAGACACTGAACTTTCCTCATAGAGATACATTGAATCTGCATTTGGCTAGTGCTGGCAAGCAGGCAGATCAGGGGCAAAGCGAGCAGCAGCAGACTGGAATAATAGTAAGTGTTAGGATGGGGCTGTGGCCCAAAACGCCGAATTAAGTAAAAAACATAGAATATACTAAGTGATGAACATATTACTGGGCCTTAGAATAGTTGGATTTAACGTAGAAAGAATAGTCAGAAACAAGCTGAAGTCAGGGACATAGACAGGAGCATAAATGAGAAGACAAAGCCAAAGGGTCAGGGATACCAGAAATATAGATAGTAGAACAAGCCAAGATCAAAAACCAGAATTACATTATACCAAACGCACTCACGGATTACCAAAGTAGTGGAAACCACACAGGGCACTGAACACTAGCAGGTGTGGGTTTAAATAACTGCAAAACCCTGCTCATTGGTCTAAATGGACCTATTATTTATTATATTTAATAAACGTGCGTGTGTGAAAAACATGACCCCGCACACACGTTTACGCCACATATGACATTTTTGTAGCAAAGCTATTTTGTAGCGCGGGACTGCAACGACCGGCGTTCTCCATAACGCTGGACCCGGTAACCTACCTCCTGCAGTGTGACCGCACCGATCGGGTGCAGCCATATGGTGCCAATTAGGCACTGTGCCAGTAAGATTTTACTATATTTAGAGTGGGCAAGGGTGGGGGTGGAGACGGACAGGAGGGGCTATCTGGTGTTTTTAACACTATAGGGTCAGGAATGTTTGAGTTCTTGACCTTGTAGTGTTCGTTTAATATATGCACTTCAAAATAAAGAATTAGAAAAAAAAAAACATCTATAAGAGAACTCATTTGGAGAAGATAATGAATCTTTTACATAAACATTACATATTAATACATTACCTAAACCTGGTATGATTATGAAGTTGTGCCACCGGAATTAGGATGTATCTAGTAAGCTGAGTAAAACTGTTATCTAACAGTGGATACATAAAATATGGTATATTGGTCTAAAAATATACATTGTAACAAGTATGTATCCTGTGTGGAACGTAGGTGATCATGATATCTGCACTTTTCAAGGAAGTGAAAATGATCAAAATAAATCCATTTTCTTCTCCAAATGAGTTCTCTTGCATAGATGTCTCAACCGATATCTATTATGTCCAGACATATAAAACAACAAAGTATGGATAATAAAATGTTTTTATCTATTTTAAAAATATTTCCTTCAGATTTGCAAAACATCTTTTTCATCTTTAATACGTTTCCTGTTTTAAATATATACAGGGAGTGCAGAATTATTAAGCAAATGAGTATTTTGACCACATCATCCTGTTTATGCATGTTGTCTTACTCCAAGCTGTATAGGCTCGAAAGCCTACTACCAATTAAGCATATTAGGTGATGTGCATCTCTGTAATGAGAAGGGGTGTGGTCTAATGACATCAACACCCTATATCAGGTGTGCATAATTATTAGGCAACTTCCTTTCCTTTGGCAAAATGGGTCAAAGAAGGACTTGACAGGCTCAGAAAAGTCAAAAATAGTGAGATATCTTGCAGAGGGATGCAGCACTCTTAAAATTGCAAAGCTTCTGAAGCGTGATCATCGAACAATCAAGCGTTTCATTCAAAATAGTCAACAGGGTCGCAAGAAGCGTGTGGAAAAACCAAGGCGCAAAATAACTGCCCATGAACTGAGAAAAGTCAAGCGTGCAGCTGCCACGATGCCACTTGCCACCAGTTTGGCCATATTTCAGAGCTGCAACATCACTGGAGTGCCCAAAAGCACAAGGTGTGCAATACTCAGAGACATGGCCAAGGTAAGAAAGGCTGAAAGACGACCACCACTGAACAAGACACACAAGCTGAAACGTCAAGACTGGGCCAAGAAATATCTCAAGACTGATTTTTGTAAGGTTTTATGGACTGATGAAATGAGAGTGAGTCTTGATGAGCCAGATGGATGGGCCCGTGGCTGGATTGGTAAAGGGCAGAGAGCTCCAGTCCGACTCAGACGCCAGCAAGGTGGAGGTGGAGTACTGGTTTGGGCTGGTATCATCAAAGATGAGCTTGTGGGGCCTTTTCGGGTTGAGGATGGAGTCAAGCTCAACTCCCAGTCCTACTGCCAGTTCCTGGAAGACACCTTCTTCAAGCAGTGGTACAGGAAGAAGTCTGCATCCTTCAAGAAAAACATGATTTTCATGCAGGACAATGCTCCATCACACGCGTCCAAGTACTCCACAGCGTGGCTGGCAAGAAAGGGTATAAAAAGAAAATCTAATGACATGGCCTCCTTGTTCACCTGATCTGAACCCCATTGAGAACCTGTGGTCCATCATCAAATGTGAGATTTACAAGGAGGGAAAACAGTACACCTCTCTGAACAGTGTCTGGGAGGCTGTGGTTGCTGCTGCACGCAATGTTGATGGTGAACAGATCAAAACACTGACAGAATCCATGGATGGCAGGCTTTTGAGTGTCCTTGCAAAGAAAGGTGGCTATATTGGTCACTGATTTGTTTTTGTTTTGTTTTGAATGTCAGAAATGTATATTTGTGAATGTTGAGATGTTATATTGGTTTCACTGGTAATAATAAATAATTGAAATGGGTATATATTTGTTTTTTGTTAAGTTGCCTAATAATTATGCACAGTAATAGTTACCTGCACACACAGATATCCCCCTAACATAGCTAAAACTAAAAACTACTTCCAAAAATATTCAGCTTTGATATTTAGTTTTTTGGGTTCATTGAGAACATGGTTGTTGTTCAATAATAAAATTAATCCTCAAAAATACAACTTGCCTAATAATTCTGCACTCCCTGTATGTAACCTTTGTATACGTATATATGAAGCATTAACCTTTCTCCTAGAATAGGAGTACCAATTTCATGTTTACAATCTATTTATATCACAGTACAAATGGCTATATAAGCAAGGACTTTGAACTTTTGGCCAGCCATTGAGAAAGTCTCGCAAGTGAGACGAAACGCGTCTGGTTGCCTAGCAATTACAGGAAACAGAACTTCTGGCTCACACGGAGGATGCCGGAGGCAGATCGCAATAGATGACCAGCCCTGAACACCGATTGTGACGGGCTGCAACACTGGTATTGGACGCTATTTTATCTACTTAACTTTATGCATACTTTTATTTGTTAAATAAAGTTGATATCTGGATTTACACATGTGGATCCCTCTTCACTTCTATACCCCCTGCGATTGATTTACACTTGCAAGGCAGGTTTCAGGAAATATCTTTAGTACACATGCTGTTTAAAGACCTGCCATATAAACGTGTAACGCGCTGTGGAATAAGTTGGCGCTATATAAATACCAATAATAATAATTACAATAAGAGAAATTACAACTTATACCACTGGAATGGCGTTTGGCAATTATACAACTGCAAAAGAGTAAGCATACCAAATAAAGGGCTCTTTTACATATTTTAAAAAGGCTCTTCACATGTACAATACGTGTTTTTTGATGCCTATTACAAAACGATAACACATTTCAGATCATCCAGTCCTATGTTGTAATCTATTTGGGCACAACTTTTCATGTGTGATACACCAGTGGAAACGTATTATACTTTATAAGACGCTGTTAATCTACATGAACATGAAGTAGACTTTGTTTGATCACTGTGTTTATTTTACTTTTCATGAGACAATCTGTTGAATAATTTTCATTTATTGCATTATATGAATCCATAATCTTATATACCGCTGATATTATTTAATTACTTTCCTTGATTTTTTTTTTATTTGTGATATACTGTGATATTTTAGCGCAGTTTATGTTGTATATATTTATACGTTGGGTTGAGCGGTAGCTGGTATGACCCAATATGGCTTCTCAGCCAGATTAGAAAGGAACTTTTTCTCAAAAAATTCATATACGTCATTAAGTTTAATTAAATGTAATAAACTTTTTTTTTTTTTTAAAGAAAAGTGAACATTTGATGACAGTTGTTATTTAATTCCCAATTCAAGTAAGCAACTGTCACTACTCTCAGCAAGGCATCCAGAACCATTTATATTATCATTGGACTCTCTGCCTTATATCTTGTTATTTGAACACTGATTTTTAAACTCCTGTTACGTTTACATTTTCTTTAACACTTCTGCCTTTTGTCCACGCCTATCAGCTGAGGGTGAAATAACTACCTACGATCAACGCTGCTGGAAACCTATAGCAAATTATTATAAATCTTCCAATTTCTAATGGTGTGATTAATTTGAGAATTGTTTTTTTGGGAAGAAAAAAAATAGAAGCTTGTAATTAGTGGAAAAACATTTATCATCATTTAAGGAACAGTTCATTAGAAAGTTACCATGTATGCTAATCAATGGGTTCATGGGTTCTGAAGTGACGCAACTGTGATTCACAGTCAAAATGTTAATATTGTTTCTACTTTTAATTTACAGCGAAAAATACTGCTACAAGACATGGGACCCAGGCAGAGATATTTCTCATCATTGATCCAAAAGGCTGCCCTCAAATATTGGTTTAAGAGCATATGGAATGGACAAAATGACTCACCTATTGACGTATTTCATGATGTCAAGGTGTGGCAAAATCTGCTAACTTTCCAAGCAGTCACCTTTAAGGATGAGTGCAATATGATCATGCTGTAGATATTTGGTGCTCAAATCAGCCCTCACATACAGTGCCAAAAATTTAAGTTTCATCAGTATCCCCCTTAACAGAACAGTAATGATTAACCAGTGGCACTGCAACTCTAGACAGGTTCCATGGTGCATGGGTAGCTAGTAGGCTAACATTTATGGAAATGTAGGTCAAAACCTCTGTCGTGTTCAGGGCCAGCCACTGGGTTGTGCTGCAGCATTGTCTAAGCAGCAACAGGTTGGCATGAGAGTTCAGAGGCCTCCACAATTGACCTACATGCTGTATAAGCAATCCATCCCTATACAGAGTTTCTGTTACCTTGCTCTACCGCACTATGCCCTTCGGTAGAGAAAAAAACATTTTTTAAGCCCATGGTGGCGCTATGGTGATACAAATACAGGGTTATGTCATCTACCTGCCCCAGCACTGCTGCCAGTCATATAGAATATAATTATAGAGGCTAACCAATAGGGCACACACAGAGTACTGCACTAACGGACACTAGGAGGGAATAAGAGACACTATGGGAATTGGCTGGCAGGTAGGAGATACAATGGGTGGTTGTAAGTGCTTACGTGCAAATACTCATAGATAGGGAAAGATCCAGCAATTAGGGTAAGGGACAAATACTTCGGGAGGATCGGGAAAGGAGAGCTAGATTAGGAAGAGATACAAAACTGAGTAATGGGCACAGCCACCTAATGTTCAAACTATGTGATATACAATTCCCATGAAGCTCAGCAATCCCTTAAGACTGTCTGAACATCATGAGAATTGCACTGAAAACATCTACTGAGCTCAATGTTTAAAGATTTTTGTCAACTACAATTCCCATAAGCTGGGCTGGTCATCATGAAAATTGTAGATCCCAAATATGATTAATATTTTAAGGCACACTCAAAGCACCATAATCACTCAGCAGTGTAGAAGATGCAGTGTTTACAATGCTCCATAACGCCAACTTTAGTAGCTGTCACTTGAATGTAGACACGAAGACTCCACATAGAGATGCATTGAGTACAGGGAAACATTTGATTATCTCAGCCAGCAGAGGAATGGCGACCGCACTAAGACAGGCATGCCAAAAAGCTAATTTAAATTATTTGTGGATAGCTAAATCGCCCCTATATCATGCTAGGATTTGGAATACGTTTTTATTTCTAATATAAGAGAGTGTTTGTTTAATAATGTATTTGATCCTGTGATGCCTACATAGGCGTCATGGGAAGTGCAGTCTACAAACCTATGCAGTGAGTGGTCAGCAAGTCCCATGACACCCAGATTGCCTATAGATTTGGCGAGCATTCGAGGAGTGGTTGACGGGTACCACTCCTAAGTTTCTAACAGAATTCTTGGAGGCCTAAGGCCATGCCTGATCCTGATAAAAGTAAAACATGACAGGCCCATAGTACTGTAATTTCACCTGTCAAATAAAATCAATAATCATTAATGCATGTTCTATTATCAGCCAGTGGCGGAACTACCGAACACCTTGGTGGCCCATCGGGTGGCTCTTTAAGCCCCGACCTGGCCTCTGCAGTATCAGAGGGGCCTGGTCGGGTGCTGTGGCCCTTTGGCAGCATGACCAGGCCCCTTTAATATGTGCAGAGAGTGCTGCCAACGCCTCCCAGCCTACAAACTGCACAGGCTGTAAGGACAGAGAGAAGGGAGCACTGCAGGCAGAGAGCCTCAGACTCCCATCAGCGGCAGCCATTCTCAGGAAGTCACCTCCCTGACACCAAAAAGTATGGAAGCAGGGGGCTGGTTAACAATATGTGTACTGTAATTTGTTTGTGTGTCAGTGTGTATGTTCAGGTATGTGTATCTATTTGTGTGTATGCAGTGATATATTCACCCTGAGGTTAACAAGGCATTTGCCTTGGGCAGCACTGTCCAGGGGCAGAAAAAAAGCCGCCCAAAACACCCCAGCGGATGCCTGGTTAGCCTTGTGTCCTGGGGGACCAAGAGCTAGCTGGCTGGCTGGCCACCCCCCATGACAAGGGCTGTAGTCTGAGCTCTTCCTGCTCAGCTCCCTTGTGAGCTGCTTAGTGATGCTGGGAGCCGGAATATGACGTCAGTCCGGCTCCAAGCATTACTAAGCGGCGCGCGAGAAAGCTGAGCAGGAAGATCAGAGCACCTTCGCCGCCTACTCTGTCAGTTCACCCCCTGCCTGCACGCACATCTGCCCAGCAGCCCCACTGAACCCCAGGTAAGGAATCCACTGCAGCTCTCCCAGGAAGTCTGGGTGGATTTAAATAAAAAAATAAATAATAATTTGTGTGTGTTGGGTGAAATGTTTAAGAGTGTGTGTGTGTTAGTCAGTTAATGTGAGTGAGTGTGTCTGTGAGTGAATGCGGCCTTGACAGGAAGGTGTGGGGCGTATGTGTAGGTATGTGTCTGCGAGTGTCTGTAAGCACCATTTGTGTGTATGGGCCTGTGTATATTTGTTTCTATATGTGTGTGTGCCAGTGTATGGGTCTGTGTAGGTATATGTTTGTATCTGTGTGTGTCAGTGTGGGTATCTGTATGTTTCTGTGCCACTGTGTGTGGTCACATATGTGTATATGTGCATACATCCTAGCATTCAAACTTCAAAACTATACACAAACACACTCCTACTATCAAATGCCAACACTACATGCAAACACACCCATGAGATCAAATACCAACACGACATACAAACATACTCCTGTATCAAAACACCAGCATTATAAACAAACACCAAAACTACACACAAACACACCCCTGCATTCAAACACACTACACACGGACACCACTGCTTTTAAATAGGAACAGTACATATTAACACACAACTGCATTCAAATGCAAACACTACACACAAATAGACCCCTTCATTTCACAAACACATACTCCATAAACAAACATGTTTACATCGCTGCGGAATATGTTGGCACTAGGTGGGGGCTCAAAATAATTTCTTGCCCCGGGCCCTTTCTGCTTTAGTTCCTCCACTGTTTTCAGCCCAAAAGTAATAATGACAAACCATTACTAAAACAGACCTGCAAAAATCAGACAGTTCTAAAAATATATAGAATATATAGTGGTATTTCAGTTCGGTTAAGAGTAAAGACATTGAATCGCAGCAAACAGATTCAAATATTGTGAGAAATATTTAGATTTAAGTGCACGCAGCATTTATCTTGGTTTTACTCCACACAAATGTACACGTTCTCTAAATAGTGTATAAAAGGAAAACACAACACACACTACATTGGTGAACATGGTTCTGTTAAAAATGATGTGCAACCAATGCATTTAATGACAGATATACAAGACCAGTTTCACAAAATATTTTAAAAATCTGTCTAGAACGTTGTACATTCATAGGGAGGCTAAGAAACACCAGACATTTAAACGTAGCAATATTCCTAATTTATACACATTCCTGAGGTATGCTGGGGGTGCCCAATGCTGCTATTATTAAATGCATATAATCTCCGGCAGTTTCAGTATTATTATTATTTAAAAACTTATAAAAATATATGTTGTGTGTGAGACAATCCATGTTAGATGATGTAATAAATGCTAGTGTGTGAAAAAAAGCTATACAGTTACCATTTGAACAAAACAAAATAAAGATGACATATATACATGTATGGTTTTCCTTTTTTGTTTGTTTTTTTTTCTGTTTACTATAAAAAGCAGATTTACATTAGCACTTCAAGAGGCAAAAGATGTAATGGTTTCGGAATGTTGGAGGATGGGAGTATGCTGGTAGGCTTTACACAGTTCCTCTAATTAATGTGCGGGAGCGTAGATATCTCGTATTTTCTCTAATTCCTCTATCAGCTTCCGGTTCTGGGCTTCCAGCACAGCAACACGCATCTCGAGACAATTTATGTATTCTTTCTTCCGACGCCTGCACTCTTTTGCTGCTTCCCTGTAGAAAGTAAAAGCCAGATGCCAAAAAAGTGCATGCGGTTGAGTACACATACAAAAGACAAAAAATGAAAATAAAAATAAAAAAAATCAATAAACAATGACTGAGTCACACACAAAAAAAACACTCCTCATTCGCTTGTAGACCAAAGCATAGTTTCAATATTCCAAGGGTCACAGTCCATTTAGGGTCCACATGGCAATTGCTTAATCTTGTGCCTCTAACAGATGCCAAAGCTTAAAATGCCAGTCAGTTACTCTGTTTTATGACAATAGAGATTTTTTAGGGCCTTCAGTTCCTCAATCAGAGTTTTGTTTTGGTTTTCAAGTACCGCCACACGATTTTCAAGACATTTCACGTATTCCTTCTTCTTTTTACGGCATTCCCGAGCAGCTTCCCTAGAAGCAACACAAAGTATATGACTCAAAAAAGCCTACATTGCTATAATGGGCACAGAAACCACCTCAGCCAACAGACAAAGAGCTAAATCAGAAGCCACAGTCACATAAGCACTATATGATTCCTCTTCTAGAACTGACCTTTTTATAGTATAGGCATCATAATCTAAACAGAGCAGATCCATACTGTCAGTATGGAGCTTATAGCTTAAAAATAGGTTATTGAGAATAAATAAAAATAAAACAGAACTAATGAGGATTGAAAGCGTATGGCAACAAAGCATCAACTTACACACATGGCACACCAGTCTTTCATTAGGTATAAAAGCAGCAACGTTTTCCATTGTGCTGTACATACAATACCGTATCCAAAACAGCTGCATTAAATGCACAAAGCTTTAAAAAAACCACATACTGTACTGCTCTGACCAAATACATAATGCTGTGTCAAACATGAAATATCAAACCGATGGTATCAAACAATCAGTAACAAACACAAAGTGGGGAGAAAAAAGCATTGCAAACATTGCAGAGATAAACATAAAAGGCAAAGCAGAAAACAAAAGTAATCACCCTCCAGAATACATATAGCGAAAAGCAAACAATGAACCTTTGGTTTAATAGGACATATGTTTTGGATAATTTGTTTATTATACAAATGGGAAATGTCCAACATTGTCATCCAAGGACAAAACTATTTGAAAAATGCCCATTTCTTTGGGTGTGTCACAAGTGACATACCCATTCGCGGATCTGGTTAGGTGACAGCTGTAAAACCACCTTCCACACACCAATCCCAACTGCTGTTATGAGATGAAAAACAGTTCTTGCTTTAAACTAGTAAACTGGAGTATAATTCTCTCTGTAATCCCTAAACACAGTTAAACAAGAATAATTTAGCCCCATTCACAAGTAATGAAGGGGACTCTCATTTCTCTTCCACTCACAAAAAGTGTAAGTGACAAAGACTTGGGAGTAAAGGCATTGCCCCATTTAGAAAAAAAGGATCAGGTCTACTGTATTATATTGTCACAAAGGAGCAACCATTACTGAGATTTTTAAGATATATTTCTAAATGTCCACATTATCTGAAACGCAGCAAAATGGTTGGGATTTAAGCATTGAGATAAGTCTGATATTGTCAATCTACTCAAAAACTTGAGGGACTGCACACACAGATTCCTTGCAGCATAACCACAACAACAGATCAGTGATTATGGTGTTGAGACTCTCCCTTTAATGGGACAATATAGGCCCCCCCATTGAAGTGGTCTGGGTACAGTGTCCCTGTCATTTTAGCCCTACAGCTGCAAACATTACAGTTCTTGAAAAACTGAAGTGCTAAGACTGCCTCTAGTTACTCTCTACCAGACCGCCACTAAAGGCACTTCCTCAAGCTTCACGTTTCACTCGGTGTCTTCTAAATCCTTATAGAAAAGCGAAGGCCTAATGCGCGGCGCATGCCACGTACGCACATTAGATTCCCCCATACTAAGCTTCCCTGCACTTCTATAGATCAGGCCGTAAACATTCACAAGGCATGCAATGTCTGCATCCCATTAAATGGACACACTACTGCAAGTGACCTCCAATTTTAATGTTTTATAAAGAAAATGTATTGAGAAAAAAAATGATAAAATTTTTCAAATAAAATACTCACCTCTATAGTTTCCGCTGCTCCTGCACATGAAAACTGCAGCAGCAGACTGCCCCTTGTAAACCAAGAGGATCTCATTCTGCTCTATGTAGCAAGATTTTATCTTATAAAGCCCTGTCCTGCAGTGTTTTAAAGTATATACAGTTCAGCAGCAATTCTACCGATCAGATAAGATAACGTGGCTGTTATGACCAATTCTCCTTTAATGCGCATGCTGCAGTTATAAGCTCCCTTGCACCATAAACTGTGGAATGAGCAGGAGAGAGAGAAAGCTCTAAAGGCAAAATGGAATAATGGAGAAGTTGGAGAATAAAAGAGGAAAGGGAATAACGGGAGAACAGAGACAAGAAGAACAGGGGAAGAGAAGGCGGGAGCGTTATTACATTTAAAAATTATGGGAAGAGAGAATGGACTAAGTCAGTTTAAAAGGAACACTACCATCTACAAACTAATGTAACCTTATTTAAGTTCTTACGGGGGCAGACAGGGCCGTTGCAAGAAATTCTGGTGCCCTACGCAAAGATCCATTTTGCCGCCCCCTCATGAGATAGTTCCACAAGTTCATTCACTAAACTTCAAAAGGAAACATTCCACTGATTTATTTTAACAATTTAGTAGATATATCTCCAACAAAACTATACTTTTGTTTCTGCAAGCCGTCCAAGCAGAGGCTTCTCACTGAGAAGCCTCTGTTTTACATCACATGTTTCCCTCGTTCAACACACTGAGAAAGAGAGAAGGCAGGCGCACGCTAGTACAGCTCATCTGCCTCTTCTGGTAGCTCTGTGGAGCTAAAAGAAGTGGCAGAAAACCTTCCAAGCTGTGTGACAGACAGGGAGATGTTTTGACCCCAATTATAAAAGGTCCAATTTCTATTGAAATTAGCCCTTTTATAAACTGTCAAGAAAATGACAAACTCCAGACATATAAAGCACTTCAGCATATTGAAATACTTCATGTGTATGGAGGATTCCTCTCTCTTAGCAAACTGCCTTATACATACACACTCACAAAAAACAGTGTGTATATATATATATATATATATATATATACATATATATATACACACACACACACACACATACACACAATGCCTAATAAACATACACACAGAGAAAGTGCCTTATACATACATGCAAACAAAATGCCCAATGCACGTACACGGAAACATACGAATACATACATACACCAAAACATAAAAACTGTATTAATACTCACAAACTCTCTGTAATACATATACACACACTGCCTAATGCATACACTTACACTCTGACTAATACTGCAGACTGACACTAACACTGACCCATATACAAATACTCTGCACACACAGACACTGAAGCTCTTCTTGAGCCCAATGTTAAATTGATTCCTCTTTTTAATAAAATATTTCCACTCAATAAAAAATGTAGGGATTGGCATCTGCACTTGTGGTTACATGTGTCCCACCGTACTCTTTGATTGTGCCCGTAGCTAAATAATGCTTAAAACTAGGAAAACTAACAGAGGGAGAGAAGTGGAAAAGCTGATGGAAGGGGATTAGAAGGAGTGAATGAAATGGACAATCAGAGACACTAGGAAAGAGAAGTGAAGACCTGGGAGTAGGACGAATTGAAGAACTGAGAAACGTGAAATGTACAAAGAGGCAATAAAAGTAAAAACCGAGAAGTGGGAGAGGAAAGAAGAACAGGAGATAGTGTGACATTTATAACTCCTCAAACATGTTTCTCCTATTGTAATGCATGTTACGTTACTCGTTACCTGTTCTTCATTAGCCTTAGCTCTCTCTTTCGTGTTGCTTCTTCTGCCCCATGCTGAGAACCATGGAGGTTAGCAGTAGTTGTTGCCACTACGACACCTTGGGGCATAGAAGAGGATGGGGTTCGAATCTGGTATGCTGGCATATCTCCAGTGGCAGCTGTAAAATGTAAAAAAATATTGATATCATATGCAATACATTGTTAAAGCCCTAGAACAGACGCTAGAAACTTATTCTTGCCAGTTTCATATTGTGCCGCAGGAGATGGCACACACCACTTATTAGGACACTCTTGCCCTTCTACACAGTCCAGCGAGGTCAAACCCTTTGTAATCTGTAAACAATAAGGACCGGGCACACTCAGTTCCAAGGGCAGCCTACCACATAAAGTGCAATGATTTGTCTCTCACATGAATATCTCGCAAACCATCTGAGAACTGAACCCTTGTACTATATGTGACAATAAACTGTCCTTGACACTGTGTGTGCTGGGTCCACTCTGTTTGCTGAAATTATACTTAAGCTCACAATGTGACCAGCATTTTCTGTGTAATTATTATTTATATTGAACATACAAGCTTGTCCCAAAAGAAAATAAAAATATCATGATTCATTTTGCCAAGAATCAAAGCTGTAACAATATCCCACATGTATTAGAAAGTAATCTTATAACCCAAACAAAACCATGAGACCATTCAGTATGTACACACTATACAATTATTTGGATACTGGTGCCAAAGAGGCATTTATATTGTTGCAGCATTTTTGCAAGTTATACTCAACTAAATGGCTGTGTGCATTTGGACAAAAGAACTCCATGCATCCGATGATCGGAATATAAATTCTTATGGCGTGTGGGGTGTCCCTTTCACGGCAAACTTAGTTTTACACTATAACTGGGAAGTGTGACCTTCTCCTGTCCATTGCTCGCACCCGTACAGCCAACTCATGCTTGCAGGACTTCTCGCGGGCGGCTCCCTTCCTGTGGAATAGCCTGCCTACTGCCATCAGACTCTCCCCTAGTCTTGCATCTTTTAAGAAGTGCCACTTTAGGAAAGATTGTGGCCTCCCAGAGTAACCTCTATCTCTACCTGTCTAGTACCTGTCTCTTGCTCTCTCCTAAAGGGCAGCATTCTACTCTCTCCTCCAGCTCTGCTTCACTCTCACCTTGTTTGATTGCCATCTCCATGTAATGTGTTTTATACTCCACCTCCTATAGACTGTAAGCTAGTTTGAGCAGGGTCCTCTTCAACCTATCGTTCTTGTAAGTTTTCTTGTAATTGTCCTATTTATTGTTAAATCCCCCCTCTCATAATATTGTAAAGCGCGGTGGAATCTGTTGGCGGTGTATAAATGGCAATAATAATAATAATAATAATAATAATACGTGTGAATTGCACATTTATGGTCAAAACAAATAAATTAAGAACATTCAGCAATTCAGATTTGTAAAATTATTTTGGCCGAAAATTTGCTTTGTCAGTTCTCTACCATTCACCATTTCATGAATAACTTTTTAAGTGTTGGCACTGGAGATGTACTTGACCCAAATTAAACATTCAATTGTTATCAAGGTCAGCTGTTTCAGTCACGTGCCAATGCAGGTCCATGAACTCACTTATTTCCTAATGCTACTCCTAAACAAAACTTTCTATACAAATTTAAATTACCAGAGATCAACCTGGTCGACGTGTCATATACATATAACATACACCTATGTGTAAATTGGCCGTGCTTTAGATCTGATCACAAAGAATGTCACAGATTGATGCTCACCCACACAGGCATCCCAAGAAAATGATTTTAGACTGGATGACAAACAGCAGTAGTCTGACAAAAATTAATAAACACACCAATTACAAAATGTAACAAATTATACCTATATTGTTAAAATGATAGTAATGTATTTGTTCCTCGAAAACGTTGGGTAATTCACTATATTCGCTCATTTTCTCACGGCCGGTATTCTAAACTGTTACGATGACCAACTGCTGTTTGACATTTAAAGGGACACTACATTCAAAATGTCACCAGCATTTTGTGCATAGTAAAAGGTTCTCCCACATTTACACAACATCCTGGGTCTTTGATGTACGTTTAATTCTGTAGTATGACCAGAGTATACAAATATATGCTTTTAAACCAGTTGGGATTACTGCCATTGGACAGGGCCAATGAAATTGATGCAATTCAAACACCTATTAAAAATGTAGAAATACTTTTTTTCAGGTATCTTTCGAATAGCAGATATAATAGCTGAGACTCATTTTCTAAAGCATGGAGCTGCTGAGTGATTATCTTTATGGGCTATGCTCAGCTATCACTCAAAAACTATCAAAAAAGCTAGAACTGGCAAAGACAATGTTTCAGTCATGTGCCATCCATGTATTTTTCTCTTACACACATTGTGTGTTAACATCACAGATACATTGTGTATGCATTCCCTGTACACATATTAGCCATCACATATTCATTATTAAAAGGGTTTAAAAATGTGTTTTCTTTTATTATTACATATTTTTTAACTTAAGAGAGTTTACTTTTTTTTCCACGTTAGACTCACATACTATCGTTAAAGTTCTAAAAAAAACTTTAAAAAAATAAAAAAAACTTTAAACTCATTTGTAAATCCTGCTCCAAGACCTTTGGTGCGACTATACACCAAAACCCCTACATTAACATGTGGTGGTTTAGGTGCTTAAAGTTTCCTGTTAATGTGTATCTATCCGGATAAATACTATTATAGGCATTGTCGCATGACTTAAAAAAAATAATGATTTTTATTTCTATTTAACAGTTTTTGTGTATTTTTTATTTTCTTTTACAAAGTAATACAAATTATTCCAGATAACCTTGGGCATGATGGGTGATTGCACAATCAGAGAATTCAATGGTCCTTTTCTTTTATCCTGCACAGTGGAATGCTGGGAGATATTAAGCAAATCGCAGACTCTGATTGGCTGCTGACATCACATGATCTGTGCAGGATTGCTTTTGTTTTTTTTTAATGGTAATTGACCCTGAGGGTTTGAATGGTGACGCAATTGCAAGATGTCCACCCACACACACAAAAAAACTGACAGACCTCCAAGTGGTAATTACAGCTAAAATGAATATAGCAGTTAAAATGAAAATAACATCAATCTCTCTGCAATATTGTTTTATAGATTACAAAATGAAAATGCCACACTTACTGGCTTTCCTTTACAAGCCTGTAAATTAGCATCACATGTCTTTTTGTGCCTTCACAGACAGCATTTGTGACATCACCGCAAATATTCTTTCAATTCAAACTAGCAGACATTATGAAAGTGAATAAAAAAAATGTTCTGATCTGAAACTTGTCAGGTCATTGTAACTATTTCATTTTGTAACAGTATCAAGTTGCATAATTACCAAAGCTTCTTACAGTTTTATTTCCACATTTTTTTATTTTTTTAAAACCAAGTCCCCTTTAAGGGGAGATCTTATCCACAATTCCAAACATCTACTCGGGGTGCTATGTTAATAAAGAATACACTCCGCTCAGAACTGAACAAACAGGATTAATGAACTCTAACATAACATATGTACACTGTGTTAAACAGTTGCATGTACAATATGTGAATTCACAAAAAAGTAGACAGAAAGGATTTGAGACATGACTAGGTTTAAAGCTTACAAAGTAAAATATCACCTTATCAATACACTAACACAAGCACACAGCAGATACACTTAGAGATTGTTTTACATATATACTATCATGTAACAAGAACTCAAAAGTCACATTGGATCAGTAAAGTATGCTTTTTTTTTGTACATGTAATTGCAGGTGAAACACTGATTATTATTTTTTTGGCTTGCTATACAAATAAAGAGAAGTGTGTAAAGCAGCAGGTGTATAAATAACAAATATGAACTATCAAGACAACTGCTGACTCTACCTAAGCCTTTCACATAGCTTGAAACCCAAACAGTAAAAGAATCAGTGACAGACAAACATACATGTTTGAAATCTATACACAGAAAAAGAATCAGAGTGACAGACAAAGAAAGCATTATTGGGGTTTCAGTGCCACAACTAGCATGCCATTTGGTCATCTGAGAGAGAGAGAGAGAGAGAGAGAGACAAACTGACCTTGGTAATTCCACATGCATCCCTGCAGGACAAACTGATTATCACAGCACTGCTCTGCCAATAAGGGGAGCACACAACTAACCGTTCTAGCAAATGAACCACACAATATCCGGCTGCAAGCAGCCACAGACACTGGCAAAGTTCAATACACACACACACACACACACACACACACACACAATGTAAATACAAATATACAAACACTCACACACTCTGCAAGTGCACTCACCCCACATTGTGCCCCAGAAAACTAGAAAGCTAGAATGCAATCCTCATGGAAAGTTCCACTTTGGCCAGGCTGCCTCTCTGCTTCACACAGGGACACTGCCAGCAGCATGATGAATCAGAAATGACTGAATCACAGTGTGAGGCTGCACTGACGTCAATGTGCATCTTGTTTGGGATCTAACATTTCCATTTCCCCTGCTGTAACACGATTCCAGGAAACGGCGTGACGTCAGTCTTTTCAACTCAATTAGGCAAAGAATAAACCGATTTCATGAGGAGGAAAAGCAGCACACACTGGCCTCCCAGTCTGCTGACAGGGGCACTCCCTCCGCTGACATTTACTAGTGGAACGTCAAAGCCTCGCTCAGTGCTGGCTGTGTGCAGGGGTAACAGTGACAGCACAAACCAGCTCCCACCGAGTAACCATGGCAATCAGTCAGACACCCGGATAGAAGGAGGGCTGATACATTGTAACGGTGTGTCCCTCTGCCTGCTGTGTGCTAACAACTTTACCTGAGCCCAGTATGGAGTCACAGTGTCTTAATATAGAGGTGGAAGTACAGCTTGAGAATACAGAGTTAGCAGAGCAGCTTTACTACCCTGGATCCTTATAGTTAAAGTAGGAGTACTGCCCTCTGTCCTAACACACAGATAGGGGTACAGTCAGTCTGTCCTAACACCCAGATAGGGGTACAGTCAGTCTGTCCTAACACACAGATAGGGGTACAGTCAGTCTGCCCTAAAACAGATAGGGGTACAGTCAGTCTGTCCTAACACACAGATAGGGGTACAGTCAGTCTGTCCTAACACACAGATAGGGGTACAGTCAGTCTGTCCTAACACACAGTCAGTCAGTCTGTCCTAACACACAGATAGGGGTACAGTCAGTCTGTCCTAACACACAGATAGGGGTACAGCCAGTCTGTCCTAACACACAGATAGGGGTACAGTCAGTCTGTCCAAACACACAGATAGGGGTACAGTCAGTCTGTCCTAACACACAGAGAGGGGTAAAGTCAATTCGTCCTAACACACAGATAGCGGGTACAGTCAGTCTGTCCTAACACACAGATAGGGGTACAGTCAGTCTGTCCTAACACACAGATAGGGGTACAGTCAGTCTGTCCTAACACACAGATAGGGGTACAGGCAGTCTGTCCTAACACACAGATAGGGGTACAGTTAGTCTGTCCTAACACACAAATAAGGGTACAGTTAGTCTGTCCTAACACACAGATACTGGTGCAGTTAGTGAGTCCTGTGTCCTAATACACAGATAGGGGAGCGGTTAGTGAGTCCTGTGTCCTAATACACAGATAGGGATGCAGTTAGTGAGTCCTGTGTCCTAATACACAGCTCGGGGTGCAGTTAGTGTGTCCTGTGTCCTAATACACAGCTCAGGGTGCAGTTAGTGTGTCCTGTGTCCTAATACACAGCTCGGGGTGCAGTTAGTGTGTCCTGTGTCCTAATACACAGCTCGGGGTGCAGTTAGTGTGTCCTGTGTCCTAAAAGACAGCTAGAGATGCAGTGATTCTGCCCTCCCTCTTATCTCTCTTCCAAATGAATGTAGCTATTTTGTCCTTGTCCTAATATATGGTCAGCTGTGCAACTGATATCTCCTGACTACAAGCACAAAGGCTCCTCATTCTAATTAGAGATGACGTCATGATTACATCATCGAACATTACTGTAAATAATGAAAGATAAGACAAGATATACCTAAAGCACTCTATAATGTAATTCGACATCATACCCAGTAATTCATGGTATATTTCTCTGATTCATGTTTAGTCAACAGGTAACGTTAATAACGGTAATTATTTTTTAGTGCCAACATATTCTGAATATATAAGAAACATTTAGTTTTAACAAAACATGTACAGGTACACTGAGCACAGTTGCTGGCATATTATTATTGCATTATCCAAAGATAATTAGGGGATAATATTACAGTGCAAGGAACCACACGCCATTACAGTCTGATAAGTTAAAGGAACAATCCAACCACCATTAACTAAAGCCCACTGTTGTAGTTATGGTGCCAAGAGTTCCCTTGTGCCCTCCCAGTATAAAAAGTCAAAGTAGTCAATGAAGCACTCACTGGCCGAGAACACTCAGCGTACACTCTCAGACAAAGAGGCAGCCCTGCACAGCAGGACTTAGCTCAGTGCAGGCCATAGAGCTCATGGAGTTTAATGTACCCCTTTAACATACAAAACCTTGCAGTACTATTGACAATTCTATAGGACAGAGGGGAAAAGTGGTATATATGTGGCACAATCAGTGTCTGCGCTGACATACAATATAACTCACCCCAGGAAAAAGGTACAGGTACACCAGAAAATAAAACACAATTCTTTCTGTCGATGAAAATATACAAATGACCTGACAAGTGTTTAGAAATTGTTTAGCAGTCAATAAAGGAGAATGACAGTTGTTTTTTTCTTTGAATCATTTTACAATTCCCGCAGAGGTTCTCTGCACCATAGGGCAACACAATATTGCCTGTATAATGAAAAGTTGTAATTTTGCTCCTTTTTGTCTTCATGCATAATCTTGTACATACGTTGCTGAAAATACCATCACAACAAGTCAAAAATATGAACAAATGGATAAGGCACAGCCCCCACAGTATTAATAGTGATTAAATAAAGCTGAACTAGATGCATAAACGTCTCAGCCTGAGGTTGGTGGGAGTTACACTCCCTGGCAACTGCTGTTTTATTGATATTGAGAGATATATATATATATATAATTACCAACAGGACAAGTGAGGGGCCAGGACACAGGTGACTTAGGAACCCTCCGTTTTTGCCAGTCTGCATGAAAACTGACACAAAGGGATGGCTCTCAAAGTCTACCAACACCATAAGCACTACAAAAGGCTGTGGCATAACTCT
Source organism: Pelobates cultripes (assembly GCA_933207985.1). Taxonomy (NCBI): domain Eukaryota; kingdom Metazoa; phylum Chordata; class Amphibia; order Anura; family Pelobatidae; genus Pelobates; species Pelobates cultripes. The sequence continues at coordinate 26,278,246 of OW240915.1, forward strand.
CAATAGTCCTGGATTCAGCACAGCAGTCCTGCCATTATTGGCTGCTTTTTGGTGTTCCAAGTTGCCGGATGCTCCAAACAAGGAAGCAAAGTGTACTCAGGGCATTTGGCCAACGCAAGAGATCTTCTTATGGATGACTATGAGTGGGGCAAGCCATGCAGCTCGGTGCCAGCTTGCCATGCACACACGCTAGGCTAACATGCTCCCTTTTCCAAAATAGGCAAACTGGAACATATCTGACTTAGGGAAGTTCCCCAATTATGGTATTTAGGCCTAAAACTTGATATTCACTTTGTGAATAACTCTGGCAGTCTTTAACCCCTTAAGGACACATGACATGTGTGACATGTCATGATTTCCTTTTATTCCAGAAGTTTGGCCCTTAAGGGGTTAACCTGGTCGAATGAGTGTTTAGAAAGAATGTGCCACATTCTGGGCAGTTGTTGAACTTCTGTAAAATATTAGGATTGTGTTAATGCTGGCCTAGAAAGAGTTGAGTTTTCTAAGTGATGCCATAGTAGTGTTATGGGAAAACAAAGCTGTTTTTTTTTAACAGAATTCAACATTTGTCTCAAAACTAAAACACACTTAACTGTGCACTTAGGAATCTGTATCTATGGTGACAAGGATGAGTAATCACTGCATAATTTAGTAAACATTGGCACTGTAAATGCTTCCTTACCTTGAACAACAACTTGACTTCCTGGTATAAGATATTGCTGGGTCCCATCAGCTGATTGTGTTGCATATTGGACGATTGTAGCTCCGGGCTGCGGAGTTCCTGAGTTGCCAAATGTTAACGTCTGTAATCCCTGTGCTTTGTTTGATCCAGAACTAGCAATCTGAATTGCTCCTCCAGAAGATATGGCAACTTAAAAAAAAAATCAATAAGAACAGTGAAAACAATATCACATGGCTAAAGATAAAGCATGAAAACCATGCGGGGTGCATGAGATCCTCAGCATTAAAGGACCACTCTAGGCACCCACACCACTTCAACTTAATGAAGTGGTCTGGGTGCCAGGTCCTTCTAGGGTTAACCCATTTTTTCATAAACATAGCAGTTTCAGAGAAACTGCTATGTTTGTGAATGGGTTAAGCCTTCCCCTATTTCCTCTAGTGGCTGTCTCATTGACAGCGCTGATTTTCACAGTGAGAGCACGCCAGCGTCCATAGGAAAGCATTATGAATGCTTTCCTATGTGACCGGCTGAAAGCGCACGCAGCTCTTGCCGCGCGTGCGCATTCAGCCGACGGGGAGGAGAAGAGGAGGATCGGAGGAGGAGAGCTCCCCACCCAGCGCTGGAAAAAGGTAAGTTTTTACCCCTTTCCCCCTTCCAGAGCCGGGCGGGTGGGGGTCCCTGAGGGTGGGGGCACCCTCAGGGCACTATAGTGCCAGGAAAACAAGTATGTTTTCCTGGCACTATAGTGGTCCTTTAAAATGAACAGTTATGTGCAGTGTGGATGTGAATAAGTATATCACAGAGCTTCACAATAATAAAACTCCCAATAGTATGGAGTACGTATGAGTGTGTCACAGAGTTCCACAGCAATAAAACTCTCAGTGATGTGCAGTGTGTATGAGTGTGTCACAGGGTTCCACAGCAATAAAACTCCCAGTGATGTGCAGTGTGTATGAGTGTGTCACAGGGTTCCACAGCAATAAAACTCCCAGTGATGTGTAGAGTGTAAGAGTGTCTCTCAGGGTTCCACAGCAATAAAACTCCCAGTGATGTGCAGTGTGTATGAGTGTGTCACAGGGTTCCACAGCAATACAACTCCCAGTGATGTGTAGTGTGTATGAGTGTCTCACAGGGTTCCACAGCAATAAAACTCCCAGTGATGTGTAGTGTGTATGAGTGTGTCTCAGGGTTCCACAGCAATAAAACTCCCAGTGATGTGTAGTGTGTATGAGTGTGTCACAGAGTTGCACAGCAGAAAAACCCATGTAAACATGCAATGTATATAAATGGATCATAGAGCTCCACAATAATAAATCTCACAGTGATGTGTCATGTGTCGGTCTCATCAAACCTCTTGATTGTCCCATTTTATTGTATATCTTTGTTATGTCTAATTAAAGTCTGGTTATAGCAGAATGCAGCAAGTATTTTTGTTCACAACTCACATATTAGGCATGGTCAGTCAATCTGATGATATACACATCCCTGCTGCAGTATCCATCTAACATGGCTGAAACCCAAACTCTCTCTAGGGAGAGAGAGGTAATCTGGAGGTATGTCCATCCCAGTATGTCCTGCACAGTTACTACAGGAACTGGTTAAGGACAAACTGTACATTGAGCACAGGTAGCCTAAAGGTCACTGCCAACATAAACCATAACCTTTTCAGCTATAAACCAACTCCAACACACCCCACTCAGCATCCAATCACTACCTCCACACACAAGCCCCAGCTCACCTGCCAGCCATTAACTTGCTCACACCCTGACACATACTTCACAACTTTACTAGAACCGTTTGATCTATCCCGAATTTACAGTCCTCTCCTGCATTTGTTATCGGATGTCCCACATCTGGGGACACCAAGGGAATAAACGGACTAAAAAAAAAACCCTCTAAGGAAATTAACTGGCAAAAAAAATTACATTAATGTTCAAAGTGTAAGTGCTCAAACATTTGCAAGCATAGAAATGCAAAATTTAGACTGCCCCAACCTGGGTGCCTTGCATGACATCATCAACCTCAGAACTGGTCACATCACACATGATGCGGTTTCCTCCTTGGCCAGACAGATCATCCTAGTGAGTGATGTCACTAATGACATAATCAACAAAGTCATGTGTGATGTAATGATGTCATTTATGATGTCATGCAAAGACATCAGGACTGGACAGTTTAAACTTGAAATTTCTTTGAACATAAATGTTTGAGAACTCAAACGCTAGGCACTAATGTAAATTATTTGCCAATTAATACATATCTATATATGAAAAATAAGGGTTAGATTTATTTAAATAAATACATACTGTATTGTCCTGTGCTTGTTTGGTAAATTGATGCTGGCGTCATCACTGTAGATTCTGTAGACTGAGTCCCGTCTTCCTCCATTTTTATTAGCATCAGAAGACAGATCAGTAGAAATTTCCTAAAACATAGTATCAATGCAAAGTTATTACTAAATTGTCATTGAGGTCGATATAACCACTGAACAGAATGAAATAATTATTTTGTATCGATTACAACATATTTCAATGTGTATTACAAAACAGTAATTGAGTGAGAGAATGTGATGGAAATTTTAGAAAATTAACCTAACAATAGTTAGTACAATGTTAAACAAAAATCTGCACACCAGTCAAGACATAAGACTTGCTTCTCCCACAAGAAACACACATTTGCAGGGACGTTACTACCGCAAAGGATTCTGGATGGGCATATGCAAATTAGTTCAACAAAGAATCACAATTTTTCCCCACCATAACTTTTTGGGTTTTTGCCATCTAACAATAGATAGAATCGAAATCCTGAAGGATAAATATTTGCATAACCTTCCATAACATGACTGCAAATGTTATCTCCTATTACATTTTATACTGTACAATTTGCACCATCTCCATGTTGTTTGTCAAGCCATAGTGGGTGACTAACCTTACAAGCAAGCACTACATTACATCATTTACTGGGACAGAGCCTGTCAGAGCATAACCTACCTCTCCTCGCTCTCTCCAGGTTAGTGTGGAGGCTGCACAGGAGACTGCAGCATTCTAAGTGACATCATAATAGACTCATGCTGATTTTAGGCTGGTTGTGTATCATGGTTTCAGTATTAGTCATCACTGATATATATTTGTTTTTAGTACAGCATTTATTAAATTTGGACTCTAAGTCCCAGAAATCTTTGCATACAAAGAACGGTCACAGAATCATGGGAGTTGAATTTCTGCAACATTTCGGGGTGGGGGGGCAGAGTTTTAGATATCTGGTCTAGAATATCTGTAGATATCAGATAACCAAAATAGGAGACAAAAGTGAAAATATAATTTCTCACTCCACACTAAGTTCACGCACAATGCCTAGCAAGACACAGGGTAAGAGGTACCAGGAAAACTTCCTTTAGTTCAGAATGACAAGCTCAGGGTATCTAACACTTAAAAGTTATAATTCTGCTGCCATGGTCCACAATATGAAGTCATCACAGTATTAGCAAAGTTGTGCTTTATAGCAGGAACTCAATAATATTTAACCAGGAAAGGTACATTTACTTCACATAGTTTCCAGGTGCATTGTGGGATCGACACTGGTTCATTGTGGAGTTGAAAGGTTACTGGCACCTCTGGCAAGAGTTACTGGCACCTCCGAGCTGCAGACACTGGAATTACAAATCTGCTGCTGTTGGCACAGGGCAAACCACAATACTAAGTCATCACAATATTACTAGCTATTGTAGCAGGAAGTCGAAATATGTTTCACAGTATCCGGACTGCAATGGTAACCCAGCTGTCAAGACACAGCTATGAATAAAGAAGAATGCCAGATTCTCGACACTCACTGAGGAATACATAATCACCTTATCAACCAATGATAGATTATATAAATGTCAACTAGAACAATTGCAGAGCAACCACACAACACAATGCAGTGTTATTCTATAAGTGTTTAATGGAAGACTTCTAAAATACACATACAAAGGGAGTGATGCACCTAACTTTACTACTAATATTAGGAGATATATTATACTGAAATATTAGCTTGCAATCGGCTACTGCGAGCCCTCCCCCTTTCCCACAAAATAAACTTTCAATCTCCCCTCAATCCCTCTGCTCCTGTGCATCCAACTTGTCTGGTTACAAATACGTGTCTGTTACTCCATCCATTGTACGGCGTCTGTTACTCCATCCATTGTACGGCGTCTGTTACTCCATCCATTGTACAGAAGACTGACCGATCAGAAGTTTCATATTGAGAAGACTGTGTGGTGGGGTTCAGTCACACACCTCTGAGAGAGTCATAGTACATTCAGTGAAAGTTCTGCAGGGTTTTAGTGAAAATGAATATGCCAAGTGAATTTCAAATTTAAAGTACCACTATAGGCACCCAGACCACTTCAGCTTAATGAAGTGGTCTGGATGCCAGGTCCAGCTAGGATTAACCCTTTTTTCTATAAAAATAGCGGTTTCAGAGAAACTGCTATGTTTATAAATGGGTTAATCCAGCCTCTAGTGGCTGTCACATTGACAACCGCTACAGGCGCTTACGTTCTTCTCACTGTGATTTTCCTATGAGACTGGATGAATGCACGCACGGCTCTTGCTGCGCATGCGCATTCAGCCGAGGAGAAGGAGAGTCCCCCGCCCGGCGCTGGAGAAAGAGGTAAGTTTAACCCCTTCCTCTCCATCCAGACCAGAGTAGATGGACTAAAAGCTTAGCTGACTTAGAAGTTTTTTTTACAGTTTGTGTTTCTTGCCCTTAACCCCTTAAGGACCAAACTTCTGGAATAAAAGCGAATCATGACATGTCACACATGTCATGTGTCCTTAAGGGGTTAAAGAAACATTATAGGGTCAGGAACACAAACGCGTATTTCCCTATAGTGTTAATATAGCTAGTAAAAACTCATCTTATTTCAAGCTCTGCGTAGGTCCGCTAGCTCCGCCCCAATCCGCCACCTTGGCTGACATTATCAGAATTGATAATCTCTGCCAATCACAATGTTTTCCCATAGGAAAGCATTGGATTGGCTGAGATCATCAATTCTGATGATCTCAGCCAAGGAGACAGGATGGGGGCGGAGCCATTCACCATCTCCTCATAGAGTTGCATTGAAGCAATGTATCTCTATGGGGAAAGTTCAGCTTCTCCATGCCTGAGAAGTGGCCACTAGAGATGTTCCTAGGCTGTAATGTAAACACTGTCTTTTCTCTAAAAAGACCGTGTTTACAACAAAAAGCC
>OW240915.1:26291656-26300746 GCA_933207985.1 Pelobates cultripes
TATGGACTCACTCACTCACTCACTCTATGTATCTCTGTCTGTCTCTCTCTCTATTGGAGCTGTATGGACTCTATCTATGGACTCACTCACTCTATGTATCACTCTCTATCACTCTGTCTGTCTCTCTCTCTCTATTGGAGCTGTATGGACTCTATCTATCTATGGACTCACTCACTCACTCACTCTATGTATCTCTGTCTCTCTCACTCTGTCTGTCTCTCTCTATTGGAGCTGAATGTAGCGGCCGTGGGTGGCGGTGGCGCAGACCAGCGCCCTCTAGCGGTGAATGGCGGGCGGTGCAGGGCCTGGCACACAGCGAGCGTGTGACGGACTCACCCTATCAGTCAGTGGCGGTGGGCCGTGCCGCGAGCTCTCTACGTAACGGGCCTCGTCACAGGCGGCGGGGAGGACGGCTCCGGGCGGTGTGAGCAGTACACGTAACCGGGTGCGTCACCCGGAGGGAGGGAGGAGGGAGGAGGGAGGGAGGAGGCAACGTCACGGCACCCAGGGGGGAGGGAGGGGGAGGGGGGAGCTGGCACGCCCTGCGTCACGTGACTGCGGTTACACGGAGCACGAGCGCCCTCCCGCGCCACCTGCTGGCCACGGCTGGTAACTAACCCAACTCTGGCCGCGGTTAGAACAGCGCCATCTAGCGGCTGATTTAGAGTATAACAGACAGTTACTGTGCATGGACACATGGTCACTCCTACAATGTGATAGGCAGTCCATGAATAGTGCTGCCTCTACATTGTAGCATTATGGAGGGATGTTCATTTACTAATGGCTGCTCTCTTTAGGGATCTGTGTTTTATTAATATATTGATTTATTTCATAATATTATTTGGGTATTCCACTATAATGGCAGCTCCCAGCTTGTCCTTGGTACCCGGAGTACCAGACAGACAGAGCAGCTTTTTTTGGCACAGCAGGATTTGGGGGGCCGCTTAGTACCTCCAGATCCTGCAGCAGGTCATTTCAGGTGATTCGTGACTGGAAGTTGAAAACCTGAGGTGTGAGCAGCAGTAAAACAGGTTAAATGTTTAAAAATAAATAAAAAACAGTATCAATCCCGTGTGTTAGGTGCACAGGGAATCCATTCTATCGATCAGAGGGGGAATTCATCAAGGGGTCACCAACGCTTTTACCTAAAATTTTTGGCAATTTAAAAAAAAAAAATTATTTACTAAAGAGGGAATTGCAGTGAATTCCAAGTTGTGGGGATATTTATGGGATAATAATAGTAACAGTGAGAATTGCCCACTAATTCAATTCTCAGATCCCAAAGAACGTTTATCGTAAGTGAAATGTATTTCATATAATTAATATCACAATGTATAAAAATAGATTTTATTTATGATAATCAATAATTAACAAATAATATTATGTAACATGCATAACAATAATCAATGAATATTCAGTATAAAATTATATGCAATACAAAGGAATGGGTATTACGTTTCAATGGCTAAAACAGCATTATCTGTCAAGACTTATTTATTACCATCTTTAACACAGACTGAAAGTAAAACTTTTCACACAGAGAACAGAATTCCTCAGAGTGCAGCGTAAGGTCGTAAAGTTTAGCAGACAGTTAGAATAACCCTTTCAATGCTGGCTAGATCTCCTAGGTAGTTAAGATCTATTCTTATGTATTTTTAAATAAAATAACATTTAAACCAGTTCACTAGTCATTTTCTTAAACCATCCATAAGAGAATTTACCACATTATATAAGCAGATTTTTAATTTGTCTAAAAGATATCTATCTTAATTTAGAGCAAATCAATACACCTGGATAAAAACAGCGGTATGCTAACACGTGATAATATCACATCAATATATAATTATTCTTAATTCCACCTGCAGAATGGAATGTTTATAACTATATATTCTTAGTTAACTAAGATTTCTTAATATGGAAATCTGACCGTGCTTTATCCAGTCATATATAATGCTATTAATACATTTTAATTAATTTAATTAATTAAATGAAACCAGTATAATTACCAGTTGAGTAGATATTTCATCCGATTGGTAGTCTCTCTGCATGGAGGTGTTGGTTAGAAAGTCAGTAAATTCTAAGTGTTAGAGTTTTAGGAGTAGAATGTTAGTCTCAGATGTTGTCCGAGTTGGAATCCCCAAACTTCCAATTCCTCTCTTTTCTCTTTTTCTTTGCATATGTCGCATCTGCCTCCTCTCGTGTCTTCCTATCTTCCCTTTGTCCTAACTTTTAAAGGGCCAGACTCTCTGTACGTCATCAGTTGATAACCCAATAGAAGCACTAGAGGTGTGGTTATCTTCCAGATCGCAAATTAGTTATTTGGTCTGTAGAGGGCAGTCTTGTCCCACTAAACATACCTATCCAGGAAAGAGTTAACTTTTCCTGGTGGCCATTTTGACGTCATTTTGCGTTATCTTTATAGCGCCATAATTCAAAATTTCAAAGGGTTTCTTAAATTTTGTCCAGACTTAGCGTCTGCAATTCCTGCCATAATTTCTGATATGACAGATCATGAACTAAGTTTACCCTTTTCCATACAATGGTACCTTATATGTATAGACAGTTAAATATTAAATTATTTAATCTTCTCTGTCACAATTGTCTGGGTTTAGATTTGATTATATTCCATTAGCATTTTAGACAGTCTATCCAACCCCCTTCCTTATCACTTGTTTGTATATACTATGCATTCCTCAGATCTGGGAAAGTGGTTAGCTTACAGATAGAAATATAGTGTCTTTTTGTTAACTTGAAATAACAAAATGGAGTCTGGTCTGTTCAGAGTGACTCAGAATATACACTTTTAGTTTCTATCATAGCACAAAAATGTCTGCCGATATAAATACTCTGACATAACCCCCCTTTAGTGCATTTCATAGCCAAAATTAATTTAGCTTATGAATAAGCACTATAGAAGTTATCAGACATATTGTGCAATCACGTCATTTCTAACATAGGCCGTGCGTGGAATGAACATTTTTGTATATATTTGTACCTGTAAAAGTTTTGAACTTTACACTTAGTACAATCAACCATAATATCATTATTACATAGTACATTATTTTCATTTGAAAAATGTCTTTGGGAGTTACATATGGTATGGCCAATAAAAAGCAAATCTCCATACGTTCCGGATCAATTAAGAGAGGTATAGCGCTCCCCATCTCAAAGGCCAGATTTAATTGCATAGGCTCAATTGTCTCTCCATCCACATTGGCAAGCATCGCATGAACAATATCCTTGGATACAAAATACAGAGGTATGCGTCCCCCTGCCAATTCGATCATTCCAGTTTGCACTTCGTCAAGAAAAGCAAGTGTGTGGAACAATATTGGGTCATGCAGAAATAGAAGTTCACGCTTAAATAAGTCATGACTTTGGTGCAACTCAGTGGATTTGGCAATTAATTCCGAATGCAAATTTGTTGTAACGACTGTGTCTTCCACAATAGTTAACACGTCTTGGAGAAGTGTTCTTTGCTGTTGTATCACCTGATGAATATCGTTAATGTGTTGCTTTAGCGCATAGATTTCCATATCCAGCTTTTGGACAGTAATAGAGTTGGCTGCAGACATTCCAGTTGCGACAACTGCACCGACAGTGGCACAAACTAATGCAACAATTATAGCGGTGAGGAACCTTTTGGGTCGGTTGCTCATCGGAATAGAACTGGATACAAATGGTTTCCGGGCTTGCTCCAAGATGTTTCGCACACGGTCCTGTGCTCTTTGGAGGTGCATCTGGTACCAAGTCTGTAACTCAGGAAGCTGCATCGATGAAATGTTGTATGCCTTCTCGATGGAAATCTTGGGGTCCAAGCTGATGAACACACGTCTGGTCAGGATCCTCTTCTCTGTTAAGATGAACCCTGGTGTCTCTTGAATCAGGATGCCGGAGGATGGTCCCATCTCTGCGATCGGGTCGGTCCGTAGCTCTTGGCACAGGAGCAGTACGATCCAGAAACACGCCACATCCTTCTTGGACATCTTTCGACAGTCACGGATCAGGAACTCGTTTCAGACTTATCTACTAATGATTCAAGGTTTGTTAAGCATACAAACTTATAACAGTGTGACATCACTTGGCCTAGGACAACACATTATTACGATTCATCAACATATGTATTCTGTCTAATTCTATTTTTATAACTTCATCCCTCACTACATTTATTACTGACTCTTCAGCAATTTGCCTATAGCAGTTAAACAAGCTAGTAACCTGCTTATAAAATGTAGTTATTGGATGGCAAGGAAATGGTTAATGACATGAACGTACATGAGATCATGGCACATCACAACATTTCACATCATACTATACCACGTGAATCAAGCATTCATCCAGGTTAGTCGTTCACCCTTCTGCGTCTGAATCCACACCTATAATCCTTAATTGAGATTTAGGATGACAAGCACGCAACTGGTTAATGTGAACCCACTTTTCAATAAAATCACCATCCTTAGGAATTTTTATCTTGTACGCTACTGGGGAAATTTTGTCAATAATGACATATGGCCCTTTCCAAGAAGGTAAAAATTTCTTTTCCTTGACTTGATTTCGCGCAAAGTTATACAGATAGACTTGATCTGTTATCTCATATTCCTTTTTCGTGGTTTTTAGATCGTAATAGGTCTTAACCCCTGTCGCTGCTTTTTCTAGATTCTTTTGGGCAAAAGCAAACGCATGCTGTAAATGCTTGCGCAAATCTTCGATATACTGATGCGTAGTGGCAGCATTGATCAAGTTATGATCCGAAGTACGATATAGTAAATGCTGTGGTAAAACCATCTTTCTTCCTGTCATCAATTCGAAAGGTGACAATTTGGTAGCAGTGCTAGGTGTGGCTCTAATCGCCATTAAAACTAGGGGCAATTTAATGTCCCAGTCTTTACCAGACTCCTTAACATACTTCTTCAGAATATTAACAATAGACTGGTTATATCGCTCTACCCCCCCGCTAGACGCAGCGCGGTATGCAATATGTAGCTTTCGTTTAACACCTAGAATGTTCCACATCTTAGCCATTACTTCGCTGGTAAAATGACTACCTCTGTCTGACTCAATTCTCTGAGGCAGACCAAACCTGGAAAAGACATGGTTAATCAACAAAGTGGCGCACACGGTACTCGTGTTCTCTTTACAAGGCAAACATTCTATCCACTTTGTGTACATACATGTAACGGTTAACATGTATTTGTTACCTCTTGAAGATCTTGTTACGGGACCTATAAAGTCAATTTGAATATCAGACCAGGGTAATGACACCCCCCTCTTCTGAAGTGGTGCACGATGGGTTGGACCATGGGGTTGATATTGCGGACAAATCAAGCATCCCTGACAGTATGTCTTAACATCCCCTAACATGTGTGGCCAATATGCATAATCACGCAATATCTCATATGTGATCTTATCACCACGATGCCCAGATGTAGGTGCATCATGTGCGTGTTGGAGCATTAACACTCTGTATACAGTTGGGACTACCCATTGTTGTATACCATGTTTAGAAGTTCTGACCAGTAACCCATCCATGATACTAAATTGGACTTTATATCTCATCAAGATTCGTAAATCTTCATTATCTTTGCAATCCTCATCTGTGATGGGATTGGCAGTAGGGTCTTCTATATGTCTATAGAATATGCCTATGGCGGGATCATTCTTTTGACTAGTAATCAGGTCCTCACTAGGAGCTTCTTGACTCCATTGCACGACATTTAAGTCGGCATTATCTCTAGCCTGACGTCTAGTTATGGCGTCAACATGAATTGAACCCATAAGATCATCAATGTTTAGGGTTTCACCATTGATGGCAGCTTGTTTTGCCAGTGAATCAGCTAAGTCATTACCATCCTTATCAATACCTTCTATTTTAGAATGGCCTTTGGTTTTCTTCCAATATATGGTTAAACCATTTTCCTTAACCAGTTCATCGATTTTACAAAACAATTTCCCATGTTTAACAGGTTTGTTATTGCTTTTCAGCATTTGGTTACGTTTCCAGCTAGGCAGATATTCGACGAAACTGTTGCGAACATAGTTAGAATCAGTTATAATAACAAATTCTTTGATACTATATTCTATTGCCATTTGAATGGTCTTATATACTGCACAGAGTTCGGCTATCTGACTGCTTTTGGGACCAATATTGTATCCTATAGATACATTGGGATAATCACCTGTCCAGGCGATTCCGATACCTGCAACTAACTTCCGTTCTGCACCAATGACGTGGTGATATGAACAGCCATCAATGTATACCCACGGTAGTGGTCGACAGTATTCCTCGTCATAAACTTTATAAGGGGATAGCAATTGCTCTTCTAGGAAGTCATCTCCGGTGTCATTATCATCCAGAGATGGAGCAGTACAGTCATGTAATTCTGCTAAACCTTGGGCAACTGTGCTTCTCTTATAATGTTTATAACGGACTTCTAACGACCATCCCTGTAAGGATAGAGTCCATGCAGTAATCCGACTGTTAGAGAGATTACCATCTCTAATTCTTTCACTCTGCAGATACTGTAGAGGTTGGTGAGCTGTTTCTACAATTATTTTCTCACCTTGGATATAGCTACGAAAATTTTGTAGTGCCCAGACAGTCGACAGTAACGCCTTCTCACACGTGTTGAATTTAACTTCAACAGGTGACAAAGTCTTGCTAGCATATGCAATAACCTTGTTTAAACTGTCCTGCTTCTGATACAGAACAGCACTTATGCTTAAATCGGTATATCCTGTCTCCAGATAGAAAGGTTTACCGCCCTCTAGGTATGCTAAACAGGGTGCCTGAGTGAGCTTCCTCCTCAGTTCACTTACCGCTTGGTCCTGAGGCTCCCCCCAGTTCCAGGTAGTTTCCTTTTTAAGCAGGTGTAGGAGTGGTTTAGTTATTTCTGCATAGTTATCTATAAACTTACGGGAGTAGTTAGTCATACCAAGGAACGATCTTAATTCCCTGATGTTTGAAGGTGTTTTAGCCTTTAGTACGGCTTCAACCTTCTTCCTCTGGGGGTTTAATCCTTCAGAAGTTACCTCATGTCCAAGGAAATTGACATGGGTGCGACACCATTGTGCCTTTTGTAAAGACAGTTTAATCCCTGCCTCTCTTAACTGAGTGAGAACATGTCTAATCTCTAAGATATGCTTATCAAAGGAAGTGCTTTTCAGCAAGACATCGTCGACATATGATAACGTTCCTCTCTCGAATGCGTCAGGCATAGCTTTATGCATGAACACAGCGAATTCATGACCAGAGTTTATGTAACCGAAAGGCATACGGGTCCAGGTATACTGCTGCTTTCCAAATGTGAAGGCCAATTTGTATTGGTCTTCATTATGAACTGGTACAGTCCAATATCCCTGCGCACAGTCAATGGCAGTGAATATTTTGGATCCCTGCATTTGTACCAAACATTGGTCTATGTATGGCATTGGCCAACCAGACATATAGACGCGTTTATTTAGCTGTCGTAAGTCAGCGCATAAACGCCATTGTCCATTAGGTTTCAGAATCCCCAAGATTGGATTATTATACGAACTGTGCACTGGACGTATAATGCCCCTTTCCTTCAAATTCTGAATGATGTCTTGTAGACCATCATATGACGCTAATGGGAGTCTATATTGTTTGATAAATACAGGTGGTAAATTTGGATCAGTTTGTATTCTGGCTACGTGGAGGTTAGTTAACCCACAGTCGTAAGAATCTTTGGCAAAAATATCTTGGAATTCCAAAAGGATTTCCTTTAGCTGTTGCCGCTCAGCATCGTTGGAGCAACCGTCAGCTAAAGATATTTGCTCTCCTAGCCTTTCCTGAAATCCTGGAAAGATTTCAGGCTGGCCTATCTCATAAGCTTCTTCAAGCCTAGAAGTTAGGTCAGTTCGGTGTTGACTTACCTTTTCTCTTTGGTCGTGATACTCTTGTGATTCCTGCTCATTGAACGTATGATCGAAGGTGATAGATGCTTCTTCGATTTTACACGAGCCTTCTTCAACATTGAAGGGATACACAGATAGGATAGTGAATAATCCTTCTGGGGAGGAATGGAATATTTGATCGACAATTTCGTCCTCAGTTAAGTATTCTTCAGGGATGAGGCCTATAATTTGGTTCTGGAAACCAAATGTATAGTACTCAGCATCCAATGCTAGACCTAATAATATTCCTTTTGGTAAAGTAACACTATTGGGTGTAACATTGTTGACCATGATATAGGTGGGATTCTTACCAATACTTACCATTGGTGTATGTGTTACCACTATCCCTAATTGTTGTATCCTGTTGGATAAACAGATTAGGGCATCAGAGTTTTCCAATCTCTGACCCTCCTTGACCTGTAGGGGTAAAAGAAAATTACTTGTCCCCTGTGGGATGGTTATGTCATCAGGAACTTGGATACTTACCGCATATGGGAGTATTTGTCCTGATTTCAGGGCGTTTTCCTCGTGAAGGTATCCACAAAGATTACCTTTTAACCTTGTCCACAAATTGGAATTAATCAGGTCAAGGTGTATGGCAAAGCGATGTATGACATCATTGCCAACGTAAACCTGATAGCGAGGTTCGTCTATCACTAGGAATAAATGTTTAACTGTTTTATTTCCGATGGAAATAGATAGTAAACATTTTGCTATCACATTGTAACTCTCTGATTCGCCATCCAGATTCTGGATCCACCTGTCATGTGGGGAAGTGTACCTGATCATTTTAGGATTAGCGATCTGCCTTAACAGACTTCTTCTAATATAGCTGTTTTCACTCTTTAAGTCCAGCTTTGCATTCCTACTTCTTCCTAAGTCATGTATTTGCATAGGAAAGAATAAATTGTTATTAACCCTTTCAATTCTGGCAAGGAATTGAGCATGACCTGCCAGATCTACAGATTCGACATAGTCCCTGTGGAGAGAAATGGTTAAAACATCACCTTCCAGAGAGACATTCTGGATCCTCTCTGGAGCAATTCTTACGGAATGCTCATCTACAGGTGCGATTGCATCATTCACCTGCAGGATAGTCACGTCAGGCGACTGACTATTCCTAAAATGTACCTCTATCGAGTCAGGTCTTTCTTCTATCACATGGCAGTTACGATC
>OW240915.1:26300846-26338346 GCA_933207985.1 Pelobates cultripes
ACTTCCATTAAACAAGTTTTTCGTAACCCTACTCCAACCAGAGGGGTTTTCGGCAGGGCTGGTCGCCATCGGGGCCGAGCCATCAGCCGTTTCTGGCCTACAGGCCCCAGGAATCAAACTTCTCAGTCGTTCTTCCCATCGAGACCACCCTTCTCGAGAGGAACCTTCAGACCCAGAGGAGCTCGTACCCGCGGACGCGGGCGCTTCAATACAGGTGAGCACCCCTCAAGTACCATTGTGCCTCTCCCCTGTTACTGCTGGCAGACTGTCTCTTTTTTCGCAGAACTGGGAAAAGATATCCTCCGATGCCTGGATCCTTCAAACGATCAGGGGATACGAGATCGATTTCGCGCACACACCGACCCAATCACGTCGACCACAACCGATACAAACGTCGGTGGAACTCACCAAGCTCATAGACGACGAGGTCCGAGCACTATTCCTCAAAGGGGCAGTCGAATTTGCCCCCGACGACACGGGTTTCATCAGCAACATATTTCTAGTTCAGAAAAAGACAGGAGATTACAGACCTGTCATCAACCTACGCGAACTGAATTCATTCGTAGCCTACAGACATTTCAAAATGGAGGGCATACATCTCCTCAGAGATCTACTACTGGAGCACGATTGGTTCACACGCTGGATTTAAAGGATGCCTATCTGTCAGTTCCGATGGCACAGTCCAGTCGACCTTTCCTTCGATTTCACTGGAAAGGACGCACATGCCAGTTCACGTGCCTCCCATTTGGTCTCAGCTCCGCCCCTTGGTGCTTCACGAAGCTTCTGAAGCCAGCCATGGCGCATTTACGGACAAGAGGGATCCGATGCCTGATCTATCTAGACGATATACTTATTTTCTGCAACAACGACTCCAAACTGCGTTCTCAGACGAAATTCATAGTGCACTTTCTGGAATCCTTGGGTTTCATCGTGAACATGGAAAAGTCAGCTCTCTCCCCATCGAAAGTGGTGCAGTTCCTCGGATTCGAGATAGATTCAGTAACATGCACACTCCGCCTTCCCAAGACGAAGATTGCGAATATTCGGAAGGAGATACGGCGTTTTCTTCGGAAAGACATGGTCCCTCTGAGATTACTGGCCAGGATTGTCGGCCTACTTTCATCCTCCATTCAAGCAATTTTCCCGGGACCCCTCCACTACCGAGCCATGCAAAGGCTGAAAGCTCACCACCTGAGACAGGGTCACTCATGCGATCAGGATAACCGCGGAAGTGCGGACGGAACTCCGTTGGTGGCTGCTCCACATGGAGGCTTGGAACGGCAGAGCCATATTCGGTTCGAACCCGGATTTCATCCTGGAATCGGATGCCAGCCTGTGGGGCTGGGGAGCCCACTGCGCACACACATCCACAGGAGGTCCCTGGTCGGAGGAAGAAAAGTCACTACACATCAATTGCCTGGAGTTGATAGCCGGCTCATTCGCCATCCGCAGCCTGGCCAAACATGTGTCCAACTGTTGTATACTGCTACGCATGGACAACATATCGGCAGTCCAATACGTGAACAGACTGGGAGGAGCCAGATCACGGACATTGACGGAGGCTACCAAGGACATCTACCAGTTTTGTCTCCCTCGCAACATAACCCTCAGAGCGGAATACTTACCAGGCCTCAACAACCTCACGGCGGATTGGTTCTCTCGTCATTGGCGGGACTCCAGCGATTGGCATCTGGACACGGAGATCTTCAATACGGTGAGATCGATCAGGGGACCACTCCACATAGACCTCTTTGCCTCACGCACGAATACGCAACTACCGAGGTACTACAGCTGGTTGCCGGATCCCCAGAGCGAAGCAGTGGATGCCTTTCTACAGCACTGGCCTTCGATGGGAGCGTATGCCTTCCCACCTTTCTCGATGTTAGCAAGAGTGCTCCACAAACTACGCACATCCAAGACATTGCTGATCCTGATCACACCCTTATGGAGAAGCCAGGCATGGTTCCCCGACTTGCTCGCACTATCTCACGACCACCCGCTGGTCTTACCAACGTTCTCCACACTCCTTACGAATCCGGATGCGGAACCTCATCCTCTCATACTTCAAGAACGTCGAGTTGGTAGCCTGGACGCTTTCAGGGGATCTTGGGCAATCCCAGGCTTATCGCAAACGGCTAAGGACCTCCTTTGGGACTCTTGGGCACCAGGGACTAGACGTAACTACATGGCAGCATGGAATGTATGGGACCGCTGGTGTTTGGGAAGGAGCCTCGATCCCTTTACAGCACCTGTATCAGACATACTGAATTTCCTTTCCACTTTGTTTTCCAACGGGAAATCATACCGATCCATTAACGTTACACGATCCGCTATATCGGCGGCTCATGTTCCAGTTAACGGGAATCCAGTGGGTCAGGAAGCCTTAATATGTCGACTATTACGAGGGATCAAATTGGCTAGACCACCGACACCGAGGTATCGCCAACTGTGGGATGTGGACGTGGTCATTAGTTTCATTCAGAACTGGCCGGAGAACGCTGACCTATCACTCAGACAATTAGCAGCCAAACTTACCTTATTGTTGTGCTTAGTCTCTTTCCGACGGGTATCGGATGTTCGGGCTTTCGACGTGGACGGATTTACGATAACGCCCGTCGGTGTTACGTTTTTGATATCCCGAAGGACTAAGACGGACTCCAAATCCGTGTCCTACCCGTTTTTTCCGGCGGTTCCTCGTCTTTGTGTCGTCTCCACCTTACTCCGTTACGTGGAGGTTACGGCGCCGCTTCGGGCTACCGGATCGGGACAGCTGTTAATCTCGTATACCAGACCATACAAGCCAGTGACCACTACTACGTTAGCTAGATGGATACGATGGCTGCTGTCACTAGCCGGGATAGATGCTAGTTTCGGGGCCCATTCGGTTCGAGGGGCGGCGGCTTCTAAGGCCTTCTCGGCGGGTGCCTCCCTTGCGGACATTCTACGTACAGCGGATTGGACCAGAGAGAATACCTTTAGGGTGTTTTACTTTCGCCAATCATCACACGCGTCCTTAGCGTTTTTACCCCAGCGTTAAAAATGCAAAATAGGAAGCCTCCTGTCATGTAATAAAATTGTAGATTATGCTAGCGTAGTGTACAGATAATCTTAATTTTAATAATGACAGGAGGCGAGTATTTTCCCCCCCTTTTTTCTTGGTCATTCCCTCCCTATACTCTGAGGTTTCACACACTATTTCAGTTAGCTATGGGTAAAAACTGGGATAAGGGACGCTTAAACCAGATGTCATTTACTATTTAGTTCAGTTATCAGATCAGACTATACCTCTCTGTGTACATAGGATTATGTGACTGTTAGTAATGCTAACGTTGAGGTGTTACTTTTAGAATTTAGATACTACAGGAGTTTCTTGCTAGAGTTAAGACTAGACTTAAAGGTTGATATGCGGACGACAGTCGTTTTCCCACGCCTTTCACCTTTTTTCTATGTCTTTCAGCTTAATCTCACTTCATGAGACAGAAGTCGGACCCTAGACATTCTCTACGTTCCACAAGTTTCCACAAGTTGACAAGTTGACAAGTTATTACGTTCAAGTTTCTGCATTTACGAAAGAATTGTCGCTTTCCGGCATGATCACAACAAAGAAAGAGGAAATGGGAAGCCTGTCAGGGACTTATATACAAGAGATGCTGGACTCTGATTGGTTAAACTTTTTCTTTTCTGATTGATTGACTTGTGCTGCTGGAGGCATAAAGTAAAGAAAGTTTATGCAAAATACTCGCCTCCTGTCATTATTAAAATTAAGATTATCTGTACACTACGCTAGCATAATCTACAATTGTTACTTCAAAAGGAAAAGATGCGAAATTGCACTAAATCAGAGTTGATTGAGGGTGAAACATAGCTCCAAAGGTCAACCCCTGCCTCTTAAGTAAAGGGGAGAAAATCTCCTAAGCAATCCCAAGTAGTGGGCACATCACCTGCAAATACCCGACCCCTTGTAGTATAGCTATGTGGTAAAGGGAGAAAAAGTAAATAAATAACGGAATAAAACGAAAAAGCCCAGATCTAGTAGTTAAATTATAAATATCAAAGTGAACAAGATATATCTAAATAGGCTTGTTTGTTCAGAGTATACAGAAAGGAGAAAGAAAGAAAAGAGGTCCGCCTAGCTTCTAAATCAAACGTGTAAATTAATGTGAAGAGTAACTAAATAGGCTGGGCTCTTTACTAAATTCTGAAAGGGAGAAGTCTGCCTAAGTCTCCGTCAAACATTCGGTAGAAAGTAGCTGGCTAGGTAAAAGACTTCTGACTACCTCTCTAGAAGAAAGAAGGAGTCTGCCTAAAGCTCAGTCAACCTTAGAATAAAGTGGAGACTAACTGGCTAAGTAAAACTTCTAACTAGCTCACTAGCTCAACGCGCGTTTCGGCGCTGTGTGGCGCCTTTTTCAAGAGCGGCAAAAAGATCCCCTTGCCGCCAGGGTTTAAAAAGGGCTAGTGCCCGCCTCTCCCGTGACGTCACGGCCGAACGCATGAGGCCATGTCACGGGAGAGGGAGGAGCCAAGGGGTGCTCGGACCGGCAGATATGCCGGTTGAAAAAAAGAGAGAGGGGAGGACCCTGATAGGGCTTATATCAGTGTAAAGAGTGATGTGTCTCAATTGAGACATTTATATTCATCCCATAAAGGCACTGCCTTGAAAACTGAAAGTTCTCAAAGAGGGAATCATAAGATAAATCAAGAGGTATAGTTACAAATGTAGAGAGTGATTCACTCACTTTGAAACCAGACTAAAAACTAATCTAGATAAATTTCAAAATAACATTAAGATACGTAAACATCAAAAGTTTGTGAGAGACTCAAGAGACTATCAAACAAATAGAGTCTATCAACATTTCAACCGTAGAGTCAGGACAAACTCTAACAATTATTTAACATCAGACTATGAGTCTTCCGACACTGATAACGATACTTCCAGTGGAACACTAACTGACCAACAACCACAGACCTCAACAACTTCCACATATACCAACCCTAAAGGAATCCTTAAAAAAGGGGTGAATTTTTTAGAGATGGGCCATATGGATGGCATGCAAACCCGAAAAAACAGATATCCCACACGGGACAGGGAAGGAAACAGGGACAGGAGACCCGGAAGGAGAAGATTTTGACCCAAGAAAACTGTCGAACAATGGACCAAAGAGTCATTAACCTTTCAAAACAGATCCTGAACAAAGACCACCTTTCACTTCTAGAGAAAGGGCTCTCTTTCGTACCAGTACCTCCCTTAAATAAATTTATGTGGGTAAAAGATCTTCATCTGTTTGCCCGGAAACTTGCTCTACATAAATTCCATGAAATCAATAAAGAAAAGAAAGCTAAATCCCACGGTATGTCCAATAGAGAATATGAATGTCTCATGACTCTTATGGACCTATGGGAAGAAAGTAATGAAACTAACCACTTAAAATACACTGATTTAAAATTAAAAAGTAAATTCACCCCATATCTGGGAAATTATCGTAATATTGATCTCTTTCTTGAAACAATGAAAAACGAAATTGATAAATTAGACATTCGATCACTTGATCTTCACTCTAACATGAACTTGTCAAGTAGGGAACAAATGGCGCTTAAGTCCCTGAGAAACAATTCAGAGATCATTATAAAACCCGCGGACAAAGGTGGGAACATAGTCATGATGGATGTCACTGATTATGTTTCAATGGTTCTCAAAGTGTTGGAAGATGAAAATACATACAAAATTTTAAAATCTGACCCCACGAATGACTTTCTTAAAAAGTATAGGGAGATTTTGGATGGGGGTCGCAGTAGAGGGCTGCTATCAGGGGATGAATATGCATTCATCCTCAATTGCCATCCGAGGATAGCGACCTTCTACTGCTTGCCCAAAGTACATAAAAATATGACTTCACCTCCTGGCCGCCCCATCGTCTCGGGCATAGAAAATCTGACACAGAATGGCAGTATTTATATCGATAAAATCTTACGACCATTCGTTGAAAAACTTCCTTCCTTTCTTCAGGATACGAAACAGACCCTGGCCCTCCTACTAAATCTGGAAGTACCCCCCATGGCCAAACTATGTAGCTTAGACATCGAAGCCCTATATTCATCCATTCCTCACTCTAATGGCATTCGCCATATACGCCATTTTCTGGAACAACGAGGTACAGCATTTACAGCACACACCTCTTTCTGTTTGGAGCTTCTTGAATTTATTCTCTCACACAACTACTTTTCATTCAAAAATAAATACTATCATCAAACTAGGGGGACTGCGATGGGGACAGCTTGTGCCCCATCGTATGCTAACCTCCACTTAGGTTGGTGGGAGGAAAACCTTTTTCAACATCCTGAAATCTCTCAATATCTCCCTTTGATTTTTCTTTGGCGTCGCTACATCGATGATGTGCTCATAGTGTGGCTAGGGAATTCACAAGAGTTCAATGAGTTCGTTTGTATCCTTAATATCAACGACGAAAACCTCAGATTCACAAATGAATTTGGGGGCAATAGCTTGAATTTTCTGGATTTAACGCTTTCCATAACAACTGAAAACAAAATACATACTACCCTTTATCGCAAACCCTCGGCGACTAATAACCTTTTGAGATGGGACAGCTTTCATCCGATACCGCTCAAAATGGGTATTCCGACAGGTCAATACCTTAGGGTCCGTCGTAACTGCAGCACCATTGACGAATTCAAGACAAAGGCCAAAGAACTAAGAGGCTACTTTAAAGCCAAAGGTTACCCTAATAGGTGCCTCAAACGTGCATACCAGAGAGCACTCGACTCAGACCGTAACGTCTTACTGAGTGGGGACACCCTTAAACCATCAGAGACCCCTAAGAATAATATACGCCTAATTGCCACCTATGATGCAGGATGGGAAAATATTAAAAGTTCCCTTAGACGTTTTTGGCCACTGCTAACTAATGACCAGCACCTTCAAGAAGTATTGGCTCCTAATGTCTCCATCACAGCTCGGAGAGGAAAAAACTTACGTGACCTCTTAGCCCCAAGCCATTTTAAAACGGCCATTTCATCCTCCACAACATGGCTTCAGACCCGCTTGACCGGCACCTATAAATGCGGGAGGTGCATCTCATGCAAGTTTATGAAAAAAGACTCCAAAACTGTCAAAGACAGTATGGAGAAGGAGGTTTTTGCTATAACCTCCTTCTTCAACTGTAATACATCAGGGATTGTATATTTACTCATATGTGAATGTAATAAAAAATATGTGGGCAAAACATTCCGTCCCTTTAAAAAACGAGTACAAGAACACATTAGGTCTAGTAAATATGCAGCTGAAACCCCTATATCCCGGCATCTTCGCGAACACCACAATAGCGACCCCAAAGGGTTACGCTTTTGTGGTTTAGAATTGGTTAAAAAGAACCCTAGACGTGGTGACTACGACAGATTTCTCAGACAAAGAGAATGTTTCTGGATCTACCGATTGAAGACCCTAAGCCCCAATGGTCTGAATGAGGGGTTCTCGTTTTCTCCCTTCTTATAATGTCCATACACACCACATTTAATCCTGTTCTCTTTAATTTGTGTGCTCCTCACACATACACACCATATATTATCCTGTCCTCTTTAATATGTGTGTTTCTTTAAAACCCTCAATTAATACTTTGATTCAGTCTTCATTTCAATGTATAACTCCTATTGGTTTGATCTAGATTCCTCTACTTACTTTAAGTATGATAGGCATTTGTGAGGATTCTTTTATTAAATATATGAGACTACTAAAAGCAGTTTATGCTCTCTCTACATTTGTAACTATACCTCTTGATTTATCTTATGATTCCCTCTTTGAGAACTTTCAGTTTTCAAGGCAGTGCCTTTATGGGATGAATATAAATGTCTCAATTGAGACACATCACTCTTTACACTGATATAAGCCCTATCAGGGTCCTCCCCTCTCTCTTTTTTTCAACCGGCATATCTGCCGGTCCGAGCACCCCTTGGCTCCTCCCTCTCCCGTGACATGGCCTCATGCGTTCGGCCGTGACGTCACGGGAGAGGCGGGCACTAGCCCTTTTTAAACCCTGGCGGCAAGGGGATCTTTTTGCCGCTCTTGAAAAAGGCGCCACACAGCGCCGAAACGCGCGTTGAGCTAGTGAGCTAGTTAGAAGTTTTACTTAGCCAGTTAGTCTCCACTTTATTCTAAGGTTGACTGAGCTTTAGGCAGACTCCTTCTTTCTTCTAGAGAGGTAGTCAGAAGTCTTTTACCTAGCCAGCTACTTTCTACCGAATGTTTGACGGAGACTTAGGCAGACTTCTCCCTTTCAGAATTTAGTAAAGAGCCCAGCCTATTTAGTTACTCTTCACATTAATTTACACGTTTGATTTAGAAGCTAGGCGGACCTCTTTTCTTTCTTTCTCCTTTCTGTATACTCTGAACAAACCAGCCTATTTAGATATATCTTGTTCACTTTGATATTTATAATCTAACTACTAGATCTGGGCTTTTTCGTTTTATTCCGTTATTTATTAACTTTTTCTCCCTTTACCACAT
Source organism: Pelobates cultripes (assembly GCA_933207985.1). Taxonomy (NCBI): domain Eukaryota; kingdom Metazoa; phylum Chordata; class Amphibia; order Anura; family Pelobatidae; genus Pelobates; species Pelobates cultripes. Next base: position 26,309,365 of record OW240915.1, read on the forward strand.
AGCTATACTACAAGGGGTCGGGTATTTGCAGGTGATGTGCCCCTTTACTTAAGAGGCAGGGGTTGACCTTTGGAGCTATGTTTCACCCTCAATCAACTCTGATTTAGTGCAATTTCGCATCTTTTCCTTTTGAAGTAACAATTGCAGGATACATAGAACTAGTTATTAGATTTGATAACATTTCTGCTACTATTTAGCAATACACTTCCAATATTGCTACCCTGTCTGCCTCTGCAAGCACCTGTTATTACTTTTGAACTGTGGGGCTGACTACTATCTAGATAATTGAGATATCTGGGTATCTTTATATATTAGAAGATTTCTTCTGATCTTTTCCTATTTTTCTTCATTTATTATTTATACTTATGATCCTAGATCTATCTCACTAGTATAGTCAGCACCTCCCGCCCGGTCTATCTACTATCTATCCTAACGGGCGTTAGGAGCTTGCCACAAACTCCAGGGAACCACAACCCGTCTATTGGATGTTATTCCCACAATAGCAGTTTGACTATATATCGTGCAGACACTACATTTAACCTAAGATACTCGTGTAATACGTTACATTTAAGACACTCCACTAGGACGTGCTATTCAGGCTTATAACTTTGCCATATACGTAATCTTTTATTGTATCTGCCTTACTGCCTCCTATTTTGGTACTATAGCCCCATAAACCATGGGACATCCCCCTACCCTGGACCCCTTGTCGTATATGTAATATATATATATATATATACTTTTTCTATACGTCTCTTAATAAAGTATTTTTTATTTTTACATTCTATTACTTTTACCCTACTATTTTCTATTTGTGTAAACCTAGGGTTTCCATACTTTTTAATGTGGGCATACCCTTAGGTAGGGATGCTGTGGTAGATGGATCTTCGTTCCTCTCTCCACACACCCTTACCTTTGGGATTCTCTTCATTATGAATCTTTTCACTGATTTGATCTAATTCTCCTGATGCCGATCAGGGAAATTCACCTGTAACACTAACAGAGTTATTAACTAAAGTTTGAATGTCTCCAAACTGAATGGGGTTAAAACCATCCTGCTGCATACTGGGCCATTTTGAGGGCAAAATTCAGACATTTTCCACATTATTTAACAATGTTGTGATGTACTTGTGGATGCTCTGTGTTTAATCCTGGTGTACAGCCTCTGTTTGCTTGATTCTGGGTGCAATCCTCCATTCATCGCGAGTAGTTTCTGGGTCTTGATATCCATGGTGTTCAGCTCTTCTCTTGACCAAGATATAATATATACAGTTGTAATCAAAATTATTCAACCCCCCCATTGAAAATCAGGGTTATTGTCAAAATGTACAGACTTTCAGATGCTTGCAATAAACAAATCAAACAACAGCAATTGAAAGAGCTCAACATAGGTGATGCTTCGAGTAGTTTCCCCAAATTCAACTGAAAATGCAACTTATAATGGCTTCTCCAGTCTCAAAATTATTCAACCCCTTCATGGCGAGCATCTTTAGTACTAAGTAGTGAACACTTTTGCTGTTATGACCTGTTGCAAACGAGATGCATAGCCACCAGCTTCTGGCAGCGTTCCTGAGGAATTAAGAGCAATGGCCTCCAGTTCAGTAATATTCTCGGGTTTGCGTATTGCAACCGCCTTCTTCAAATCCCACCATAGATTTTCAATGGGGTTCAAGTCAAGTGACTGTGATGGCCACTGTAGAATTATCAAGGATTTCTTCTGCCACCAAGACTTGGTGGAATTTGAGGTAATCTTGGGATCATTACATTTGGGGAAACCACTTGAAGCATTCATTGAGTTGACCTATTTCAATTGCTTTTGTTTGATTCATTCATTGCAAAAAGCTAAAAGTCTCAGGACCTTATACTCAAACCAGTGTATTTTTAATTCAAATGATCAAATGTTGACAATTACATCTGTGACCAATGTTTAGGCCCCTCCTTGGGCCATTTTGAAGATCAAACATAATCATCAAAACAATAATTAACATATCAGTATTACTTACCAAGACAAATGAACCTCTCAAAGCTGCCAAAGAGCCCGGAAGTCGCTTCCTGATGACGTGTGATCCTATTAGTGAGAGTGCGCCAGTTTTCTACATTGTTTAATATATACAGTGATGGAAGCATCAAGGAATTTGGTTTGAAGGTAGAGTGCAAGTTTAATGAATATAGATATACATTAAACTGGCAAACAGACCTCAGGGGCGACTACCAAAGAAATCTCTTTGCTGCCATTTGGAAATAGCAGAAACCAATGTGGCTCAACGTGGTTTTAAGTATGTGTCTCAAGGTGTTGTTTTACAACCAGGGATTAAATCGTTTTCGCAATGGTTTAACTCTGAAGTTCGGGTTCCGATGCAATGATTCCGCTGCCATCCCCCCCAGGTTGAACCTGGTACCGGTGCAATGAGAACATCACATGACTCTCTTAGCCTATGCTTGGCCCCATTGAGAAAAGTTGTGCATGCAGTGTAGCCAAACACTATGTACTGTACTACTTCCTTACTGTGTAAAACACACCATTACATTTTCTTTAACTTCTAATTACAGAACTTTTATGGCCACCACTAAAGGCGCACTTGTAAATAATCACTTTTGAAAGAGGAGATTTGTTGAAAAGCACCAAAAAAAGTTGTTTTATTTATTTGAAGGGTTAGTGAATTAAATCCCAATTTATATTTAGCATATATATTGCTTTGTATTCTTTTTGAAAGAGGGCCTTTCAGCAAATTCTTTAAATCGGGGACCTTTGTTTTTGTTTTGCTTTTAATGAAAGGGATACTCCGTGTAGAGGTTATGTTGCCTATGGTCTATGTGCGCTATCCTCAGGTTATTTGTCACACTGTTTAGGAGTTTGTTGGCACAAAATAGGGATCTCCCTGGCATCCCCCTCTGCTACAATGATAAAAAGGAATTTAAAAATACACAGCTGTATTTTGTAAGTGTGTAGCATTAGTTGACCCCTCATCTTTGGGAACAAGGAAAATAATGCATTTTTACAATAGTAAGGTGTGTTATGATATCTCATGGCTTACAATCTAAATACACATATCATACATTACATATGGTTATAAGTAAATAAGCACACCTGGATTTACAATGAGTAGACACATTTAAGGCCGTAAGATTCTATAAATACCTTATATTAGCAGGAGTGGTTTATTCATGATAATAAATCATATCACATTACCAAGACCCTATTCTTAACATTTTGCCAATATTCTAAATGTTCACTCTCATCATGTTTACATTCAACTATTTTATATGAAATCTTCTATTATTAAACATAGGGTCCCCTGCCGCTGCATCTGCCAAGTAAGATTTTCTGAATGACTAGGGAACTGTAGGAAGACATATTAACAGATAGTGCAGAGTGTTTCTCCCTGATATGTTGTAATCTATTTATGAAAAAGTATAAAAATGTATCCATTAAGTTTTGTTTTGGCTAATGGTTGCTTATAGAGACACTTTAGACACCATAACCACTACAACTAACTGTAGTAGTTATAGTGCCAGGAGTCTATAGGTCTGTCCACCAATAAATTGTCAAGCCATTTATGAATTATTTAACACTCAGAGCTTGATTAACCATAAAAGGGACTCTAGGTGGATGCCAAGGGCACAGAGGTTGAAAAGGAGCCCCCATGTGAATAATGAAGAGGTGGCCCAAATTAGTAACCTGCCTACAGCACTGTAGGAACTTAAACTTTCTCTGACACTTACCTTGCTGTGTCATGTGTCTGTGGTCCTTCTGGTCTGTTAAAGCAGAAGTTCATATTTCTGCATTATCATGTCAGCTCATACCCAGTTTAGAAAGTATTAATTGCTGAGTAGCGGACAGCTCTTATTAAATGAAAACTGTGTAAACCTGGTACGAGCTGGTATTATAATGCTCAAATATGAACTTCCACTTAATCAGACAAATCCAAACTGGAAGGATCGCGGGCGCCCAACCCAGCAAGCTTAGTGTCAACTGTTTGAAACAATTTGGGAGATAACTGTCTTAAGATAGTTTTTGATTGCATTGGTATTGTCAATGAAATTCCAACACAGTCAAAATAAGTGTTTCTTTATGAAATACTCAAAAGTAATATTGTTGTGACTGAGCCACTTTAATTTTGTAGGGTCCTTCTTCCTTGGTAGAGTTAGCTATGTTGCAGACTCAGAAAAACACAATTTTCTTTTTCTGTTATAGAGCCTTGAGGTATTTTCAGCGTGGTCCTCACATGCACGTTATATCCTCCTGACTTTATTAGAATAATGGTCCTTCAAGCTGGATTGGACTAAGGCCTCAGTTCTGAGTTATTTCATTTTTCAACAGCGGTAGATTATCCCTAAATACACAAGTGGCTGGTTTGGGATATTCCTTTGTCCTGCAGGCCTTGACTAATCCATCATTTGAGTCTTAAAAGCAGGTGTCTGAGTCTATCCTGACCCTAAAAAAGTTTTGCTGGTAGCCTTTACTTTGACCAAGTGAGTATCAGAGTAACGGGTTTTCCCTGCAAAGGTCTCCATTGTTTTTTTTTATAACAAGGTGGTTCTTAACTCCCTTTCTCAGTAATTAACACAAGTGGCACTGCCTCCCATTTTGCTCCTACATCCTATATCTCTTGGCAAGTGAAAATGGCCTTCCACAAACCTAGTACTTTGCTTTTACATTTACATCTGCAGTACCCAGCCCTGGGTGAAGTTCTTTGTTCTTCTGATTGGTAACAGAAAACTTTGCTGGTAGTCACTAAGTCTACTATAAATCACTGAACAGTTCGCGCTAAGTCATGGACAGACAGGGTTTACAATCGTAGAGTGCCTGTAGGTATGAAATTGATTCTCTTTGGGCTCTATCCTCATCTTGGGCAGTTGCAGCACACTTCTCTCCCTTGTATATCTGTGCAGCTTAGCTGAATCTTGGACATCTTTCTAGATCAGATGCTGTATATCTACAACTCCCATGATGCTTTGCATGCCTTCAAAATGATAAAGCTTTAATGGAAGCTTAAAACATCTACTCTTGATTGTTAAAGGGACACTATAGTCACCAGAGTAACTACAGCTTATTGTATTTGTTCTCGTGAGTATAATCAGTTCCTTTAGACTTTTTGTAGTAAACACTGTCTTTTCTAGGGATACCTCCGCTGGCCACTCCTCAGATGGGTACTAGAGGTGCTTCCTGGGGAAGTGTGATATAGATCTAATATGATCTTTGTTATATTCAGGGGAACCCAAATTGTTACAAGTGGACTTGGAGGAGCGTGAATTCAGACACCAGACTTGTGTTGGTTATCAAAATAAGCCTCCGACCTTAATTTTATGATTTGTGCTTTTATACATTAAAAAAGTAAGTGCTTACGTGCAAATACTCATAGAACAGTGGTAGGGAGGGTGGGAAAGGGTAAAGGCATGAAGACACTGAACTTTCCTCATAGAGATACATTGAATCTGCATTTGGCTAGTGCTGGCAAGCAGGCAGATCAGGGGCAAAGCGAGCAGCAGCAGACTGGAATAATAGTAAGTGTTAGGATGGGGCTGTGGCCCAACACGCCGAATTACGTAAAAAACGTAGAATATACTAAGTGATGAACGTATTATTGGGCCTTAGAATAGTCGGATTTAACGTAGAAAGAATAGTCAGAAACAAGCTGAAGTCAGGGACATATACAGGAGCATAAACGAGAAGACAAAGCCAAAGGGTCAGGGATACCAAAAATATAGATAGTAGAACAAGCCAAGATCAAAAACCAGAATAACATTATACCAAACGCACTCACGGATTACCAAAGTAGTGGAAACCACACAGGGCACTGAACACTAGCAGGTGTGGGTTTAAATAACCGCAAAACCCTGCTCATTGGTCTAAATGGACCTATTATTTATTATATTTAATAAACGTGCGTGTGTCAAAAACATGACCCCGCACGCACGTTTACGCCACATATTACATTTTTGTAGCAACGCTATTTTGTAGCGTGGGACTGCAAGGACCGGCGTTCTCCATAACGCTAGACCCGGTAACCTACCTCCTGCAGTGTGACCACACCGATCGGGTGCAGCCATATGGTGCCAATCCGGCACTGTGCCAGTAAGATTTTACTATATTTAGAGTGGGCAAGGGTGGGGGGTGTAGACAGACAGGAGGGTCCAGGGGGGGCTATCTGGTGTTTTTAACACTATAGGGTCAGGAATGTTTGAGTTCTTGACCTTGTAGTGTTCGTTTAATATATGCACTTCAAAATAAAGAATTAGGAAAAAAAAAATCTATGCAAGAGAACTCATTTGGAGAAGATAATTAATATTTTACATAAACATTACATATTAATACATTACCTAAACCTGGTATGATTATGAAGTTGTGCCACCGGAATTAGGATGTATCTAGTAAGCTGAGTAAAACTGTTATCTAACAGTGGATACATAAAATATGGTATATTGGTCTAAAAATATACATTGTAACAAGTATGTATCCTGTGTGGAACGTAGGTGATCATGATATCTGATTTTTTCAAGGAAGTGAAAATGATCAAAATAAATCCATTTTCTTCTCCAAATGAGTTCTCTTGCATAGATGTCTCAACCAATATCTATTATGTCAAGACATATAAAACAACAAAGTATGGATAATAAAATGTTTTTATCTATTTTAAAAATATTTTCTTCATATTTGCAAAACATCTTTTTCATCTTTAATAAGTTTCCTGTTTTAAATATATATGTAACCTTTGTATACGTATATATGAAGCATTAACCTTTCTCCTAGAATAGGAGTACCAATTTCATGTTTACAATCTATTTATATCACAGTACAAATGGCTATGTAAGCAAGGACTTTGAACTTTTGGCCAGCCATTGAGAAAGTCTCGCAAGTGAGACGAAACGCGTCTGGTTGCCTAGCAATTACAGGAAGCGGAACTTCTGGCTCACACAGAGAATGCCGGAGGCAGATCGCAATAGATGACCAGCCCTGAACACCGATTGTGACGGGCTGCAACACTGGTATTGGACGCTATTTTATCTACTTAACTGAATGCATACTTTTATTTGTTAAATAAAGTTGATATCTGGATTTACACATGTGGATCCCTCTTCACTTCTATACCCCCTGTGATTGATTTACACTTGCAAGGCAGGTTTCAAGAGATATCTTTAGTACACATGCTGTTTAAAGACCTGCCATATAAACTTGTAATGCACTGCGGAATAAGTTGGCGCTATATAAATACCAATAATAATAATTACAAGAAGAGAAATTACAACTTATACCACTGGAATGGCGTTTGGCAATTATACAACTGCAAAAGAGTAAGCATACCAAATAAATGGCTCTTTTACATATTTTTAAAAGGCTCTTCACATGTACAATACGTGTTTTTTGATGCCTATTACAAAACGATAACACATTTCAGATCATCCAGTCCTATGATGTAATCTATTTGGGCACAACTTTTCATGTGTGATACACCAGTGGAAACGTATTATACTTGATAAGATGCTATTATTCTACATGAATACGAAGTAGACTTTGTTCGATCACTGTGTTTATTTTACTTTTCATGAGACAATCTGTTGAATAATTTTAATTTATTGCATAATATGAATCTATAATCTTATATACCACTGATATTATTTAATTACTTTCCTTGATTTTTTTTTTTATTAGTGATATACTGTGATATTTTAGCGCAGTTTATGTTGTATATATTTATACGTTGGGTTGAGCGGTAGCTGGTATGACCCAATATGGCTTCTCAGCCAGATGAAAAATAAACTTTTTCTCAAAAAATTCATATACGTCATTAAGTTTAATTAAATGTAATAAACTTTATTTTTTTTAAAAAGAGAAGTGAACATTTGATGACAGTTGTCATTTAATTTCCAATTCAAGTAAGTAACTGTCACTACTCTCAGCAAGGCATCCAGAACCATTTATATTATCATTGGACTCTCTGCCTTATATCTTGTTATTTGAACACTGATTTTTAAACTCCTGTTACGTTTACATTTTCTTTAACACTTCCGCCTTTTGTCCACCCCTATCAGCTGAGGGTGAAATAACTACCACCGTTCAACGCTGCTAGAAACCTATAGCAAATTAGTATAAATCTTCCAATTTCTGATGGTGTGATTATTTTGAGAATTGTTTTTTTGGGAAGAAAAAAAAAAGAAGTTTGTAATTAGTCGTAAAACATTTATCATCATTTAAGGAACAGTTCATTAGAAAGTTACCATGTATGCTAATCCGTGGGTTCATGGGTTCTGAAGTGACACAACTGTGATTCACAGTCAAAATGCTAATATTGTTTCTACTTTTAATTTACAGCGAAAAATACTGCTACAAGACATGGGACCCAGGCAGAGATATTCCTCATCATTGATCCAAAAGGCTGCCCTCAAATATTGGTTTAAGAGCATATGGAATGGACAAAATGACTCACCTTTTGACGTATTTCATGATGTCAAGGTGTGGCAAAATCTGCTAACTTTCCAAGCAGTCACCTTTAAGGATGAGTGCAATATGATCATGCTGTAGATATTTGGTGCTCAAATCAGCCCTCATATACAGTACCGAAAATTTAAGTTACATCAGTATCCCCCTTACCAGAACAGTAATGAATAACCAGTGGCACTGCAACTCTAGACAGGTTCCATGGTGCATGGGTAGCTCGTAGGCTAACATTTATGGAAATGTAGGTCACAACCGCTGTCGTGTTCAGGGCCACCCACTGGGTTGTGCTGCAGCATTGTCTGAGCAGCAACAGGTTGGCATGAGAGTTCAGAGGCCTCCACAATTGACCTACATGCTGTATAGGCAATCCATCCCTATACAGAGTTTCTGTAACCTTGCTCTACCGCACTATGCCCTTCGGTAGAGAAAAAAACATTTTTTAATCCCACAAGACGGGTGGCGCTATGGTGATACAAACACAGGGTTATGTCATCTACCTGCCCCAGCACTGCTGCCAGTCATATGGAATATAATTATAGAGGCTAACCAATAGGGCCTGGTCGGGTGCTATGGCCCTTTGGCAGCATAACCGGGCCCCTTTAATATGTGCAGAGAGTGCTGCCATCTCCTCCCAGCCTACAAACCGCACAGGCTGTAAGGACAGAGAGAAGGGAGCACTGCAGGCAGAGAGCCTCAGACTCCCATCAGCAGCAGCCATTCTCAGGAAGTCACCTCCCTGACACCAAAAAGTATGGTAGCAGGGGGCTGGTTAACAATATGTGAACTGTAATTTGTTTGTGTGTCAGTGTGTATGTTCAGGTATGTGTATCTATGTGTGTGCATGCAGTGATATATTCACCCTGAGGTTAACAAGGCATTTGCCTTGGGCAGCACTGTCCAGGGGGCAGAAAAAAAGCCGCCCCAAAACACCCCAGCGAATGCCTGGTTAGCCTTGTGTCCTGGGGGACCAAGAGCTGGCTGGCTGGCCACCCCCCAGGACAAGCAGCAGCTTGTTTTGTGGTCGGGTGGCAAGAGAGGGCTGTAGTCTGAGCTCTTCATGCTCAGCTCCCTTGTGCGCCGCTTAGTGATGCTGGGAGCTGGAATATGACGTCAGTCCGGCTCCAAGCATTACTAAGTGGCGCGCGAGAAAGCTGAGCAGGAAGATCAGAGCACCTTCACCGCCTACTCTGTCAGTTCGCCCCCTGCCTGCACGCACACCTGCCCAGCAGCCCCACTGGACCCCAGGAAAGGAATCCACTCCAGCTCTCCCAGGAAGTCTGGGTGAATTTAAATTAAAAAAAAATTATAATTTGTGTGTGTTGGGTGAAATGTTTATGAGTGTGTGTGTGTGTTAGTCAGTTAATGTGAGTGTGTCTGTGAGTGAGTGTCCGTCAGCCAAAGTGTGTGCGGCCTTGACAGGCAGGGGTGGGGCGTATGTGTAGGTATGTGTCTGCCAGTGTCTGTAAGCACCAATTTGTGTATGGGCCTGTGTATGTTTGTTTCTATATGTGTGTGTGCCAGTGTATGGGTCTGTGTAGGTATATGTTTGTATCTGTGTGTGTCAGTGTGGGTATCTGTATGTTTCTGTGCCACTGTGTGTGGCCACATATGTGTATATGTGCATATAGCCTAGCATCCAAACGTCAAAACTATATACAAACACACTCCTACTATCAAATGCCAACACTACATGCAAACAAACACCCATGAAATTAAATACCAACACTATATACAAACATACTCCTGTATCAAAACACCAGCATTATATACAAACACCAAAAGTACACACAAACACACCCCTGCATTCAAACACACTACACACGGACACCACTGCTTTTAAATAGGAAAAGTACATATTAACACACAACTGCATTCAAATGCCAACACTACACACAAATAGACCCCTTCATTTCACAAACACATACTCCATAAACAAACATGTTTACATCGCTGCGGAATATGTTGGCGCTAGGTGGGGGCTCAAAATAATTTCTTGCCCCGGGCCCTCTCTGCTTTAGTTTTGTCCACTGTTATCAGCCCAAAAGTAATAATGACAAATAGTGATGTCCCAAACGGTTCGCCGCGGACTCATCATTGAGTAAACTTTGACCCTGTACCTCACAGTCAGCAGACACATTCCAGCCAATCAGCAGCAGACCCTCCCTCCCAGACCCTCCCTCCTCCTGGACAGCTCACTAAGAATGCAGCTTCAAAATTGATGCTGTCCAGGAGGTGGGAGGGAGGGTCTGCTGCTGATTGGCTGGAATGTGTCTGCTGACTGTGAGGTACAGGGTCAAAGTTTATTCAATGATGAATCCGCGGCGAACCGTTCGGGACATCACTAATGACAAACCATTACTAAAACAGACCTGCAAAAATCAGACAGTTCTAAAAAAATATAGAATATTTAGTGGTATTTCAGCTCGGTTAAGAGTAAAGACATTGACATCCATGCTGAATCGCAGCAAACAGATTCAAATATTGTGAGAAATATTTAGATTTAAGTGCACGCAGCATTTATCTTGGTTTTACTCCACACAAATGTACACGTTCTCTAAATAGTGTATAAAAGGAAAACACAACACACACTACATTGGTGAACATGGTTCTGTTAAAAATGATGTGCAACCAATGCATTTAATGACAGATATACAAGACCAGTTTCACAAAATATTTTAAAAATCTGTCTAGAACGTTGTACATTCATAGGGAGGCTAAGAAACACCAGACATTTAAACGTAGCAATATTCCTAATTTATACACATTCCTGAGGTATGCTGGGGGTGCCCAATGCTGCTATTATTAAATGCATATAATCTCCGGCAGTTTCAGTATTATTATTATTATTTAAAAACTTATAAAAATATATGTTGTGTGTGAGAAAATCCATGTTAGATGATGTAATAAATGCTAGTGTGTGAAAAAAAAGCTATACAGTTACCATTTGAACAAAACAAAATAAAGATGACATATATACATGTATGGTTTTCCTTTTTTGTTTGTTTTTTTTTCTGTTTACTATAAAAAGCAGATTTACATTAGCACTTCAAGAGGCAAAAGATGTAATGGTTTCGGAATGTTGGAGGGTGGGAGTATGCTGGTAGGCTTTACACAGTGCCTCTAATTAATGTGCGGGAGCGTAGATATCTCGTATTTTCTCTAATTCCTCTATCAGCTTCCGGTTCTGGGCTTCCAGCACAGCAACTCGCATCTCAAGACAATTTATGTATTCTTTCTTCCGACGCCTGCACTCTTTTGCTGCTTCCCTGTAGAAAGTAAAAGCCAGATGCCAAAAAAGTGCATGCGGTTGAGTACACATACAAAAGACAAAAAATGAAAATAAAAATAAAAAAAATCAATAAACAATGACTGAGTCACACACAAAAAAAACACTCCTCATTCGCTTGTAGACCAAAGCATAGTTTCAATATTCCAAGGGTCACAGTCCATTTAGGGTCCACATGGCAATTGCTTAATCTTGTGCCTCTAACAGATGCCAAAGCTTAAAATGCCAGTCAGTTACTCTGTTTTATGACAATAGAGATTTTTTAGGGCCTTCAGTTCCTCAATCAGAGTTTTGTTTTGGTTTTCAAGTACCGCCACACGATTTTCAAGACATTTCACGTATTCCTTCTTCTTTTTACGGCATTCCCGAGCAGCTTCCCTAGAAGCAACACAAAGTATATGACTCAAAAAAGCCTACATTGCTATAATGGGCACAGAAACCACCTCAGTCAACAGACAAAGAGCTAAATCAGAAGCCACAGTCACATAAGCACTATATGATTCCTCTTCTAGAACTGACCTTTTTATAGTATAGGGATCATAATCTAAACAGAGCAGATCCATACTGTCAGTATGGAGCTTATAGCTTAAAAATAGGTTATTGAGAATAAATAAAAATAAAACAGAACTAATGAGGTTTGAAAGCGTACGGCAACAAAGCATCAACTTACACACATGGCACACCAGTCTTTCATTAGGTATAAAAGCAGCAACGTTTTCCATTGTGCTGTACATACAATACCGTATCTAAAACAGCTGCATTAAATGCACAAAGCTTTAAAAAAAAACCACATACTGTACTGCTCTGACCAAATACATAATGCTGTGTCAAACATGAAATATCAAACCGATGGTATCAAACAATCCGTAACAAACACAAAGTGGGGAGAAAAAAGCATTGCAAACATTGCAGAGATAAACATAAAAGGCAAAGCAGAAAACAAAAGTAATCACCCTCCAGAATACATTTAGCGAAAAGCAAACAATGAACCTTTGGTTTAATATGACATATGTTTTGGATAATTTGTTTATTATACAAATGGGAAATGTCCAACATTCAGTCATCCAAGCACAAAACTATTTGAAAAATGCCCATTTCTTTGTGTGTCACAAGTGACATACCCATTCGCGGATCTGGTTAGGTGACAGCTGCAAAACCACCTTCCACACACCAATCCCAACTGCTGTTATGAGATGAAAAACAGTTCTTGCTTTAAACTAGTAAACTGGAGTATAATTCTCTCTGTAATCCCTAAACACAGTTAAACAAGAATAATTTAGCCCCATTCACAAGTAATGAAGGGGACTCTCATTTCTCTTCCACTCACAAAAAGTGTAAGTGACAAAGACTTGGGAGTAAAGGCATTGCCCCATTTAGAAAAAAAGGATCAGGTCTACTGTATTATATTGTCACAAAGGAGCAACCATTACTGAGATTTTTAAGATATATTTCTAAATGTCCACATTATCTGAAACGCAGCAAAATGGTTGGGATTTAAGCATTGAGATAAGTCTGATATTGTCAATCTACTCAAAAACTTGAGGGACTGCACACACAGATTCCTTGCAGCATAACCACAACAACAGATCAGTGATTATGGTGTTGAGACTCTCCCTTTAATGGGACAATATAGGACCCCCCATTGAAGTGGTCTGGGTACAGTGTCCCTGTCATTTTAGCCCTACAGCTGCAAACATTGCAGTTCTTGAAAAACTGAAGTGCTAAGACTGCCTCTAGTTACTCTCTACCAGACAGCCACTAAAGGCACTTCCTCAAGCTTCACGTTTCACTCGGTGTCTTCTAAATACTTATAGAAAAGCGAAGGCCTAATGCGTGGCGCATGCAACGTATGCACATTAGATTCCCCCATACTAAGCTTCCCTGCACTTCTATAGATCAGGCCGTAAACATTCACAAGGCATGCAATGTCTGCATCCCATTAAATGGACACACTACTGCAAGTGACCTCCAATTTTAATGTTTTATAAAGAAAATGTATTGAGAAAAAAAATGATAAAATGTTTCAAATAAAATACTCACCTTTATAGTTTCCGCTGCTCCTGCACATGAAAACTGCAACAGCAGACTGCCCCTTGTTAACCAAGAGGATCTCATTCTGCTCTATGGAGCAAGATTTTATCTTATAAAGCTCTGTCCTGCAGTGTTTTAAAGTATATACAGTTCAGCAGCAATTCTACCGATCAGATAAGATAACGTGGCTGTTATGACCCATTCTCCTTTAATGCGCATGCTGCAGTTATAAGCTCCCTTGCACCATATACTGTGGAATGAGCAGGAGAGAGAGAAAGCTCTAGAGGCAAAATGGAATAATGGAGAAGTTGGAGAATAAAAGAGGAAAGGGAATAACGGGAGAATAGAGACAAGAAGAACAGGGGAAGAGAAGGCGGGAGCGTTATTACATTTAAAAATTATGGGAAGAGAGAATGGACTAAGTCAGTTTAAAAGGAACACTACCATCTACAAACTAATGTAACCTTATTTAAGTTCTTACGGGGGCAGACAGGGCCGTTGCAAGAAATTCTGGTGCCCTAAGCAAACATCCATTTTGCCACCCCCTCATGAGATAGTTCCACAAGTTCATTCACTAAACTCCAAAAGGAAACATTCCACTGATTTATTTTAACAATTTAGTAGATATACCTCCAACAAAACTATACTTTTGTTTCTGCAAGCTGTCCAAGCAGAGGCTTCTCACTGAGAAGCCTCTGTTTTACATCACATGTTTCCCTCGTTCAACACACCGAGAAAGAGAGAAGGCAGGCGCACGCTAGTACAGCTCATCTGCCTCTTCTGGTAGCTCTGTGGAGCTAAAAGAAGTGGCAGAAAACCTTCCATGCTGTGTGACAGACAGGGAGATGTTTTGACCCCAATTATAAAAGGTCCAATTTCTATTATATTATTATTATAAACTGTCAAGAAAATGACAAACTCCAGACATATAAAGCACTTCAGCATATTGAAATACTTCATGTGTATGGAGGATTCCTCTCTCTTAGCAAACTGCCTTATACATACACACTCACAAAAAAACATTATATATATATATATACACATATATATATATATATATATATATATATATATATATATATACACACACACACACACACACACACACACACACACACATATATACACACACACACAATGCCTAAAAAACATACACACAGAGAAAGTGCCTTATACATACATGCAAACAAAATGCCCAATGCACGTACACAGAAACATACGAATACATACATACACCAAAACATAAAAACTGCATTAATACTCACAAACTCTCTGTAATACATATACACACACTGCCTAATGCATACACTTACACTCTGCCTAATACTGCAGACTGACACTAACACTGACCAACACACACACTGAACACTAACACTGATCTATATACAAATACTCTGCACACACACACACACTGAAGCTCTTTTTGAGCCCAATGTTAAATTGGTTCCTCTTTTTAATAAAATATTTCCACTCAATAAACAAATGTAGGGATTGGCATCTGCACTTGTGGTTACATGTGTCCCACCGTACTCTTTGATTGTGCCCGTAGCTAAATAATGCTTAAAACTAGGAAAACTAACAGAGGGAGAGAAGTGGAAAAGCTGATGGAAGGGGATTAGAAGGAGTGAATGAAATGGACAATCAGAGACACTAGGAAAGAGAAGTGAAGACCTGGGAGTAGGACGAATTGAAGAACTGAGAAACGTGAAAAGTACAAAGAGGCAATAAAAGTAAAAACCGAGAAGTGGGAGAGGAAATAAGAACAGGAGATAGTGTGACATTTATAACTCCTCAAACATGTTTCTCCTATTGTAATGCATGTTACGTTACTCGTTACCTGTTCTTCATTAGCCTTAGCTCTCTCTTTCGTGTTGCTTCTTCTGCCCCATGCTGAGAACCATGGAGGTTAGCAGTAGTTGTTGCCACTACGACACCTTGGGGCATAGAAGAGGATGGGGTTCGAATCTGGTATGCTGGCATATCTCCAGTGGCAGCTGTAAAATATAAAAAAAATATTGATATCATATGCAATACATTGTTAAAGCCCTAGAGCAGACGCTAGAAACTTATTCTTGCCAGTTTCATATTGTGCCGCAGGAGATCGCACACACCACTTATTAGGACACTCTTGCCCTTCTACACAGTCCAGCGAGGTCAAACCCTTTGTAATCTGTAAACAATAAGGACCGGGCACACACAGTTCCAAGGGCAGCCTACCACATAAAGTGCAATGATTTGTCTCTCACATGAATATCTCGCAAACCATCTGAGAGCTGAACCCTTGTACTATATGTGACAATAAACTGTCCTTGACACTGTGTGTGCTGGGTCCACTCTGTTTGCTGAAATTATACTTAAGCTCACAATGTGACCAGCATTTTCTGTGTAATTATTATTTATATTGAACATACAAGCTTGTCCCAAAAGAAAATAAAAATATCATGATTCATTTTGCCAAGAATCAAAGCTGTAACAATATCCCACATGTATTAGAAAGTAATCTTATAACCCAAACAAAAGAATCCAGGGCTATATTTTAGTATCAGAAAACCATGAGACCATTCAGTATGTACACACTATACAATTATTTGGATACTGGTGCCAAAGGGGCATTTATATTGTTGCAGCATTTTTGCAAGTTATAGTCAACTAAATGGCTGTGTGCATTTGGACAAAAGAACTCCATGCATCCGATGATCGGAATATAAATTCTTATGGCGTGTGGGGTGTCCCTTTCACGGCAAACTTAGTTTTACACTATAATTGGGAAGTGTGACCTTCTCCTGTCCATTGCTCGCACCCGTATGGCCAACTCATGCTTGCAGGACTTCTTGCGGGCGGCTCCCTTCCTGTGGAATAGCCTGCCTACTGCCATCAGACTCTCCCCTAGTCTTGCATCTTTTAAGAAGTGCCACTTTAGGAAAGATTATGGCCTCCCAGAGTAACCTCTATCTCTACCTGTCTAGTACCTGTCTCTTGCTCTCTCCTAAAGGGCAGCATTATACTCTCTCCTCCAGCTCTGCTTCACTCCCACCTTGTTTGATTGCCATCTCCTGTCCTAAGTTTTTTTATACCCCACCTCCTATAGACTGTAAGCTTGTTTGAGCAGGGGCCTCTTCAACCTATCGTTCTTGTAAGTTTTCTTGTAATTGTCCTATTTATTGTTAAATCCCCCCTCTCATAATATTGTAAAGCGCGGTGGAATCTGTTGGCGGTGTATAAATGGCAATAATAATAATAATACGTGTGAATTGCACATTTATGGTCAAAACAAATAAATTAAGAACATTCAGCAATTCAGATTTGTAAAATTATTTTGGCCGAAAATTTGCTTTGTCAGTTCTCTACCATTCACCATTTCATGAATAACTTTTTAAGTGTTGGCACTGGAGATGTACTTGACCCAAATTAAACATTCAATTGTTATAAAGGTCAGCTGTTTCAGTCATGTGCCAATGCAGGTCCATGTACTGACTTATTTCCTAATGCTACTCGTCAACAAAACTTTCTATACAAATTTAAATTACCAGAGATCAACCTGGTCGACGTGTCATATACATATAACAAACACCTATGTGTAAATTGGCCGTGCTTTAGATCTGATCACAAAGAATGTCACAGATTGATGCTCACCCACACAGGCATCCCAAGAAAATGATTTTAGACTGGATGACAAACAGCAGTAGTCTGACAAAAATTAATAAACACACCAATTACAAAATGTAACAAATTATACCTATATTGTTAAAATGATAGTAATGTATTTGTTCCTCGAAAACGTTGGGTAATTCACTATATTCGCTCATTTTCTCACGGCCGGTATTCTAAACTGTTACGATGACCAACTGCTGTTTGACATTTAAAGGGACACTACATTCAAAATGTCACCAGCATTTTGTGCATAGTAAAAGGTTCTCCCACATTTACACAACATCCTGGGTCTTTGATGTACGTTTAATTCTGTAGTATGACCAGAGTATACAAATATATGCTTTTAAACCAGTTGGGATTACTGCCATTGGACAGGGCCAATGAAATTGATGCAATTCAAACACCTATTAAAAATGAAGAAATACTTTTTTTCAGGTATCTTTCGAATAGCAGATATAATAGCTGAGACTCATTTTCTAAAGCATGGAGCTGCTGAGTGATTATCTTTATGGGCTATGCTCAGCTATCACTCAAAAACTATCAAAAAAGCTAGAACTGGCAAAGACAATGTTTCAGTCATGTGCCATCCATGTATTTTTCTCTTACACACATTGTGTGTTAACATCACAGATACATTGTGTATGCATTCCCTGTACACATATTAGCCATCACATATTCATTATTAAAAGGGTTTAAAAATGTGTTTTCTTTTATTATTACATATTTTTTAACTTAAGAGAGTTTACTTTTTTTTCCACGTTAGACTCACATACTATCGTTAAAGTTCTAAAAAAAACTTTAAAAAAATAAAAAAAACTTTAAACTCATTTGTAAATCCTGCTCCAAGACCTTTGGTGCGACTATACACCAAAACCCCTACATTAACATGTGGTGGTTTAGGTGCTTAAAGTTTCCTGTTAATGTGTATCTATCCGGATAAATACTATTATAGGCATTGTCGCATGACTTAAAAAAAATAATGATTTTTATTTCTATTTAACAGTTTTTGTGTATTTTTTATTTTCTTTTACAAAGTAATACAAATTATTCCAGATAACCTTGGGCATGATGGGTGATTGCACAATCAGAGAATTCAATGGTCCTTTTCTTTTATCCTGCACAGTGGAATGCTGGGAGATATTAAGCAAATCGCAGACTCTGATTGGCTGCTGACATCACATGATCTGTGCAGGATTGCTTTTGTTTTTTTTTAATGGTAATTGACCCTGAGGGTTTGAATGGTGACGCAATTGCAAGATGTCCACCCACACACACAAAAAAACTGACAGACCTCCAAGTGGTAATTACAGCTAAAATGAATATAGCAGTTAAAATGAAAATAACATCAATCTCTCTGCAATATTGTTTTATAGATTACAAAATGAAAATGCCACACTTACTGGCTTTCCTTTACAAGCCTGTAAATTAGCATCACATGTCTTTTTGTGCCTTCACAGACAGCATTTGTGACATCACCGCAAATATTCTTTCAATTCAAACTAGCAGACATTATGAAAGTGAATAAAAAAATGTTCTGATCTGAAACTTGTCAGGTCATTGTAACTATTTCATTTTGTAACAGTATCAAGTTGCATAATTACCAAAGCTTCTTACAGTTTTATTTCCACATTTTTTTATTTTTTTAAAACCAAGTCCCCTTTAAGGGGAGATCTTATCCACAATTCCAAACATCTACTCGGGGTGCTATGTTAATAAAGAATACACTCCGCTCAGAACTGAACAAACAGGATTAATGAACTCTAACATAACATATGTACACTGTGTTAAACAGTTGCATGTACAATATGTGAATTCACAAAAAAGTAGACAGAAAGGATTTGAGACATGACTAGGTTTAAAGCTTACAAAGTAAAATATCACCTTATCAATACACTAACACAAGCACACAGCAGATACACTTAGAGATTGTTTTACATATATACTATCATGTAACAAGAACTCAAAAGTCACATTGGATCAGTAAAGTATGCTTTTTTTTTGTACATGTAATTGCAGGTGAAACACTGATTATTATTTTTTTGGCTTGCTATACAAATAAAGAGAAGTGTGTAAAGCAGCAGGTGTATAAATAACAAATATGAACTATCAAGACAACTGCTGACTCTACCTAAGCCTTTCACATAGCTTGAAACCCAAACAGTAAAAGAATCAGTGACAGACAAACATACATGTTTGAAATCTATACACAGAAAAAGAATCAGAGTGACAGACAAAGAAAGCATTATTGGGGTTTCAGTGCCACAACTAGCATGCCATTTGGTCATCTGAGAGAGAGAGAGAGAGAGAGAGAGACAAACTGACCTTGGTAATTCCACATGCATCCCTGCAGGACAAACTGATTATCACAGCACTGCTCTGCCAATAAGGGGAGCACACAACTAACCGTTCTAGCAAATGAACCACACAATATCCGGCTGCAAGCAGCCACAGACACTGGCAAAGTTCAATACACACACACACACACACACACACACACACACAATGTAAATACAAATATACAAACACTCACACACTCTGCAAGTGCACTCACCCCACATTGTGCCCCAGAAAACTAGAAAGCTAGAATGCAATCCTCATGGAAAGTTCCACTTTGGCCAGGCTGCCTCTCTGCTTCACACAGGGACACTGCCAGCAGCATGATGAATCAGAAATGACTGAATCACAGTGTGAGGCTGCACTGACGTCAATGTGCATCTTGTTTGGGATCTAACATTTCCATTTCCCCTGCTGTAACACGATTCCAGGAAACGGCGTGACGTCAGTCTTTTCAACTCAATTAGGCAAAGAATAAACCGATTTCATGAGGAGGAAAAGCAGCACACACTGGCCTCCCAGTCTGCTGACAGGGGCACTCCCTCCGCTGACATTTACTAGTGGAACGTCAAAGCCTCGCTCAGTGCTGGCTGTGTGCAGGGGTAACAGTGACAGCACAAACCAGCTCCCACCGAGTAACCATGGCAATCAGTCAGACACCCGGATAGAAGGAGGGCTGATACATTGTAACGGTGTGTCCCTCTGCCTGCTGTGTGCTAACAACTTTACCTGAGCCCAGTATGGAGTCACAGTGTCTTAATATAGAGGTGGAAGTACAGCTTGAGAATACAGAGTTAGCAGAGCAGCTTTACTACCCTGGATCCTTATAGTTAAAGTAGGAGTACTGCCCTCTGTCCTAACACACAGATAGGGGTACAGTCAGTCTGTCCTAACACCCAGATAGGGGTACAGTCAGTCTGTCCTAACACACAGATAGGGGTACAGTCAGTCTGCCCTAAAACACAGATAGGGGTACAGTCAGTCTGTCCTAACACACAGATAGGGGTACAGTCAGTCTGTCCTAACACACAGATAGGGGTACAGTCAGTCTGTCCTAACACACAGGGGTACAGTCAGTCTGTCCTAACACACAGATAGGGGTACAGTCAGTCTGTCCTAACACACAGGGGTACAGTCAGTCTGTCCTAACACACAGATAGGGGTACAGTCAGTCTGTCCTAACACCCAGATAGGGGTACAGTCAGTCTGTCCTAACACACAGATAGGGGTACAGCCAGTCTGTCCTAACACACAGATAGGGGTACAGTCAGTCTGTCCAAACACACAGATAGGGGTACAGTCAGTCTGTCCTAACACACAGAGAGGGGTAAAGTCAATTCGTCCTAACACACAGATAGCGGTACAGTCAGTCTGTCCTAACACACAGATAGGGGTACAGTCAGTCTGTCCTAACACACAGATAGGGGTACAGTCAGTCTGTCCTAACACACAGATAGGGGTACAGGCAGTCTGTCCTAACACACAGATAGGGGTACAGTTAGTCTGTCCTAACACACAAATAAGGGTACAGTTAGTCTGTCCTAACACACAGATACTGGTGCAGTTAGTGAGTCCTGTGTCCTAATACACAGATAGGGGAGCGGTTAGTGAGTCCTGTGTCCTAATACACAGATAGGGATGCAGTTAGTGAGTCCTGTGTCCTAATACACAGCTCGGGGTGCAGTTAGTGTGTCCTGTGTCCTAATACACAGCTCAGGGTGCAGTTAGTGTGTCCTGTGTCCTAATACACAGCTCGGGGTGCAGTTAGTGTGTCCTGTGTCCTAATACACAGCTCGGGGTGCAGTTAGTGTGTCCTGTGTCCTAAAAGACAGCTAGAGATGCAGTGATTCTGCCCTCCCTCTTATCTCTCTTCCAAATGAATGTAGCTATTTTGTCCTTGTCCTAATATATGGTCAGCTGTGCAACTGATATCTCCTGACTACAAGCACAAAGGCTCCTCATTCTAATTAGAGATGACGTCATGATTACATCATCGAACATTACTGTAAATAATGAAAGATAAGACAAGATATACCTAAAGCACTCTATAATGTAATTCGACATCATATCCAGTAATTCATGGTATATTTCTCTGATTCATGTTTAGTCAACAGGTAACGTTAATAACGGTAATTATTTTTTAGTGCCAACATATTCTGAATATATAAGAAACATTTAGTTTTAACAAAACATGTACAGGTACACTGAGCACAGTTGCTGGCATATTATTATTGCATTATCCAAAGATAATTAGGGGATAATATTACAGTGCAAGGAACCACACGCCATTACAGTCTGATAAGTTAAAGGAACAATCCAACCACCATTAACTAAAGCCCACTGTTGTAGTTATGGTGCCAAGAGTTCCCTTGTGCCCTCCCAGTATAAAAAGTCAAAGTAGTCAATGAAGCACTCACTGGCCGAGAACACTCAGCGTACACTCTCAGACAAAGAGGCAGCCCTGCACAGCAGGACTTAGCTCAGTGCAGGCCATAGAGCTCATGGAGTTTAATGTACCCCTTTAACATACAAAACCTTGCAGTACTATTGACAATTCTATAGGACAGAGGGGAAAAGTGGTATATATGTGGCACAATCAGTGTCTGCGCTGACATACAATATAACTCACCCCAGGAAAAAGGTACAGGTACACCAGAAAATAAAACACAATTCTTTCTGTCGATGAAAATATACAAATGACCTGACAAGTGTTTAGAAATTGTTTAGCAGTCAATAAAGGAGAATGACAGTTGTTTTTTTCTTTGAATCATTTTACAATTCCCGCAGAGGTTCTCTGCACCATAGGGCAACACAATATTGCCTGTATAATGAAAAGTTGTAATTTTGCTCCTTTTTGTCTTCATGCATAATCTTGTACATACGTTGCTGAAAATACCATCACAACAAGTCAAAAATATGAACAAATGGATAAGGCACAGCCCCCACAGTATTAATAGTGATTAAATAAAGCTGAACTAGATGCATAAACGTCTCAGCCTGAGGTTGGTGGGAGTTACACTCCCTGGCAACTGCTGTTTTATTGATATTGAGAGATATATATATATATATAATTACCAACAGGACAAGTGAGGGGCCAGGACACAGGTGACTTAGGAACCCTCCGTTTTTGCCAGTCTGCATGAAAACTGACACAAAGGGATGGCTCTCAAAGTCTACCAACACCATAAGCACTACAAAAGGCTGTGGCATAACTCTCAATAGTCCTGGATTCAGCACAGCAGTCCTGCCATTATTGGCTGCTTTTTGGTGTTCCAAGTTGCCGGATGCTCCAAACAAGGAAGCAAAGTGTACTCAGGGCATTTGGCCAACGCAAGAGATCTTCTTATGGATGACTATGAGTGGGGCAAGCCATGCAGCTCGGTGCCAGCTTGCCATGCACACACGCTAGGCTAACATGCTCCCTTTTCCAAAATAGGCAAACTGGAACATATCTGACTTAGGGAAGTTCCCCAATTATGGTATTTAGGCCTAAAACTTGATATTCACTTTGTGAATAACTCTGGCAGTCTTTAACCCCTTAAGGACACATGACATGTGTGACATGTCATGATTTCCTTTTATTCCAGAAGTTTGGCCCTTAAGGGGTTAACCTGGTCGAATGAGTGTTTAGAAAGAATGTGCCACATTCTGGGCAGTTGTTGAACTTCTGTAAAATATTAGGATTGTGTTAATGCTGGCCTAGAAAGAGTTGAGTTTTCTAAGTGATGCCATAGTAGTGTTATGGGAAAACAAAGCTGTTTTTTTTTAACAGAATTCAACATTTGTCTCAAAACTAAAACACACTTAACTGTGCACTTAGGAATCTGTATCTATGGTGACAAGGATGAGTAATCACTGCATAATTTAGTAAACATTGGCACTGTAAATGCTTCCTTACCTTGAACAACAACTTGACTTCCTGGTATAAGATATTGCTGGGTCCCATCAGCTGATTGTGTTGCATATTGGACGATTGTAGCTCCGGGCTGCGGAGTTCCTGAGTTGCCAAATGTTAACGTCTGTAATCCCTGTGCTTTGTTTGATCCAGAACTAGCAATCTGAATTGCTCCTCCAGAAGATATGGCAACTTAAAAAAAAAATCAATAAGAACAGTGAAAACAATATCACATGGCTAAAGATAAAGCATGAAAACCATGCGGGGTGCATGAGATCCTCAGCATTAAAGGACCACTCTAGGCACCCACACCACTTCAACTTAATGAAGTGGTCTGGGTGCCAGGTCCTTCTAGGGTTAACCCATTTTTTCATAAACATAGCAGTTTCAGAGAAACTGCTATGTTTGTGAATGGGTTAAGCCTTCCCCTATTTCCTCTAGAGGCGCTTGCGTGCTTCTCACTGTGATTTTCACAGTGAGAGCACGCCAGCGTCCATAGGAAAGCATTATGAATGCTTTCCTATGTGACCGGCTGAATGCGCGCGCAGCTCTTGCCGCGCGTGCGCATTCAGCCGACGGGGAGGAGAAGAGGAGGATCGGAGGAGGAGAGCTCCCCACCCAGCGCTGGAAAAAGGTAAGTTTTTACCCCTTTCCCCCTTCCAGAGCCGGGCGGGTGGGGGTCCCTGAGGGTGGGGGCACCCTCAGGGCACTATAGTGCCAGGAAAACAAGTATGTTTTCCTGGCACTATAGTGGTCCTTTAAAATGAACAGTTATGTGCAGTGTGGATGTGAATAAGTATATCACAGAGCTTCACAATAATAAAACTCCCAATAGTATGGAGTACGTATGAGTGTGTCACAGAGTTCCACAGCAATAAAACTCTCAGTGATGTGCAGTGTGTATGAGTGTGTCACAGGGTTCCACAGCAATAAAACTCCCAGTGATGTGCAGTGTGTATGAGTGTGTCACAGGGTTCCACAGCAATAAAACTCCCAGTGATGTGTAGAGTGTAAGAGTGTCTCTCAGGGTTCCACAGCAATAAAACTCCCAGTGATGTGCAGTGTGTATGAGTGTGTCACAGGGTTCCACAGCAATACAACTCCCAGTGATGTGTAGTGTGTATGAGTGTCTCTCAGGGTTCCACAGCAATAAAACTCCCAGTGATGTGTAGTGTGTATGAGTGTGTCTCAGGGTTCCACAGCAATAAAACTCCCAGTGATGTGTAGTGTGTATGAGTGTGTCACAGAGTTGCACAGCAGAAAAACCCATGTAAACATGCAATGTATATAAATGGATCATAGAGCTCCACAATAATAAATCTCACAGTGATGTGTCATGTGTCGGTCTCATCAAACCTCTTGATTGTCCCATTTTATTGTATATCTTTGTTATGTCTAATTAAAGTCTGGTTATAGCAGAATGCAGCAAGTATTTTTGTTCACAACTCACATATTAGGCATGGTCAGTCAATCTGATGATATACACATCCCTGCTGCAGTATCCATCTAACATGGCTGAAACCCAAACTCTCTCTAGGGAGAGAGAGGTAATCTGGAGGTATGTCCATCCCAGTATGTCCTGCACAGTTACTACAGGAACTGGTTAAGGACAAACTGTACATTGAGCACAGGTAGCCTAAAGGTCACTGCCAACATAAACCATAACCTTTTCAGCTATAAACCAACTCCAACACACCCCACTCAGCATCCAATCACTACCTCCACACACAAGCCCCAGCTCACCTGCCAGCCATTAACTTGCTCACACCCTGACACATACTTCACAACTTTACTAGAACCGTTTGATCTATCCCGAATTTACAGTCCTCTCCTGCATTTGTTATCGGATGTCCCACATCTGGGGACACCAAGGGAATAAACGGACTAAAAAAAAAACCCTCTAAGGAAATTAACTGGCAAAAAAAATTACATTAATGTTCAAAGTGTAAGTGCTCAAACATTTGCAAGCATAGAAATGCAAAATTTAGACTGCCCCAACCTGGGTGCCTTGCATGACATCATCAACCTCAGAACTGGTCACATCACACATGATGCGGTTTCCTCCTTGGCCAGACAGATCATCCTAGTGAGTGATGTCACTAATGACATAATCAACAAAGTCATGTGTGATGTAATGATGTCATTTATGATGTCATGCAAAGACATCAGGACTGGACAGTTTAAACTTGAAATTTCTTTGAACATAAATGTTTGAGAACTCAAACGCTAGGCACTAATGTAAATTATTTGCCAATTAATACATATCTATATATGAAAAATAAGGGTTAGATTTATTTAAATAAATACATACTGTATTGTCCTGTGCTTGTTTGGTAAATTGATGCTGGCGTCATCACTGTAGATTCTGTAGACTGAGTCCCGTCTTCCTCCATTTTTATTAGCATCAGAAGACAGATCAGTAGAAATTTCCTAAAACATAGTATCAATGCAAAGTTATTACTAAATTGTCATTGAGGTCGATATAACCACTGAACAGAATGAAATAATTATTTTGTATCGATTACAACATATTTCAATGTGTATTACAAAACAGTAATTGAGTGAGAGAATGTGATGGAAATTTTAGAAAATTAACCTAACAATAGTTAGTACAATGTTAAACAAAAATCTGCACACCAGTCAAGACATAAGACTTGCTTCTCCCACAAGAAACACACATTTGCAGGGACGTTACTACCGCAAAGGATTCTGGATGGGCATATGCAAATTAGTTCAACAAAGAATCACAATTTTTCCCCACCATAACTTTTTGGGTTTTTGCCATCTAACAATAGATAGAATCGAAATCCTGAAGGATAAATATTTGCATAACCTTCCATAACATGACTGCAAATGTTATCTCCTATTACATTTTATACTGTACAATTTGCACCATCTCCATGTTGTTTGTCAAGCCATAGTGGGTGACTAACCTTACAAGCAAGCACTACATTACATCATTTACTGGGACAGAGCCTGTCAGAGCATAACCTACCTCTCCTCGCTCTCTCCAGGTTAGTGTGGAGGCTGCACAGGAGACTGCAGCATTCTAAGTGACATCATAATAGACTCATGCTGATTTTAGGCTGGTTGTGTATCATGGTTTCAGTATTAGTCATCACTGATATATATTTGTTTTTAGTACAGCATTTATTAAATTTGGACTCTAAGTCCCAGAAATCTTTGCATACAAAGAACGGTCACAGAATCATGGGAGTTGAATTTCTGCAACATTTCGGGGTGGGGGGGCAGAGTTTTAGATATCTGGTCTAGAATATCTGTAGATATCAGATAACCAAAATAGGAGACAAAAGTGAAAATATAATTTCTCACTCCACACTAAGTTCACGCACAATGCCTAGCAAGACACAGGGTAAGAGGTACCAGGAAAACTTCCTTTAGTTCAGAATGACAAGCTCAGGGTATCTAACACTTAAAAGTTATAATTCTGCTGCCATGGTCCACAATATGAAGTCATCACAGTATTAGCAAAGTTGTGCTTTATAGCAGGAAGTCAATAATATTTAACCAGGAAAGGTACATTTACTTCACATAGTTTCCAGGTGCATTGTGGGATCGACACTGGTTCATTGTGGAGTTGAAAGGTTACTGGCACCTCTGGCAAGAGTTACTGGCACCTCCGAGCTGCAGACACTGGAATTACAAATCTGCTGCTGTTGGCACAGGGCAAACCACAATACTAAGTCATCACAATATTACTAGCTATTGTAGCAGGAAGTCGAAATATGTTTCACAGTATCCGGACTGCAATGGTAACCCAGCTGTCAAGACACAGCTATGAATAAAGAAGAATGCCAGATTCTCGACACTCACTGAGGAATACATAATCACCTTATCAACCAATGATAGATTATATAAATGTCAACTAGAACAATTGCAGAGCAACCACACAACACAATGCAGTGTTATTCTATAAGTGTTTAATGGAAGACTTCTAAAATACACATACAAAGGGAGTGATGCACCTAACTTTACTACTAATATTAGGAGATATATTATACTGAAATATTAGCTTGCAATCGGCTACTGCGAGCCCTCCCCCTTTCCCACAAAATAAACTTTCAATCTCCCCTCAATCCCTCTGCTCCTGTGCATCCAACTTGTCTGGTTACAAATACGTGTCTGTTACTCCATCCATTGTACGGCGTCTGTTACTCCATCCATTGTACGGCGTCTGTTATTCCATCCATTGTACGGCGTCTGTTATTCCATCCATTGTACGGCGTCTGTTACTCCATCCATTGTACAGAAGACTGACCGATCAGAAGTTTCATATTGAGAAGACTGTGTGGTGGGGTTCAGTCACACACCTCTGAGAGAGTCATAGTACATTCAGTGAAAGTTCTGCAGGGTTTTAGTGAAAATGAATATTCCAAGTGAATTTCAAATTTAAAGTACCACTATAGGCACCCAGACCACTTCAGCTTAATGAAGTGGTCTGGGTGCCAGGTCCAGCTAGGATTAACCCTTTTTTCTATAAAAATAGCGGTTTCAGAGAAACTGCTATGTTTATAAATGGGTTAATCCAGCCTCTAGTGGCTGTCACATTGACAACCGCTAGAGGCGCTTACGTTCTTCTCACTGTGATTTTCCTATGAGACTGGATGAATGCATGCACGGCTCTTGCTGCGCATGCGCATTCAGCCGAGGAGAAGGAGAGTCCCCCGCCCGGCGCTGGAGAAAGAGGTAAGTTTAACCCCTTCCTCTCCATCCAGACCAGAGTAGATGGACTAAAAGCTTAGCTGACTTAGAAGTTTTTTTTACAGTTTGTGTTTCTTGCCCTTAACCCCTTAAGGACCAAACTTCTGGAATAAAAGCGAATCATGACATGTCACACATGTCATGTGTCCTTAAGGGGTTAAAGAAACACTATAGGGTCAGGAACACAAACGCGTATTTCCCTATAGTGTTAATATAGCTAGTAAAAACTCATCTTATTTCAAGCTCTGCGTAGGTCCGCTAGCTCCGCCCCAATCCGCCACCTTGGCTGACATTATCAGAATTGATAATCTCTGCCAATCACAATGTTTTCCCATAGGAAAGCATTGGATTGGCTGAGATCGTCAATTCTGATGATCTCAGCCAAGGAGACAGGATGGGGGCGGAGCCATTCACCATCTCCTCATAGAGTTGCATTGAAGCAATGTATCTCTATGGGGAAAGTTCAGCTTCTCCATGCCTGAGAAGTGGCCACTAAAGATGTTCCTAGGCTGTAATGTAAACACTGTCTTTTCTCTAAAAAGACAGTGTTTACAACAAAAAGCCTGCAGTGACGGACTATACTCACCAGAACAACTATAGTCACCAGAACAACTATAGCTGCTAGT
>OW240915.1:26343346-26413237 GCA_933207985.1 Pelobates cultripes
TCTCACTCTATTGGAGCTGTATGGACTCTATCTATCTATGGACTCACTCACTCACTCTATGTATCTCTATCTCTCTCTCTGTCTCTCTCTATTGGAGCTGTATGGACTCTATCTATGGACTCACTCACTCAATCTCTCTCTCTGTCTCACTCTATTGGAGCTGTATGGACTCTATCTATCTATGGACTCACTCACTCACTCTATGTATCTCTATCTCTCTCTCTCTCTCTGTATTGGAGCTGTATGGACTCTATCTATCTATGGACTCACTCTCTCTCTATCGGAGCTGTATGGACTCTATCTATCTATGGACTCACTCACTCACTCACTCTATGTATCTCTGTCTGTCTCTCTCTCTATTGGAGCTGAATGTAGCGGCCGTGGGTGGCGGTGGCGCAGAGCAGCGCCCTCTAGCGGTGAATGGCGGGCGGTGCAGGGCCTGGCACACAGCGAGCGTGTGACGGACTCACCCTATCAGTCAGTGGCGGTGGGCCGTGCCGCGAGCTCTCTACGTAACGGGCCTCGTCACAGGCGGCGGGGAGGACGGCTCCGGGGCGGTGTGAGCAGTACACGTAACCGGGTGCGTCACCCGGAGGGAGGGAGGAGGGAGGAGGGAGGGAGGAGGCAACGTCACGGCACCCAGGGGGGAGGGAGGGGGAGGGGGGAGCTGGCACGCCCTGCGTCACGTGACTGCGGTTACACGGAGCACGAGCGCCCTCCCGCGCCACCTGCTGGCCACGGCTGGTAACTAACCCAACTCTGGCCGCGGTTAGAACAGCGCCATCTAGCGGCTGATTTAGAGTATAACAGACTGTTACTGTGCATGGACGCATGGTCACTCCTACAATGTGATGGGCAGTCCATGAATAGTGCTGCCTCTACATTGTAGCATTATGGAGGGATGTTCATTTATTAATGGCTGCTCTCTTTAGGGATCTGTGTTTTATTAATATATTGATTTATTTCATAATATTATTTGGGTATTCCACTATAATGGCAGCTCCCAGCTTGTCCTTGGTACCCGGAGTACCAGACAGACAGAGCAGCTTTTTTTGGCACAGCATGATTTGGGGGGCCGCTTAGTACCTCCAGATCCTGCAGCAGGTCATTTCAGGTGATTCGTGACTGGAAGTTGAAAACCGAGGTGTGAGCAGCAGTAAAACAGGTTAAATGTTTAAAAATAAATAAAAAACAGTATCAATCCCGTGTGTTAGGTGCACAGGGAATCCATTCTATCGATCAGAGGGGGAATTCATCAAGGGGTCACCAACGCTTTTACCTAAAATTTTTGGCAATTTAAAAAAAAAAAAATTATTTACTAAAGAGGGAATTGCAGTGAATTCCAAGTAAATTTCAAATGTAAGGCCAGAATAGCCAAAATGAAAACAGAATTGCCTTGGAGAATTTTTAAATTCGGTTACTTTGTCCTAAACTTTTAATTGTATATTAAATTCCTAGCTATTCTTACTTTAGCGAATAATCTGTAAATTTTTATATTAAATTTTTTAAAATAATTTATTTTGCTTCTTTTGTGCTGTCAGTTTGGCATATAAGTAAAGGTTATAAGTGAAAAATGTGCAGTTTGAATTCTCTTTATTTCTGCCACTAAGTATGACAGTCTTCTGAGTTGGAAAGGGGGTGAATATTTGTATCCATATGAGCAGGTCATAGACACTGGAATATCACGTGTAAGAGGGTTTCTTCAAGCACCATGAGCACTTCAATACCTTGAAGTATGGGCAGCGTTACAGTTTGAAATGGTGCACATACATGCAGCGCCGGTGCAAGGATTTTTGCCATCCTAGGCAAACAGAAATTTGCTGCCCCCACTTACATGTTCTGCCCACCGTGTGACATCACAATGCCCCACCCATATAATCTGCCATATGGGCCAACACCAGTGCTGCACACAATGTCTTTTATCTGAAAAGGCAGTGTGTTTACATCTATTTTTTGGTGCCACTTATACAGCTCAGTCTCGGCCCCCAGGGACTGACTGTGAGTATGCCTACAAGGCCTGCACATAAGTCCACTTACATGGCCCACCCATGAGTGGTGTCTGGGAGCCGGAATGTGACGTCACATTACGGCTCCCAGGACCTGTACACGGTGCGTGAGAGCGCTATACAGGAAGAGAGTGCATGTAGAGTGGAGCTCCCTCAGAAGAGCGCAGCACCAGTCCACTGGACCCCAGAATCCACCACAGTTCTCCAGCAGGTAGGGAGACTGGGTGGGGTGAGTATATTCTCTAAGCCCCACTTCCCCTAATACTGTCCCTCACTCCCCCACAATACTGCCCCATAATACTGTCCCTATCCCCCCACAATACTGCCCCGTTCCATAATACTGTCCCTATCCCCCCACAATACTGCCCCATAATACTGATCCTATCCCCCCACAATACTGCCCCTTAATCCTGTCCCTATCCCCCACAATACTGCCCCTGCACCATAATCCTGTCCCTATCCCCTTACAATACTGCCCCTGCCCCATAATACTGTCCCTCACTCCCCCACAATACTGCCCCATAATACTGTACCTATCCCACACTATACTGCCCCATAATACTGTCCCTATCCCCCCACAATACTACCCCATAATGCTGTCTCTTTTCCTCCACAATACTGCCCCTATCCCCCCATAATACTGCCCCTATCCCCCATAAAACTGTCCCTGTTCACCTCCCACCACAGCCCCAGTCTCCCACAATACTGCCTCTACCCCTCACTAAGCCCCAATCCCCCACAATACTGTTCCCATCTCCTCTCCAATGCCCCAATCCCCTGAAATACTGCCCCTCTCCTACCACACTAAAGAATCAATCCACCACAATACAGCCCTTGTCCCCACACTAAAGAATCAATCCGCCCTGTCCCCATCAGAATAAATCAGAATTTTTTGTGATATTTCAAAGTGTGAGGCGCATGATGACAGTCCTTCATGTACTGTAAAGATTTTAATCCCAATCCTTTTATAGTTTCTTGAATATAGTGGTAGTAAAAATAGAAACATAGAAACATAGAATGTGACGGCAGATAAGAACCATTCGGCCCATCTAGTCTGCCCAATTTTCTAAATACTTTCATTAGTCCCTAGTCTTATCTTATAGTTAGGATAGCCTTATGCCTATCCCACGCATGCTTAAACTCCTTTACTGTGTTAACCTCTACCACTTCAGCTGGAAGGCTATTCCATGCATCCACTACCCTCTCAGTAAAGTAAGATGTGGCGCTTACGGAAATAGTTTAGAACATAAAATTTGTAGAGCTGCTACCGCCAATGTGCCGTCCTCTCACAACCTAGCACATGCAGAATCAGTTGGATAGATGTACTGAGTGGTGTGCAAAAACAATCCCAGAGTGAAGTGGAGCTCTCAAAGGATTTTAGAAAATAACTTACCCCCCTTGGAACTCTTGGTAACCCACAAGGGGAATAAAGTAATAGTGTAGAATATTTTTTAAATGGTAGAAGTAACTCAATAGGGATTCACTCACGTGGTTCTGAGCCTAGACAGGACCGGCTCAGATCGCTCAAGTGGACGTGTATTGGAGGAAACACGGATCCTTTAGATGGTGTTGCTTATAGTCTCACTCTGGAAAGGTGACAAATGTCAATATCTAGTGTAGTAAGTCTGAGGTACCAATATATGTGGATAAATAGATGAAACTGCTCACCTTATATAGAGCCTTGGACTTGGCTCTAAGTTAAACAGCACTTGTGTCTTTAAGAGGACACATACCCTTCTTTAGATGAAGCAGGAACTCTGGATGTAGAATGTTGGATGCCACAGGAAAAGTTATGGATAAAAAAAATCAAATTTATTGAATAAAAAATACACAGTTAAAACAATAAATGATAAAAGTCAAAAGTCCAATCCTGTGGCTAGTCCCGAGACGCGTTTTGCCTTGTCGGCTTTTTAAACACACCGATTGAAGTAAATGCCTGGTAGTAGATAATGTATCAGGAGTTATCTTCCGTTTTTGCTGAGGCAGCCAGATCAAGGAAGATAGGTCAAGGATTCCACAACAGTAGCTCTCTATTGCAACCCATTGGGGGGTATATGTATACGAGTTT
Source organism: Pelobates cultripes (assembly GCA_933207985.1). Taxonomy (NCBI): domain Eukaryota; kingdom Metazoa; phylum Chordata; class Amphibia; order Anura; family Pelobatidae; genus Pelobates; species Pelobates cultripes. Next base: position 26,347,421 of record OW240915.1, read on the forward strand.
GCGCTAACTATATTAGTTAGGATTGCCGCGTTAGAATATATTTTCAATTTCGGGGACCCCATGCCACCACATTTCACTTGCCTCAATAGTAATCCTTTTGGGACTCGGGGATGTTCCCCTCCCCAACTGAAGCGTAATAGTATCGCCTGCAAGGCTGTAATATACGTTTGCGGAATCTTAATCTGTAAGGACCTAAATAGATAAAGGATTTTTGGTAAGATATGCATCTTCACTGCCGCTATTTTCCCTACCCAAGATAGTAACGCGTTTTCCCATGATTTCAATTGCTTTTCAATATCTTTAAATAATTTTGTGTAATTTGCAGAAAATAGTTCTTTTTCTTTTTTTGTAAATCTGATTCCAAGATACACGACATAGTCTTCCCTCCAGTCGAAGTGGCGATCTAATTTAAATTTTTCTTCCAGTGGTTTAGATGTGTTAAGGCATATTGCTTGTGATTTGGTGATATTAAGTTTGTAATAGGAATATTGTCCGTATGTTTGTAATTCTTTAAGTAAGATAGGTAAGGTAATGTGTGGTTGAGTAAGAGTTAATAAAATATCATCGTCAAAGATGTTAAGTTTGTATTCCCCTAGTCCCACCCGCACTCTGTGTATGTCTCTATTTTGTCGTATAGCTATAGCTAAAGGCTCTAAGGCCAGAACATAACGCATGGGAGATAGGGGACAACCCTGTTGTGTCCCATTTGTGATGTTGAAGGGTTTTGAGCAAAAACCGGAATTCATTATTGTAGCTGTAGGGTTACTGTAGAGGGCTTTGACCACTGAAAGAAATAAAGTGGGGAATCCATATGCAGTCAGGGCTTCGTGGAGAAAATGCCATTTCAGGCGGTCAAAGGCCATTTCGGCGTCTAAAGATAGCATGATGCTTTCTTGTTTAGATTATTTTAAAATGTTATAGATATCTAATACTTTCCTTGTGTTGTCTGTCCCCTGCCTGCCTGCCACAAATCCCACCTGATCTGTATGTATTAAAGTGGGTAGGATAGATTTAAGTCTTTCTGCATATATTTTTGCATATAATTTATCATCTATATTCAGCAACGATATAGGTCTAAGATTCTGGCATATAGTTGGAGGTTTCCCTGGTTTAGGGATAGTGATAACATGTGCCGATAAAAATTCAATCAGGAAAATTCCTGTTTTAGTTCCTTCGTTAAAGAAATGGGTGAGAGCTGTAGCCAATGAATCTTTAAATGTAGTATAGTACAGGTCGGTAAATCCGTCAGGGCCTGGTGCTTTCCCCTTGGGCATTCCATTTATATGTTTTATTACCTCTGCTATAAGCTGTGTTAATTTGTGTTCTTATATAGTAGGCAGGTATAGTTTATCTAGATATTGACGTATGGTGGCAGAAGTAGGTTGTGGTGTATTTTTTTGATCTTTCAGATTATATGATGTACTGTAATAGCTTGCGAATTCGTCTCATATCTGGTTTGGTTGGAGTATCTTTTGTCCAGTCTTTGAGAGTAAAAATGGAATTCTAGATTGTGTTTGCTTATCTCGTAGTCTCTGAGCTAATATTCTCGTGGCTTTATTACCCATAGAATATGATGTGGCCTTGAGTTTTTTCAGTGCAATACTAGCTTGTTGCAGATTAATTTTGTTGATATAATTTTGTGTTTGTTGTATATTGTCTTGCAACTGTGGAGTTGGATTTGCCTGGTTTTGCCTGTGGAGGTTCTGAGCCTTTTTAAGAAGATTCAGCAGAGCAATTTGGGTAGACTTCTTGAGATATGAAGCTCTACTTAATAAGAGTCCCTGTATTACAAGTTTATGTGCTAACCATAATGTCGGAGGATTGATATCCCCAGAATTATTTGAAATATTGGTGTAATTATATTAATTTCTACTGTGATACACATTGCTTATGTGTTTTCAGATTTGTCCCTAAATAGGAGGGTGCTCTAAAGTCTTTAACTATTGTGCACACCTACTTTCCCCTCTCCTTTGATGATTCAGAACACTTTGTTGTCAGAATTAAAAACGAAGGAGGATATATCATATTTTCTGTTGCTTTGCCATTACCGTTGAATGATTATACTTAGGAGGTCATTTCAGTAATGAGGGTTTCTACCTTTGTTAGGCAGATTCCTCTACCTTATTTGTATTTTTTTTTATATATATTGGCAACATTTAGATTTGACACTCCCATATTTATACTTGCCTACAGTATCCAATCATGTTCTGCTCCGTAATGAAATATTTGGAAAAAAAAGACTCGGAGACAAATGTGATTTGCGAGATTCGGTCCTTCTTTCACTACTTTGGAGTTTGGATTTACATAAATCTTTATAGAAACCACATGGTTCCAACATGGGAAGATGCCTCCGTATAATATTGACAATTTCCCAAAATGTTCACTGTGATTCTGTACAGAAAATAGGAAGCTTATTTGCATATTCTGAAACCCCCACGTTCTGATTTAAGTTCCTAATTTACTATGTTTTTGTGGGTTTTGGGGCTTTTTATTCCCTTTACAATTCGAGAGAATTTCAATCTCTATTTTTTGCCATTTCGTAACCTCTACAAAATTGGGGTAGCCTCATCATCTAACGAGGTGCAATTTCATCTAAGTCTAATAAATTCTCCCAAGAGAACAGCTTTAAATGTATGTGGAGGATATCCCCTGTCATACTCTGCCCATTGCCATTGCAGCCCTCTGGGCATTTACCTGGTTTGCCTGATTGCCAGTCCAGACCTGGTTAAAGTAACTCCACCTCCGGAAGTATCATTAGCCAACCAGGAAAGGAAAGTTCCTGGCTGGCTAATAGTAATTCTGTGCATTAAAGGTGTCTGTCAACAACACACATAGCATTCTGGCGACAGATAACCAATGGCGCCACAACCCCCCTCGCCCCCCTTTCCCTGTGCCCTCACACACACAGCACCCTTACACACATCACCCTCACACACACATCACCCTCACTCACACACACTACACACCTCACACACACAGCACCCTCACACACACACATACCCCTCACACAGCACCCTCACACACACAATGTACACCTCACACACAGCATCCTCACACACCTCATACACACATGCTGCACACACACACACATACACACTATACTCCTCACAAATACACACTACACCCTTCACACACTCTGGATCATCTACACATATACACATACTAGATCTCCTATACACACTCTGGGTCCTTCAAACACACACTAGATCCCCTACACACACACACTGCACCACCTACACACACACACTACATTTCTGACATACACACTCTGGATCCCCTATGCACACACTAGATTCCTTGTAAGCAAACACATACTACATTCCCTAAACACACACTCTCTACAACCCCTGCACACACTACATAACCTTTACAAACACACACTACAGCCCTTATGCACACACTCACTACATCCCCTATACACACTATGTCCCCTATACACACACTCTCTAAAGCACCTAGACACACATACATTGCATTACACCACAAACACAACATGACTGAAACCAACCTATTAACACAAAACCACACCACAATCAGCTCACTCTACACACATGCATTCCCATAAGCAGGCTCCAAACACATGCACAATACTCTTTCCTGGCATTTTTGTCTCCTGGTTTATTTTATGCCATTTATGGAGACACCAGAGACAAGTTTCAAGCAAACACAACGCAAGCATGTTATAAAATTTGCTAGCGCTGTGCAGAACAAATACAGGGCCTTTTTCTCATGCTAAAGCTCTTGAGCAGACCTCTGCACATGATCTGCCCTGGAAGAGCATTGAACCAACATGCTCACTTTGAGATGGGGCGTGCTTGTCATTGGGGATGACAAAACACACCCTATCGGGACTGCCCCCTTTTCAGTGGGCCGCTGCGATAAAAAAATGCCCGGGCTGACTTTTTTTTACCAGTCCAGGCCTGCTCTTGACTATACTTGAATAATATATGAAAGATCAATTTCTCTTCAATCCGTTGCTAATTTTTTATTTTACATGTATGTGTCAAGGGCACTCTGAGCAATGTAACCACTACATTGGGCACCAAGGCACACGTGACATTATAGTTGAAATGTTGATTTTCTTCTTCCACAAACTATGTTCAACGCAACGACAGAAAAGGCCGTAGCTTCTTCTATCTATCTCCATTACTGACAATGATGGAGGCGCTCAGTTCCAGGATGATTGTGATTACAACAATGTGGATTTTTTTCTAAATCTTTATTTTTCATGCGATGAAAAGACAGACATATTGGTAATACTGCAACCATATGTTTATGGTTCACAGAAACATTCCACATTGAATATACTGTTGAGGTATATTTATCATTTATTTTAAATTATATTGGGCTGGGATGTTGTAACGGGGCCTTAACTGTAGGAGTTTTGGGTGAGTATTCACCTGTCTATGTGTGCCAGCGCGAGTATCTTGGAGCCATCTAGCGCGAGAAGCGTGTAGTTTCTGATAAGTCTTTGTCTGTGGGGGTCAAACCCCAATCTGATCCCTTAAATCTATTTGATTATGGTGCTCTATGTGGAGTCCAGGTCTAGAGCCGTGTTTGGTGTGTGGGGCGTTGAAACTTTCCCTTCAGCGGCTCCCTGTGTGGTTTTAGTCTGTGTCTATTATACCTTCCTTCGGAAGCTGCATGGCTATCGCCTGGATTGGAGGTGCGCTGTGTGGCTTGACTATTTATAGTGATGAAGGTGGCTGTGCGTAAGCGCAAGGTGATGAATGTCTGAGTCTAGTAGGTGTCTAGGTGGATGGGAGCTGTATGAAAGCCTGTCTGCGCCCGGAAGGCAAAGAGCCAACTGTGTGAGGTGAGGCAGAAAGCGGTAGGCTATGTGTGTGTGTAGAGCTGCCGTGCTGGTAGTACCCTGTTACCCCGGGGCAGGGGGGGGGGGGACGAGGGACGCCACCAGAGCCGGTTGGTGGAGCCTCCAACGGGTCGCTATCCCATTGTAACAAAAAGGGTGAACCAGAAATACAGAAGCTTGCAAACGTTGCTAAACATTTTAGTGAGAGAGTCTTAGTAAGAGTCCAAGATACCCAGACCAGGCGCGTTGCTTCAGGTCTTGGTGCCTCCATGGGGTCTGGGTGCAACTGCTGTGTCTGCTTCCACCCTCCCGGGTCGATGGCCTGGTTGTGGCATTAAAGTTGTCGACAGAGTTGGGAGTCCCAGTGCTGCCATTAGAGCAGGGCCCTCAGAGGGGTCCATGGCCTTATAATGCTTGTTGTCTTTGGTAACCCATAGGGTCCCCGGAGTCGACCACTTGTAGGCGATGCCTGCTGCGTGGAGCGGTTTAGTAAGTGGTTGCATTTGTTTGCGCCATATTAGTGTGGCTCTGCTTAAGTTCTGATAAAAGGATAGTCGACAATCCTCAAATTCCATAGGAGTCTTTCCCTGTAGCGCTGCTAAGAGTCCCAATTTGTCTGACATGGACTGGCACCGTAGTATGATGTCTCGCGGGGCTGCGCAATTTCACAATTCTATAGACTCCATCAAATAAGGTTTTGGCTTGTCTGGCTGGAAGTAGCGCGGCTACGAGGCGTCTGAAGAAATGTGGTAGTTCCTCCAGCGGTACGGATTCCTGTACCCCTCTGATTTTGACGTTTTTGCGTCTCCCCCTGTCATCCAGTAGGTTGACTTGTCTGGATAGGGTAGTCTGTGTGGTGTGTAGTTGTTGTACTTTCTCCCCCAGCTCTTGTAGGCCCTGTCTCAGGGTCTCCACTTCATTCTCTGTTGCTTGTGTACGTGCTGTCACTGCATGTACATCACCTTTTAGCACTGCCAGGTCAGCCACCCACATTTGCCTGAGGTTCTGTTGCAGGCCTGTCAGCATGGCCTGGATATCACTCCTGGATGCTGGGGCATTATCCTCCGTTACCCGTGGGTGAGCTGTATGACAGGGAGTGAGTGGTGGGCTATCTGGTGGTTCCCCTTCCTCTGAGGGTAGTGGGGAGGTGTCTTGCTTGGACGTGGTCCGCGTCTGGTCTATGTCGTGCTGTGGCTTTGGGGTATGCGTGGATGGTTTCTGAGACTTGCGCCCCATCTCACCTGTGTGGTACCAGTCTTCCAATTCAGGTGAGCCCCAGGGCCAGACTCCCTCCCTGAGACTCTCTGCCATCTGCCCGCCCCCGTGGTAGGCCTTGCCGTGTTGGCGTTGAGTTTTGGAGCTGGGCGTAAGAAAAAACGGCATTGGCGGTGTCGGCTGGCTGCTCCGGACTTAGACCCAGCTTCTGTGACCAGGGTCAGTACTGGATGCCCCCGAATTGGCTGGATTTGGATTATCCAAACGGGAGCTCCAAGATTGTGCGTCCGCTGGGCTTCGCTGTCAGACCCCGAATCCAACAATGTGGATTTTAACATTTAATTTTATTTTACAGCCATTACAAACACATCTTTGCTAAACATTGAGGAAAAATTTAAATCACATTTAAAAAAATAACTAATAATAATAATAAAATGAAATTTAAGAATATGACAGGGCAGCACTTTTCCTGTAGGGCCCAGCCTGTGTGTAGAAGAACCCCTGCTTCCTCCCTCCTGGTCTGGAACGCCAGTAGAGGGAGTGTGGGCCTCTGCGGCTTCCGTAACATGGACGGTTCCATTCCGGTGGGAGGGGTGTTTTTTTCCTGGATTGCTAGTTGCAGGCGGCTCTGTGGTTTCCTGTATCCCCCCGCTGCCGCTGTGGGCCGCACACATTCCTGGTAGAAGGGGCCACCCGGTGGGCGGGGCTGAGAGCCGAGTCCCCTCCGCCAGCTCCCCGCCGGTACCCGACACCCCCCTCCGCCGCCGGACTCGGATGGTGAATCCCGGGATCCCAGGTAATGGCTGCGAAGTGAACGGCAGCCGCGCTCAGGAGTAACAGCGAATGGTTCCCTCCCCCGTGGGATCCCGTGACAGGTACCGGCCGGGTCCGCCCTGCGCTCCAACCCCAGCCAGCACCGCTCCCCGCGGGCAGCCCTCACCGGGGACACCGGGCACCGCCTGGCACACATGGGTAGGCCACAGCCAGGCCGGGACCGGGGCCAACAAACCCGGGATCTGAGTCACAGCGGGGGAGGGGGGGGCTGGGTGGCTGTCAGTGAGGGCAGTGGGGGGCAGTGCTGGGTGGCTGTCAGTGAGGGGCAGTGCTGGGTGGCTGTCAGTGGAGGGGCAGTGCTGGGTGGCTGTCAGTGGAGGGGCAGTGCTGGGTGGCTGTCAGTGAGGCAAAGGGGTGGCTGTCAGTGGAGGGAAGTGTGCTGGGTGGCTGTCAGTGGAGGGGCAGTGCTGGGTGGCTGTCAGTGGGGGGCAGGTGCTGCGGCCGTCAGTGGGGGGCAGTGCTGGGCTGTCAGTGGGGCAGTGCTAGTGGCTGTCAGTGGGGGGGGCAGTGCCAGTGGCTGCCGCGGGTGTAGTGCGCCGGGGTGGCTGCCAGTGGGGGGCAGTGCTGGGTGGCTGTCAGTGGGGGGGCAGTGCTGGGTGGCTGTCAGTGAGGGGCAGTGCTGGGTGGCTGTCAGTGGGGGGGCGGCAGTGCTGGGTGGCTGTCAGTGGGGGGGCAGTGCTGGGTGGCTGTCAGTGAGGGCAGTGCTAGGTGGGGGGCAGTGCTGGGTGGCTGTCAGTGGTTGGGCAGTGCTGGGTGGCTGTCAGTGGAGGGGCAGTGCTGGGTGGCTGTCAGTGGGAGCCGTGCTGGGTTAGCGGGGAAGTTTTAGGATTTGGGAGCTGTCAGTACAGCAATTGTTGGTTGGGGGACTGTTAGTAGGGCGGTCTTGGTTTGAAGCACTGTTAGGTGGGCATTGCTGGGTTTATAGTGACCCTCAGTGTGGTAGTGCCAAATTTTTTGAGCTGGAAATTTGGAGCTTGTCACTGGAGGCAGTGCTGGATTGGGAGCTGTATTGAGGCAGTGCTTGGTGGCTGTCAGTGGGAGCAGTGCTGGGTTGGAGGCTGTTATTGAGGCAGTGCTTGGTGGCTGTCAGTGCTGGGGCTGTCAGTGGGAGCAGTGCCGAGTTGAGGGCTATCAGCGGGAGCAGTGCCAGCTTTGGGGCTGTCATTGGGAGCTGTGCCGGGTTAGCGGGGAAGTTTTAGGATTTGTGGGTTGGGGGACTGTTAGTAGGGCAATCTCGGTTTGAAGCACTGTCAGGTGGGCATTGCTGGGTGTTTAGCGACCGTCAGTGTTGGTAGTGCCAGATTTTTTTTGAGCTAGAAATGTGGAGCTTGTTGACTTTTTATGGGAGCGTTTGGGTGTTGGGACTGTCAGTGAGGGAGTGGTGAATGTGGTTTTTGTAGCATTTATTGGACAAGCATGGGATTGGGCAGTTTGTTGATCATTGTGTTAGATTCTAGTAATGACAAACCTAGTCATGTCTTGTCGATAAGATGTCGTTGGAAAGAAGTACTATCAAAAGAAGTCCAGAATATGTAATGGAAGATATCAAACTGTGGGCTGCTTGCAGCTTTAGTATAACACTTAACCATGGGCCATATGTTGAGAATCTTGATCTAAATCACTTTCAATTTAAACAACTAATTTAGTTCGGGTTTTCCAGACTGTTGACGTTTCAGCTATTCAAGACTATATAACTCCTGTAATAGCTGTGTCCCTGGCATTATAATCTACACAATAAGTGTGCCAAATGGCTAGTTGAGTAAAATGTTGAGATAAACTGACATGCAAAAAAGATTATCAAAGGTTTGCATTTTAGATACAAAGAAGCAAAATAAATGTTCTAACAATCTGGAAAAAAATTGGGAAGGTGACTAGCCTTAAAAATTGTCAAAAGGTCTGCATGTACATACAAATGTAGTCCTTAAATCGGTGCAACGGCACCATAACAAGTACAGTGGGTTCTGTGTTTCTGCTGCCCTACCTTTATTGTAAGTAATCAGACTGTCTTGGGGCGGTTGGACTTCTTACTGTGGGTTCGCTGGGCATGATTCCACGACTCCATTACTTCCAGCGTAAAGCTGTAACCTCCTGCTTTGTAGGGCTTAGCTCAGAAGAGCTAAAGGAAGCTCCTATCAGCCGATTGCTTTGAATTAAACCCTGCTCTGCTGTGCTTAGCTCAGAAAATGTGCTTCCGGCTCTCTGTCAGAGGTAGTGGACGTTGGGAGTCTTAGCACTGCAATGTACACATTGCATTTTCTCTGAAACTGCTGTGTTTTAAAGGAACTCTATAGCGTTAGGAATTCAAATATGTATTCCTAACGCTATAGAGCCCTAGTCACCTAAACAATGACTAGGACCCCGTTCCGCGGCGAATAAATGGTTAATTTACCATTTATTTGCTTACCTTGATCCAGCGCCAGGCCCCCTTGGCACTGGTGACTTCTCATCTTCCATTGACGTCAGCTCACAAGTGGAGCCGCATGAGCTGCCGGAGGAGCGCGCGCGCGTATTCAAACCTGCCCATAGGAAAGCATTACTCAATACTTTCGTATGGAGATCTTTTTTTGACGCTGGACGTCAAATAAGTGTGATTTACTCCGTGTAAATCGCGGAAGCGCCTTTAGTGGCTGTCAGGGAGACAGCTACTAGAGGCTGAATTAACCCTGCAGTGTAAACATAGCAGTTTCTCTGAAACTGCTATGTTTTCAACTGCAGGGTTAAAACTAGGGTGGCCTTCATTGAGCTGAAGTGGTCTGGGTGCCTATAGTGGTCCTTTAACATTTGCAGGGCTAAGGGGAAAGGGGACCCTGCACCCAGACCACTTCCATGAGATGAAGTGGTCTGGGTGCCTTTAACCCCTAAATTGCAGATAATTAATCAGTAAGACTGCAGGGGCATGATCTATACACCAAAACTGCTTCATTAAGCTGAAGTTGTTTTGGTGCTTATAGTGTACCTTTTAAGTATAAATAAAATGTTAAAAGATTGGCAGGGGGTGGGGAGGTATGGGACCCTCTCTTTCTCCTATTTTATGAGCTGCTGTAACTTGTCAGATTCTGCTTTGGAGACTATATGTACTGAACCCTTCTGGGTACCTGTTTTACAGTAAGTTCACAAGAGAACAAAAAACAACACTTCTATCATAGTTTTGATTGTAACATTTTTTTACCCACATGCAACCAAGAAAAAACAACACAAAACAGATTTACTTATCATTCCTGATTATTAAATGTCTACAGTGAGAATTTCTAATTTACAGTCAAAATGGCAGAACTTTCAGAACTTTCTGTCACCTATGCTTTCAGTTCAGCTACTATAGCCTTAAAGGGACACTATGGGCACCCAGACCGCTTCATCTCGCTGAAGTGGTCTGGGTGCAGTGTCCTTGTCACCTTAAACCTGCAATGTAAAACATTGCAGTTTTGTGAATAGTGACACTAGCACTAGAAATATAATTTTGTGTTACCAAGGCTATAGTGTTCCTTTAAATTTGAAATGTACTTTTAATTCACTTTGAATCCTCACTGTAGTAATTAACCCTTCTCAGATAAGATTTCAGTTATTTTTGGTAGTTATAGGACATATATTGCAAGAAGTGAGTTATGATTGTAAAGATGAGACTACAACTTAATTAAGGATATATTTGTAGAAAGAGGACACACAGGGGTATTTAAGTAAGAACATCGTATTTGTTTTTGTTTCTCATCACTATAACTTTAATTTCACATTCTTTTTACCATTTTATGCATTATCTTCTATATAGATTGTCCATCCCCCTTCTTTTCTCATTTTAAATGCATGTTTAGAAGTAGCAGCTCCATGTAGACCATTTTATTGCCATCATCATACTACTTCTACAAACCTTTAATAAAGTGACAATGAAAACTTAAAGTAAACCACTGTCACATGGTTTCACGTGACCTATCCATTTGCGGGAAGGTTGGCGAAGATGGAGCAGATAAGGAAGATATACTGACCTCCCCAATAGTGAGAATACAAAGCAGGTTTTATGGAGGATATTTAAATGCTGCGGAATATTGCCATCGGTCTCTTGCGCATGTTGTGAGATGATGCCTATTCTCACCAGCCACTGAAAATTATCGTGCTTTACTACATTATAGGTGCTGCCTATGTGTTCCTGATAATCTTTGCACAGTATCTGCTTTCAGGAAATTATAGGACTTGCTTAGTTTTATCAAATTCCAGGCTGTGCTGGAAGAACGTTCGCTTAATCTATGCAAAACGAGAGAGAAAATCAACAAAACGCACAGAGCTTGTTCCTATACAACAAATTAAAGATAGGGACTCTCAGCACTTATACCAGTATGTGCAAATCTGTCATTATTCCCTGGCAGGATACGATTTCTCATTGCACAGTACTGCAGAATATGCAAGTGTTTTGTAAAGAGTACAAGTCATTTTGTCTGGGTAAGCATAAATACTAGCCAGGCCCAGGGATCTGCTAATGTAGAAAAAAAGATTGATCCAACATTCCACATTGACAACCACCTTGTGTAATCAGAATGTGGCTTTATTTTCCGGTTTATCATGAAATGCAGTTAGAATCATTCTTAGTTGGTGTGTCAGCCTAAATCAAAGTATCCAATTTAGCCACGCTCACACTGCACTATGTCACGACTCAAAGCTGCCAAACCTATTACCAGCCAAAATCCTTGCAAGTCATCGTGGACCTTCATTTCACTGCTGGTTCTAGACATTTTTGTTTTGCTGTTTCGTTTTCCCTGCAGACATTGTAATTTTCTGTTGTGGTTTTCTTCCTGTTTTTTTTTTTAATTCCTTGAGCACAACTGACTAGAATCAAGTGGGATATTTATTTTGTCGTTTAGTCCTGTTATTTAGTAATGTAAACAGTCATAATTGCATAGTTTAATTTTATTTAGTTTGTTTTTTTCCCCCATGGTTACAGAGAAACATGTGTTGTAGTTTTTTTTTTTATGATCCTGTAACTGTGGGGAATTCATATGTGTGCTCACACTGTACGAATTTTACGTATTTTATATCTATGTTTTCCTTGATTCTATTCTTGTTCTGTTCTAGTTAATTTTGTTAAACAGAACAGAAAGTTTGGCCCAATGACAGCTAGTACGAGGACAGATGTTCAGAATAAATGTGATATCTTAAATTGTGAAGCACAAGTGAAAAGGCACATTGTAAATCATAACTTCATGCTAACCAAAGATGAATAAAAATGATGAGATGAGTGGGACTGCTCTGCAAAGCAGTAATACAACAGCTGCTATTGGTTTCAAATCCCCAACATTGACGTCCCGAAAACTGGGGGCGCAGAGGGAATAGGGGCAGGCCAATGATGTGATTGAGTTAATGGCTCTTCACAAAGGGATCTGGCATGAATGCAGGGCAGGCTGCCTGCCAATCATGCGCTTTCTTTATGGTCCTGGTTCCCTGAATGCTGAGCATGCACATCTAATGATGTGCTTGCGATACTTTTTAGGGACAGTTTCCTGGTGTTCCAAAAAGCAGGGAACCAGGGAGTAAAGACCGTCCAGCGGAACAAGAGCTGAAAATTGGGACTGGCTCACCAAAATCAGGATAGTTGGCAGGCATGTAGTTTACAGATAGTTAAGTTCAGTATCTAGTGAATAGGCTTTGTGCATTGATCATCAGAGATTCAGCCCAGCTCTCTCCAGATGGAAAAGCTAAGCCCAGGTTGTACATGCCATTTAAAGGAACATTATACAAAGCTTTATTGCTAACGCTATAGTGTTCCTCTGCACCCATTCCTAAGGGGGTTTCCAAACGGTTAAAACTCATTTAAAACGCCCAATTCCAGTGCTCACGTCCCTCAACACTGGCTCCGTCTCCTCCAATGTCAGCGTGATGGGGAACCTAATGCGCATGTGTGCATGTGCCTTCCCCCAAAGAAAAATATTGAATTAATGCATTCCTATGGAGATTTTCAAGATATGGTTTGTCCTCATACAAAGCGCGAGGATGTCCAGCATCGTTTCACGGAGTTAAACTCCGTGAAACAGAAGGAAGTGCCCCTAGCCATTAGTGGCAGTCTTAACACTGCAATGAAAACATTGCAGCCAGACCACTTCAATAAGATGCCCCAATGTGTCCCTTTACAACTTGGACAGAAGTCTAGCTGAATGATTGACAGATCTGATGGGCTGTTTTAGAGATTTTTACAATGCTGAGCTGAGAGTAAGTGGAGGATGAAAGAGTTCTGATGGTGCTTAGTGACCCTTTAAGGTGAGAAGCTGACTCAGCAGAACAACTGTTCATCCTCAACGGTTGTGCCAAGGGCATTTATCCACATACACATTCCTTAGGCTAAATGGTGAGAGCAGGAATTAAGCAGATGTCCGGACACAAGAGTTCATACAAGGCTGGCATCAAACCGTGGTCAAAGTCCAAGATTAACTTTATATCTGATCTATGGCAGGTTACACAGACCGCATTGACAGACATAGATGACCCAGACAGTAGGGAGGGTGAAGAATAAATAGCCAGATGAGACTGCAGATGTTGCAGGTTTGTAAGCAGATGTCAGACACTGAGGACAGAACAAGCAATGTAAATAGTCAAATATTGTGACAATGAAAAAACACCAGGTCTCTTGTTTGATCAATATTTTTCAGTTTGTTTCTATCTCTTCCCTCCTGGCTGGCCATGCATGCTGGTGTTTGTAATTAAACTTATTAAGGCACTACACTAATACACTAATATCAGAGGTAAAATATCATATATCAGTTGCTTATGCCAAGTATGGATTCTATGGCAAGATCTCCTATATTTATCTCTTTAACACCTGTTAAAACATGTCAAGCGCTCTGTGCTTTGTGACCTCTTACAGACCATAAAAATTCAGGGACCCTTGTCATTCTTATTACTTTCCCACACACTTTTTTTTTATTTTTTTTAACTCTACAATTGTCGGCCGTAGTCTGGTTTGTAGTCGTGTTGTTAGATCATCATTGCTTTCTGGGATGCTTTTCACAGCTTCATACTTATGATTAGCACATGAAATGTTTCACCCCATAGTGTGATAGTATTCGGATCTTGCAAGATGAAAATCCATTAATTAATGGTGTTTCTTTTGGGATCCATCCTTGGTTAATTGATCTCCATGATACAGCATTTGAAATGATCATATATTGTCCATTGGCATGAAGCTGTTCTGTGTAATTTGGAAATACAACTAACCACTGATAGGTCAGAACTCTTTTTATAAAACGGTTTTTGTTTGGGGGAGGGTGGTTAGAGCTTATTAAATAAAACTATGAATTGGTAAGTACAAATCAGTCAGTTTGTTTTGAGGCCAAAACCTATAAGCTGACAAATTAAGTAAATGGATTTTTTTTTTTTTTTTTATGTCTGCTATTTTGAAAAGAAGCCCAGAGAGACTTTGTGTTTAAATATATTTCTGACTTATTTTTTCCAAAAATAAAGTCGGAAAAAAAAATATTAAAAATACATGACCTCTCTGGACTTCCATAATTCTGACATAACATTTGCAACTCCTTTTTCAGTTTTCCTTGGCTGTTGGTTTAATGAAGAACTCTGTGTGAGATGATATATGTAGTAATGAGTGTGCCTGCATGGCTGTCAAGAATTCGATAGGTATCACATTCCAATGTCAAGCAGCACACTGGTATGTAGATTCACAGTAATCTGTGAGGTCACCATTAAACAATGTTTAAGTAAAAGGCCACATGGCTACCAGGTCAAACTTCTTTCTCAGACTTTGTACTGTTTTACTGCAGGTGTTGGTGTCATTTTAAAGCAAAATGGAAACTGACTGGGTTATGTATTAAACTGAGAATTCAAAGTGAAATTCAAATTTAAGACTAGAATAGGTCAACTGAAAGCATAGTTTTCACAGTTAAGCTATTTCCACCTTCAATTTTAAATTCACTTTGAATTCTCACTGTAGGTGTGCAGTTCTCTTAATACTTGGTATACTTGATGATTTTTTTTTTTGTTTTGTTTTTTCTGTCCTTTTTTTTTTTTCTCTCAATTAGTGGTTACTTTTCCAATACAGCAAGTACATTGTATTCCATTTTAAATGCATGCTTTGAGAAATTATGATGAAGTTTACCATGTTACACTATGCTTATTAAAGATATACAGGCACACCCCACTTTAAGTACACTCACGAGTACAGACATACCTGCGAGTGTACGTAAAGGTGCCTCGCGAGTACAGACATTCCCGCGTTTCTTCTGTCCGCGAGTGAACAGGAAATGGAATGTTCTATTCTCGCCTGGAGCAGCTCAGTTCAGTGTCTTTGGGGCAAGAACTTTTCACACCTGACTAAAAGCAGAAGTGGTCATGGTGATTGAAGTAACACTTTAACCTGGAAGAGTCTTAACAGCGAAACGTGCGTCGGGACGTTCATAGAGTATTGAGTTGATCAAATAGATGTGGGTCGACAAGCATTGAGTCTTTTCTGACATTATCAGCTATACTCTTCATTTTTAATTTTATTTAAATGTTCTTATTTCTTATTTTTTGTTTTATATTTCTACTGGACGATTATCACCATCAGAGGGGGGAGGAGGGCACTTAGTATTTTGCTAAGGGGTGCTCTCGAAGGCACAACAGAGTAGGGAATTTTCATTCATTGCAGGATATGATAGCCAGTCTGTACCTTTACTGAGACAATATGTAGCGCTCCTCCGGACTGAATAGTATATATTATCAAATGTAACAGATATAGGTTACATCTGCTAAATTAATCTTTCTCTATGTGTAACAATTTGTTGCTTTTTCGTTCTATGTACACACTTCTTATACAGCTTCTATATACATATTTTTTCCTTTATTGGTTAATATAGGATATTCTTAATAATTTTTTATATATATTTTTTTCAATCTTTTTTTTTTTTTTGTGTGTGTGTGGATATTTTCTTCTGATATGCAGTTCATTTATGATCAGATATTTTAACTAATTTATTAAAAGTGAAGTTTTATTTGATTCACTTTGGGATTACTCCGTGCCATCAAGGGTTTGCCTTTTAAACGGTTTCCCTAGGTGTTCTCTCCTTGTTCTTACCATTAACACTTTAACCTGTTTCATGAGAATTATCTGTCTTTATAAAACAAAACTGTCACATATATATATATATATATATATATATATATATATATATATATATATTGCATTGGATTTCATTGAAATTTGAGGACAATCAAAAGATAACCATAAAACAAAATAATGACCACTTTAAATTATGTATGCCTCAGGAAAAAGGCAAAGCTGGAATATTTTCTCTTTGACTTTCCACGAGGCATAGTAAATGTCTCTGGAATGAAGAGAACAATCTGTTTTGATGAGTTCATCAGGATATCTGACATTAGAATAATATTTCACCATATGGACTGTATAAAACCTTGACCATAGAAAAGGTGTGTCTGATCGAGTCAGTGAAGGAATGCTTACCTGATGGCTCACCTGTAATTAAATGAAACTGATCTGTAATTGAGACAGTAATTACATATAAGCGTTTTTTAATCATAGAAAATGATAAAGCTATGCAACTCTCCTAATTTATCAACAACAGATGACTACAAAAGAAGGGACCAGGTACAAAGATTGATATAAACTTTATTGGAAACACAATAGCAAATTTCAGTTCTCACTAGTGCCCTCGGCTGGTAGTGTGCCCACTCCAGTGGCTGTATTCCCCGTATTCTGCTATTGGTTTAGTGAGTGCTGTCTCACATTTTTTTTAATCTATTTAACTGTCTATAAGCCCTAGATAAGATATGTGTACTTAGCTATGGATTTGAGTTTATCGGTACATAGTGTACAGTGCTGTTTATAATAACTCTTTGCGATCAGGAGCCCATTAAATGATAAAAGATATTATACTGAAGGTTGCATTTTGTTATTTGTCTTAAATGGAACAATCCACTTCCAAACTCTACCTATTTTCTGTGTGTTTTTTTGTTTTTTTCAGACTAGCTATACTGGTTTAATTTTCCATTTGAAAGGAATGTAAAATAAGCAATTTAAAGTGGTTCTGCAGGAGTGACAAATTAAAAAAAATATATATATTTTTTTTTACTGTATTTCGATTAATTTTTTTATTTTTAAAAAAGATTTTATTGTACAACACAAAGCATCAATCAGTCATTACAGCGTATAAGCGGTATCAACACTGAGCAACGTGTTCTGTACATGGTTATCACCGTAAATAAGTAAACTAGGTGAGGGACAGGGATAATTTGGGGGGTGCACTCAATTACAGGGTGTATGTATAGAGTGGGTTTGCCCTAAAGCCGACTCACATAAGAGCAGGCCCAGGGTACTGGTCACGTAGTGTTTAATAAAATTAAACATAAAGTAGACAGTAAGGTTCGAAAGTTAATGAGATTTCAGTATTGAAACCGATATGTTCTCGAGGTGTCTTGTCATTGTTACTGAGTTATAAAGAGGTGCCCTGACTGTGTGTATAGTCTGTCCAGATTGCCACTTAGTGGCTTGTTGGGCATGGGTATTGGAGTGGTAGGCCATAAGTTCCTCCATCTTTTTAATTTCCTTCACTCTGTTTCTCCATTCGGTAATGGAGGGTATTTGAGGGGATCTCCAATGAAGGGGTATAAAAGATTTATCGGCAACAAGAAAGAGTGGGAGACAGGATTTGTGTAATTTGACAAAGGGTATCCTTGTGTGTAAGAGTAGTATTTCTGCTGGATTCAATGTAAGTTGATATCCGCTAGCTTCACCGACAAGGCGGATTACTATTATATTATGCTGTATGTAGTTTTTGTGCCTTATTACAATTTAACATATATGACAGGGCATAAGTCGTCATTTTAAGTGTAAAAACCAATCTCCCTAGAAATAGGGGTTGACTAACACGCCAAGCATAAAGTTCTTGATACATGGACGAGAAAAAATAAGCTCTTGGCTAAATGTATTTCTGATAAAATATGGTTTCACCCTTCTCATTCCTCTTTATCACTTGTGGGCAGAAGAAGAATTTGCTTTGGGCGACAGGAGAGATTACATTGTCTATAATAGCAGAGCATGTGTGGGCATCCAGGTAGGGTACATCTGTTCCCATAAAGATGGCAAACCTCTATTGATGGCAAATACCAGGGGAATAAATAAATAATTCCAGGCACAACGACATTACACTTTTGCATTGGGAACCACAGTGGCCAGCTTCATTTTTTTTGTATTTTATTTTTTTTAAATATATTTATTTAATGATGTCTTTTCATTACAGGTTTTAACATTGAAATCCCACCATGTCATTGAGGCCACGAGTAGTGGATTTTGATGAAACATGGAACAAGCTTTTAACGACAATCAAAGCCGTGGTCATGTTGGATTACGTTGAAAGGGCAACATGGAATGATAGGTTTTCGTATCCTTTCCAAGGGGTTGATATTGACCATAAGAATAATTTAAAACATGCTTCCTGTCACTTATCATATCACAGTCTAAATCTATCTATGCTGTCTAACAATCTATTTAATTTTTGTTTTAGTATCCTGACATTAGTTAAAGCTTAAAAATTTATTTTCCCCTCAATAAAATGTGTGTTAATCCTTGTATTGTTCATTGTGGTTAACCGGAATTTTATGTTGTTTGTGGTTTGTTTTTGTTTTGTTGTGGTCTATTCACTAAACATTGAGCTGTGCTCTGTTTACAACGATTAAAATGTTATTCAATTCAGAATGCATGTGAAATTTCTCACCTATTTTATTTGCTGGAATTTTCATCCTTCCTCTGTTACAGTACTGCAGTCCATGCATTTATTAGTAATAACCTGAATGTTAACAGAGCTGGACCTGAACTAAGGGATACCAATAAGCATTATTAGGGATCAGCTTCCCCTAGCCAGTAGGGTGGAGGTCTGCCAAATGTAACCAATTGGATTATTCTCTGGTGACAACCATTACCACTATCTATTGCATGACCACTGACTGTAAATGTGCCCTAATTATTATTCCAATGCTAACTTATTTCTATAGACAAACATACTACACTGCCCATTACGCTAATACCCTCTGATATGCAGTCTCTCTCCTACTTATGTCATTTATTATTAAAACATTAATACATTCCCTCTATTTTTCCATTATGGTCTTACATCATTTTTATTTATTTTATTTCTCCTGCTACTCTCCGTAAGATTGGTAGTAGAATGGTGGCACTATTTGGTTATTATTGTGTTTGTTTACTCTACATTATGCAATATTCAACTCATTGTGTACTTCATAAAAATTCTATCCAACACATTTTTTTTAAAATTTTCAAATATCAGCCAAACTTAGTATGAAAGCCCATGGCTTGATATTTTTGCTGATTTAAACAAACTTTTTGCCATTTCATTGATACAAGTGTGGCGGTGTTAAATTCAATGTATTTGTTTTTATTATGTTGTTTGAATTTGTGTGAATTCAGTGCTATGCTTACAGGTATAAATGAGTGTATATATACTCTCCTGGTTGATTTTTATACTATTCTAATCCTGGAGAGCTGATAGCGCTTGCTGTTTAACACATCCTTAACAGACACACAGAGACATTTATGCTCTATGTGTCGCATATCCAGAACCGCTGGGTGAGAGACTGTACACAGAGACAAAAATCTTTCTAGAAAATCATGTACAACAGTTGCATGCGGTAAGTTTTTTTTGTTTTTTGTTTTTTTTTGTTTTTTTTTTAATAACATATGATGGCAGTTCAAAGAGGGACACTCGTGCTTCATATATCATCTAGTTTATAAAGTCAGAACCCTGAGAATAGCATGTTCAGGGGATTTTGTTTTCCAAGTGATCTTAAAAATAATTTAAAAAACAATGGAATGTATCTACAGATTCCATTTGTAATTGTGATCGCCCCACTTTTAGAACCCTTCCCTTCTTTTCTATTAGACACCGGCACCCCTTTAAAGGACCACTATAGCCACCCAGCTCAGTGAAGTGGTCTTGGTGCCAGGTCCCCCAGGTTTTAACCCTGCAGCTGTAAACATAGCAGTTTCAGAGAAATGTTTACATTGCAGGGTTAATCCAGCTTCTAGTGGCGGTCTTCCTGACAGCTGCTAGAGGGGCTTCTGCGATGCATAATGTGAAAATCGTATTGAGCATGCAGAACTCTGGCCGCGCATTGGCTCCACTTGGGAGCGGAAGTTGGAGCGGGAGGAGTGGATTAAGGTAAGTGGCTGAAGCGGTTTTATCCCATTCAGCCCAGCGGTAGGGGGGCCCTGAGGGTGGAGGGGACTTAAGGACTATGTAGTGCCAGGAAAATGAGTTTGTTTTTCTGGCACTATAGTGGTCATTTAAAGGGACACTATAAGCAGCAGAAACAGCTTTAGCTTAGATGGCATACTATAGGCACCAGAACAAGATTAGTTTAATTAAGCAATTTTGGTATATGGATCATCCACAAAAGTGGCTTGCAAAAGGTACATTTTTTTGCAAGCCAGTTTTGTGAATGGGGAGTCACTGAGTGCCTGAGAGCATCAGCTTCTTGAATCTGAAGCCAGATGCTGCCTGGTGGGGAGTGGATATTGCTACTGGAGGCAACATTGGGGTTAAACCATTTAACCCCTTGAGGCAAGAGTGCCTCTAGGGGCATCCTGGCATCAAAAAAACGTCATTTAGATTAAGCTGTTTTGGTGTCTGGAGTGTCCCTTTAACTCCTAAATGGCAGATAATTGACCAGTGAGACTACAGGGGCAGGAGTTATAAACGAAAACTGATGCATTATGCTAAAGTTGTTTTGGTGTTTATAGTGTACCATATATTGCTAGTGAAATAATCAAACTAGTCTAAACCATTACATTTTTGGTGCATTTATTACCTGAACTCTGTGAAATACATTATCGCTAAGCATTATCAATAATCTCGTAATTAAGTATTGTTAATATTTCCCTAAAAAAAATAAGTGTTTCTATTGTCCTCCAGTTATGTAGTTAAGCTGATATTCATTTAAACCGGGTCTATCATTTCTCCGCACATCACTTGCACTTTTTGTTTACTTCTTTATGTTTGAATTTTCTTAGAAAGTCTTGGAGTCGGCAGAGCAGGTGTTGGTAATGTATCACAAGTACTGGGAGGAATACAGCAGAGGGGCTGATTACATGGACTGTTTATACAGGTAAATGAAACAAACTGACGGAATAATGCCTGCGCTATTTGTTATCTCGCTTGGAGTATATTTTACATTATTCAAATTTTGTGTAGTTAAAGTGTCGCTCTAGGAACCATAACCACTTCACAATTGAAGTGGTTATGGTGCCTAGAGTCCCATGGCACTGTTCGCTGTTATATACCATTTCACATTGCATGAGGTCCTTGGCCACTCATGACCCTGCCCCCTCATGGCATACTCTCAGCCATTTCTTGCTTGTTCTCTGCTGGATTGAACTGGGATAAAAGCCATGACCCAGCACCAAATCATACCGGAGAGAGAGCGAGAACTGACTAATGCTCAGTTCTCACTCTTAATCCTTTAAACTACCCGGGATGAGACCCCTCTTTGCAGGAAAAGGTAAGGAACAGAAGGGGACTTATATGCAATATATAATTATTAAAATGGATGGGTTAAAATTAAGAAAGGGACTAAAATATTAGGGGCTTTGAATGATAGGGGCCGGTATGTAGGACAAGAGATCTTAGAAGACACAGAAGGAGATTGACAAAGGGGCTCTGAAATGGATGTAGACAGACTGAATGTGGGACTGAGAGAGACATATTTTGAAGATGAGGTTAAGACAGGGAGACAGACATTGGTAGTGAGGCTGAGAGACAAACCTAGCTGGACACAAGGAGAGGGAGACAGATGAAGGAGGGCTTGGAGACAGACAAAGAAGAACTTACATAAACAGTGACATATTCTTTGGAGACAGAGATAAATGGGAAACATAGATGGCTATAGATAAAGGGTTGAATATGAGAACGATAAAAGCGGTAACGGAGGGGCATAAACCAGGAATATGGGGTAAAATACCGATTGGTGCAGAGAAACGTAGAACAGATATATAAGATGTGGGGAAACAAACTTTACACAGAGAGATGGATTGAAAAACCAAAAACAGCAGTTGAGATACAACAGATAGAGAATTGGTGAAAAGATGGTAAAATATATATGTACTTCTCACACTCAAATTTTGAAACTTTCGGTTCTCCATTCATACTGTGATCAGATAGATTCAGCCAAATAATAAATGTGTTTAAGATCCTGCTTAGCATATCTTTTTACCATGTACTTGTTATGATTGACATGTTAGGAGGTGCATTCTTGCTAATTACCCATAATGTTATTAATTATGGGGGGGGGAAATGACTGCCGAATAGCAATGAAATGCAGCACATAAAAACAAATGAAACGTTTCACTTATTACTACTTCTAGGTATCTCAACACGCAGTTCATTAAAAAGAATAAGCTTACAGAGGCTGACCTGCAGTATGGCTATGGGGGAGTGGATATGAATGAGCCGCTGATGGAAATAGGTGAAGTAAGTAACTCTAAACCAGTCCAGCATTCCGTCATGTGTTTGACATACTTTACTCCTCTGATCCAAATAATTTCATGCCGTTAATTAGACCCTGTCACCCAAACAGAATTATAACCAACTACCTGCATGCTCATCCTTAATATTGTCCTATTATATGTAGCTAAAGTTACAAATAAGACTATAGTGAGCCCTCTTTCCTGGTTAATTCATCTTTCTTAAACAAAAAAAATCTTATTTATCTACAGTAGGAAAAATCATATTAATGGGACACTCCAGGCTGTACTTTGGTCATTTTTAGTGCATTATCTAGAATGTGCATAATTAATAATAATATAAAAATAGATACTCTCATTTGAAGTCGCTGTTTTTGCTGCATATCATATGTGACTTATTGCCAAACCAGACAATGTCTAATGCTGTATCAATGCTGAACTTAAACAAGACTATATGGGCACAGCAAGCATTTCAGGAGTCATAGTTTCCTCTAAAAAGCCAACAGCTAAGCTGCAACTCCCAGAAACCCAAGGCATTACATGTACAGTGGGATATTAGAACATTGAAACACTGTGGTTACCAGGGCCAGCAAGTTGCTAATGTTGTGGTGTTTTGTTGTTTTGTTTTGTTTTTTTTGGAGAGGGGGAAGAGTAGGAATTTGTCCCCCTAACCCTTTTTTTTTTTACCTTAGCTGGTACCTTGTACACTTTTACATTCTGCCTGAATTTGATGCTCGGCTTCATCATTTCTAACAAATGCCTGTATGTTTTTAAATGGATACAGATTTTGGGCAGCAATGCTTTGTATTTGTTTACAATGCACATTACACTGTCATTTATTGCAGTTAGCACTTGATTTGTGGAGGAAGTTGATGATTGAACCTCTTCAGGGGACCCTCCTTAGAATGCTTCTTAAAGAGATTAAAAGGTAAGTAAATATGTGTGTTGAATTCAGGTTACGATTTCCAGTAGCTCACTAAACTTAGAGATTTGATATGTACGATGGCGTTGGCTTATGTTATTTTACAAGGGCTGAACCGAACGAAAACATGCAGCTCCACTCTTTACTCCAATAAAGTCCACAAACTATATTTACAGAATTTATCAAATTATTGGATTTTTATCATTTCATATTTTTACACATTCAGTGGCTTTATTTGCTGCCGCTGGATGGTATAGGATAATACTGTCCCCAAAACCGCCTAAATTCATTGTACATTGTCCTGCTAACTCAATAAATATTGGAGACTGGGGCCATAAAAGCATGCACGGTGCTTTGTGCAGTTTGATATTTAGTTTAGTTTAGTTTGGCCATTCTCCATATCATTAATAGCCACCACCAGTCTCTAGCATTGACAGAATGCAGGACAAATTCACAGAAAATGTGTCAGACAAGGCGGCATTCTTTTAACATGCGGCCTGTTCTCATGTTAATTCTCCCTGTAAATTTTATTTATTTAGTGATCGTTGTGGGGAAGATCCAAATCAGAAAGTAATCCACGGGGTTATTAACTCCTTTGTTCATGTTGAACAGTATAAGAAAAAATTTCCCTTAAAGGTACGTGGTTGATGCGAGTGAAACAATTCATAAAATTGCTTTTTTTAAAAAAAAAATTATTTATTTATTTTTAATTCCTATTTTTAGAGTGTATTAATTTGAGTGTGCCAGGTTATTCATGCGTCATTTTTTTTTTTTTTTTTAATATAATTTAGTTTTATCAAGAAATTTTTGAGTGGCCTTTTCTGGCTGAAACTGGGGAGTATTACAAACAAGAAGCTTCAAATTTATTACAAGAATCAAACTGCTCACAGTACATGGAAAAGGTAGGCTGGATAACTGGCGCTGGGTCTTGGAAAGTAATGGCACCTGTTAATATGTTGCTAAATTCTGTATCATGTATTTTAAGTAGCATTTTTTTCCTCCTAATTATTTTTAAGCAATTTTCACCAAGAATAACTGTTGATAAAGTTTATACATTCAAAACAAAATACCATGAAAAATTTTATAAAAACAAAACCGGGCACGTGGGGAAATTGTTGTGGGTGTTTCATACATGCGCAGGCTGATTGTCATCAGCAGGGTTTTTGTGTTACGTGTAGAAAATATTCCCTAACAAATCTATAAACAGGCTCTGGTACTCCTGTGATGCTAACGAAAATCAAATCTACTCTACATTAGGCAGTTTTCAAAATAGAATTGTTTTAACCAGCTATGTTCGTTTCTTAGCAATTCATTATCAACATTTACCAATACATGTTGAAAAATATAGTCTGCAAAGATTTGTTACCCTGATTTTTGTTTTACTGAGAAAGCAAGGATATCAACAAATTGTTGAACCCATGATATCCATTGCTGTTTATTTTAATCAATATCTTTTTTATTTTTTTATTTATTTATTTCATTTACATTTCACTTTCACACTTTTTTCTAAAACATGTACTTTTTATTTGATCTTGTGGTCTATTACAATGAAGTCCGTGTTCATGTGTCTCTCGACTTTATGAGTTCAAACTGTGGATATCTGAACACGAGCCGTTAATTCTCATTATGGTACCAGAAGGGAAGAAATACACACAAATGATTTACATGACAAGTAGTCCGTTTTATGTGCTTGGCTCAAAAATTCCCTTTCAGTATTGCACATAATCAGCGTGTCTAGCTGAAACCCCATATTACTTGCAGAGCATAAACTTTTTGTTGTCTTGTCTATTTATAAGGAAGTCCTATTGATTTTTTTTTTTCAGTTGTAATGTAACCAATATTTGTGATAACACATTGAATGACCATTATCTTGAAACAAAGCAATACTTACCCCTTACTTCAGGTTTCATATCCAGTAGTTTGAAACTTAACACAAGAACACCACCAAGATCATTTACATTAAATATTAGAACATGATATTTATGTGTTGATTAAAAAGATTATAAATATTTGTATAACATTTAAAAAAAAAATGAAAATATTGAAGAGCATCCTAGACCTATTAGACCAAATCTAAATAAAATTATGAGGTTTTCTTAATTAAAGGGGAAAGCTAAGTAAGCACCACAAACGCTGTCCTATAGACAGGCCCTTCACTCCGCATATTGCTATTTGGGAAGTTACAAGTCTGCATTTGCAACATCTTTTTTTCTAGATTTGGATGGGGTGTGTATTGACTGAGCATGTAACATATATTTATGAAATATAGAGGATAAGTCAGTATTGTATGCAAATCCCAGGTAACAACGTTTTCCTTTAAAGGGACACTCCACTGCCCATAGAAAACATTATTACAGATCACCATTTAGAGGATATACCCCCAGTGAAACATTTAATTTATAAAAGTGACAATTTCTATTAAAACCTGCACTTTTTGTAACAAGGATAAAGAGAACACACTTTTCACATATAAAGTACTTCAACATTCTAAAGTGCTTTTTAGTTGTTTGATTTGCCATATTCACAGTAACTTAAAACCTGCTTTAATACAATACAGTGATAAATGGTAATGTCAAAGTGACACTTGTTTATCTACATGCATGCACCATTAATGTTAGTTCATGTATGATTTGAAGAGAATGTTTGGGATATTACGGTCACTGCCATCTTCTTCAGCTCTTGGTGATTCAGCTGCCAGGAGCCAACCTCAGCATTGTACTCTTGCGCATGTTCAGTAGTACAACACTGAGGTCTATGAAGGGTCTCAACGGATACTTGAAAAAGCCTTTTTCAACTGTGATGTCTGAGGACTTGACAAGTACTAACAGAAGGTAGCTCTGCCTTTTATCAAGTGTAGTTAAAATTCTAAGACAAAGTCCCTACTTAGCCCCGGTATATCTGTTAACTGCTTTGGAATTTCAGTCAAACAGAACAGCTTGAAGTCTACATATAAATTGGCTGTGAATGACCATTTCCAAATCATTTATTCGCTTCTTTGACTTTTTTATTTTATTTAATGTTTAGATTTTAGGTAGATTAAAAGATGAAGAGATTCGGTGTCGAAAGTATTTAAACCCTAATTCCTATACTAAAGTGATTCACGAATGCCAACAGCGAATGGTGGCTGACCACCTGCAGTTTCTGCACGCAGAATGTCACAATATCATCCGACAAGAAAGGAGAAATGGTAAGCAAAATGTGTTTTGATACCTGTCACCTGAACCCATCATGGGTACATTTATTATCTAAAAGCTTCTTTTTATTTATATATTTTTCTGTTTATCAAGTTTTGACATAATTAGAAAAGAGTTGCAAAATGGAATTGAGGCTCTATCTAGCAAATACTGTAACAAACTGTACATACTGTGAATTCCGATTGGAGCAGTACACATTGAGGAAGTGGCACATGTTGAGCATTAAATGGAGCATATGGTTTAAAGCCAACCCATGCTGACATTCAATGATCTAGGGTTTCATATTATGACCATTGACACAGAATTGGGTCATCCCTAGACCGTAGACTTTCTGCCTTAAATTTTGCAATTTTTTTACTTCTATGTTGCAAACTGGTCAAACTATATGTCGTATTGTGCTATCCCAAAGTATTCAAGTATCCATATACCAAGTGACAAAGTTGTGGTCTTAGAATAGTGCAGTCTTTTGGCTAACCAGATACATCTATTTTTCACTTGAGATGGGTGTTTTTAAGAATCCTTGAAATATTTAAATCTGTTATTATTTATTCATTTGTAAATTATTGGTAATTCACCTAGGATTTTTCAATTGTTTGCCAAAATAGCTGAATTGGGAAAAGTCTCCAACTCCATTGGTGCCGTTGGGGTGTCATTATCAAACGTTCCAGACTGACAAATGTAAATTCTGTGCTAATTTTTTTTGCACAGTGTGCCATTCATTGGCTGAGAGTGGTCAGCGACTGGGAACGGCTTCTGCAGAAATTGGAAGCATGTAAACAGAAGAGCCAGCCTTGGAGCCTGGTGGGAACCCCAATAAGGAGGCAAAGCAGTACTAGTCAGTTGGCCCCACTACCAGGGAACCGGCCGAGGATACTGCTGGCATCATAATCTCTACAGCCGACTATAGTGGTTATGATGCCGGAAGTAACCTCATTTTGACCTACAATTTAAAATCTCCTACTGAACATCTGATAATTCTGTGTTTGTTCACTAAGGTTGTGGGTTAGTGTGTGGACTGATTTATAAAGTAGTAACTAGAAATCATTACATTAAAATGGTATGCACTGAATAGTAAATTATGGTGAATCAAAAACCAGATTTTTCTAAATGTGGGCCAAAATGGCTACGTTGGGAAAAATTCTGTTTTTCTTGTTTAATGATTTTTTACCTAAATTTTTAAATCCCATTTTCAGTTTACTGTTTTTCACGGTTTGTTTAATAATAACTTCAGTGAAAGTTAAGGGCTGAATTTTTGTTGTTAGAATTGAGGAATAGTATGGGAATTCATTAAAATGCAATTGATTTCATGCAGTGTTTCCTAATTGCAGACATGGCCAATATGTACACCCTTCTTCGTTCTGTATCAAATGGTTTACATCATATGATTCAAGAGCTTCAATATCATATCCACGATGAAGGCCTTAGAGCAGTTAGTAATCTTTCTCAGGAAAACGTGAGTATTTTCTACATATCCTTATCGGGTGTGTTTCTCAACAAGCTAAGTTGGAAAGAGTCTGAGCCGTGATAAATACATTAGTCTTGGCAAAATCTATGTTGGGTGTTTTTGTTTTGGGATTTGTTTTTTGTTTATGTGCTGTTTAGTTTCCCTATTACATTTATATGAAAGATTTAGCAAATTATATCCTAATCCAGTTGCATCCGGGGCACACCTTGCAAATTAGGAGCAAAACTGTATTCTTTATTATACTGACTGCCAGGTTCAAAGGGCTCAACTTATAACATTGACTGGAGGGGATTTCTAAATTTTTTTTTTTTCACGCATTACAAATTCAAATTTGTGAAATGAAAAGTGATACCTAAAATCCCAAAAAGCAATAGTTCTCTTTTAAATGAATAGCTCAGTATAGAGCAAATTCATAATAAAATGAGAAAAAAAACAAGTAACAAGTCCATAAGTTATAATCCTTTATGAATGCTACTGATATCGGCTAGAGGCTCTTAGCCAATCCCGGTCATCCTATAGCTTTCTATTTATTTCTGATTATTACAAAGTGTAAAATGTGTCCTCACTCCTAAAAGCTTGTGGTCTCTTTTGTTGATTATTTTGCTATTCCAGTGATAGCTAATCTTGACACTCCAGACAATTGCTTGCTATAGTTCCGATAATAATCATCCTGCATTTTGCAAGTGTGACGGGACATGGGGTTCACAAGCCTGTTATGGTTACCCGTTACTGCTGGATGTTCATACCCAGAGAATCTCATTTTTTATTCCTCTTACTATTTTTCCAACTCTCTCCCTTCTTCATGTGCCAGTAAAATGCAAAAAGATGGATAAGGGTAAACCTGGGTTTTATTTCTTATCAAGCTGATGGCTGATTTTCCATTGTTCAATGCATTTTGTGTTATGGCTGCATTTCATGTACTAATAAACTTCTGTCATTTCAGATGCCCACTCAGTTTGTGGAGTCTGTCTTGGAAGTCCATAGTAAATTTGTTCAGCTTGTCAACACTGTTTTGAATGGAGATCAACAATGTATGAGTGCACTAGACAAGGTATTGCAAGTGAATCAGTGCACGTTTCAAATTACATGCAAACACACACTTCATTCTTGCCTGTGAAACATAGAAATACACTATGAGAGCCACTTTGCATTTAAGCCAATGCCAGAATCCACGTGGACAGCAGATGTTGGCGTTAATAAATTCAGTAAACCGTAAATACATGGAAGATTAGCTATAATATGCAGGTTAAACAATTCAACACGTAAACGCAAAATGGAGGGGAAAGAAAAAAGGTTAACAAACCTTTTTGACCAATTTTACTCTGAGGTCTTCGTCTGCCAGTTGAATATTTAATACATATTTTTTTATTTTTAATTAGGCTATTTATACCATGTTGGTCATTCTAAATTGAAACACTGATGTCATGATTATCCTCTATTAACGTATTATTTTGTGTACACAGGCTCTTACATGTGTTGTAAACTACAGAGAACCTAAATCCGTCTGCAAAGCGCCAGAATTGGTGGGTACATATAAAATTATCATGCTAAGTATCTTTTTTAATTTTTTTTTATATATATATTTTTCCAGTACTATTTATTGTTTTAGTTAAATATTAACTGTAATATAAGGTAGTTGTGTAACCTATTTTCGCGTAGTATGCATTTTGAAACCCCAAATTCCTAGCTGTGTTGTAAATGTTGTTGTACACTTCTAATTTGTAATCCGTTCTCTCTATATTACAGTATAATATTATAGTATTAGAATATTATAGTACAACTCCTGGCATGGGTATATTCTATCTATTAGTAGTTAATGACAATAAAAGGGGACAGATGTCTGATAATTCAAAAAAACAGCCTTGTCCAGGATAAATAAAATTTCCAACTTTAAACCTTACTCGTTTGCCGAACGTTCATACAGACACCATTTGTCAACAGTTTAGCCCCTCACCTGCCTTTTTGGCATTTTACTTTACATTTGAAGCAAACCAAATTTGGCAACGTGTAACATTATATTATTTTATATATATTAATTGATTTATTTTACAAACCTGTAGAATTCCTAGTATGACCTCTACCAGCTAAATGATTGCTTGTTCCAAATAGTTTAACGCTCCCAGGCAGAAGGTTATACTCTCTGTTTTCCATAAGAATATGTTTAAGTTGTATGTATTGCAGAATTTGGCTTTTAGGATTTTGTTTATCTTTTTTTAATCCCTGCAGCTGGCCAAGTACTGTGACAACATGCTGAAAAAATCAGCCAAGGGAATGACTGAGAGTGAGGTGGAAGACAAGTTAACAAGTTTTATTACTGTTTTCAAGTATATCGATGACAAAGATGTTTTCCAGAAGGTATGTTTCAAATTAGGAGAATGGCCTGACTATTTATTGTATGATCATTTCAGTTTTGCACGATAAACTAAAAATACAAAATCCACCTCTAATTTGTTTTCTACACATGAACACAAGTGTAATACTTTTGTCACCATGGGATTTGGGAAGGCCTAGATTTAAAAAAAAAAGATATGGGGGTAGTTTGTTTCTTGATTTAAACAAAGTAAATGGCGAACTCTTCTTTTCACATCATCTATTAACCATATGTTCTTTTACAGTATTAATTTTTTTGACATATGTCTCTAATGTTCCTGCATAAAGGAAACACCATAGCGTTCTTTAGATTCATGACTCTTCGAAATGTAATTTTAAAAGGAATTTAGTTTTACCCTTTTTCCACTACCAAGACTCTCACTCACTCCAGTCGCCCGATCTACCTCCCTTGACTTTTTCTTGCAGGCTGTCTCCTCTTTGTCTTCTAAATAATCAAATGATAAACATTAGAGGACTGTCAACGTCCTCATGAAATGCGTGAGGACACAAAAGAAATTCTGACTGTTATAGCAGCGGAAGCACCCTCTAGTGGCCGATAGTGTGTGGTTAGCACTGCAGTGAAAACGGCAATGTTTTACATGGCAGGGCGACTGCACCCAGACCACTTCATTGAGATGAAGTGGTCTGGGTGCCTATAGTGGTCCTTACTATTAATCGTGTGCTAATTTAAAGGACCACTCTAGGCACCCAGACCACTTCAGCTTAATGAAGTGGTCTGGGTGCCTGGTCCAGCTAGGGTTAACCCATTTTTTCAGAGAAACTGCTATGTTTATGAATGGGTTAAGCCTTCCCCCTAATCCTCTAGTGGCTGTCTCATTGACTGCCACTAGAGGCGCTTGCGTGCTTCTCACTGTGATTTTCACAGTGAGAGCACGCCAGCGTCCATAGGAAAGCATTATGAATGCTTTCCTATGTGACCGGCTGAATGTGCGCGCAGCTCTTGCCGCGCGTGCGCTTTCAGCCCAGGAGGAGGAACGGAGGAGGAGAGAAGGAGGAGAGCTCCCCGCCCAGCGCTGGAAAAAGGTAAGTTTAACCCCTTTTCCCCTTTCCAGAGCCGGGCGGGAGGGGGTCCCTGAGGGTGGGGGCACCCTCAGGGCACTATAGTGCCAGGAAAACGAGTATGTTTTCCTGGCACTATAGTGGTCCTTTAACTACTCTGTTTTCCAATACACTGGAGATCTAAGACTTGTAAGGCTAATGCAACGTCTTTGTTTTCAGTTCTAGTTCATTTGAGTACATCGTTGATACTTTGTGGATGTTATTACATATCTTCTTTAATGCATTTCTCTCTGTGTTGCGTAGTCTGTGCAAATTTTACATTATTATAATGTCTAAATCAGCTTTTTATGATGGTGGCTGACTTTGGTCATTTGAGATAGTACAACTTTCAGTTCCCATTCAAATAAATACTCCCCCTTAAACTTCAGATAGACAAACACAAATTCCTTTGGAAACAAAGAACATAGTTTTTATGGACTACATGCAAACTAGATATTTAAAAGTAAATATTCTAGCAGTGACTGTAATAAATAAAATCTAGTCATTAGGAGATGAGTTTAAAATGAAGCTTCCTGTGATGTTCTAACTGCTCTTAGATTCTTTGCTTGTTAAAAAAAAAAACTGCTAACTCTCCATCACATTCATCTTGTTTTTGTAGTTCTACGCTAGAATGCTGGCAAAGCGATTAATTCATGGTTTATCCATGTCAATGGATTCGGAAGAAACCATGATCAACAAACTAAAGGTACTGTGGCATAATCCATGACATATCCTGACATTTAATCTGTGCATACTACGAAGTGATAGGTAGATGGTATTTAGTTAATGACAAAAAAAAAGTTTGTGTTATTTTTCTTCTCTTTAACAGCAAGCCTGCGGGTATGAGTTCACCAGCAAGCTGCATCGAATGTATACCGACATGAGCGTCAGTGCCGATCTCAACAATAAGTTTAACAATTTCATCAAAACCCAAGAAACCATGGTAGACCTGGGTATTAGCTTTCAGATCTATGTATTGCAGGTGAGCTTCACATGCTACACAGCGTTTATTATATGTGCGCAGTCTCCATATAATACAATGTGTTGTACCTCTTGTAGGTCTCCACATCATGCCCACCACAACATTGTTTTACCTTTTCTTCTTTCATAGTTCTTTCACAAGATATACGTACTGTTACTGTATTTTGTCTTGTATGGAAATATGCAAAGTATATTTGAGATGCTGAAATGTGTATTCCAATCTTAAAACTTAGATTTGTGTGGAGTAAGCATTTATGTTTGCTTGGATAGGGAGGGTATGTGTAGTGATAGATGGATAAATAGAGGGATATAAAAATAAAGTGTGTGTGTCTGTGTTTTTTTTTGTTTTTGGGAAGGAATTTTGCCTTGGCGCCTGGGATATGTGAGCCAGTTACGTCCTAGGTGGACAACAAGCTGGGGGATTGTGGAGTCATGATGTGTGTGTTTTAGGTGACCAGACCCCTTCCGTTTGCAAGGGAATGATTCTTTTACTTACCTTTTTTTTCCCCTACACCGTGCTGGTCTCCCCTCGCCTGGCACTGCCTCTATGGCTGTCAAGCTTGATGATCTCAGCCAATCCAATGTTTTCCCATAGGATTGGCTGCAAAACGCTGCACTAATCAGCATCTCCTAATAGAGATACATTGAATCAATCCATCTCTATGGGGAACGTTCAGCGCCTCCATGCAGAGCGTGGAGACATTGAATGTAGATGCTGCACTGGCACAGGAAGCACCTCTAGTGACTGTCACTAGCGGTGTCACTAGGAAGCAATGTAAACACTGCATTTTCTCTGAAAAAGCAGTGTTTACATTGAAAAGCCTGCAGGGATAGGCTATAGACACCAGAACCATTACATTAAGCTGTAGTGATCCTGGTGACTATAGCGTCCCTTTAAGAATTTTATTTTTGTCGTTGAATAAAAAGTTTTGTATGTTAAAAAAATAAAATAAATAAATAATCTGGCTCCTAGATTCAAAGCAAATTTGTCAAACCCTGATCTAGCCCCCCTGCCTGCCCCTCCCCCATCTAGTACCCCCCCTAAATATAGTAAATTCTTACCTCAATTCCAGTTTGCTGGTGCTGGCTCTGCCACTGATCTTCCTCATCGGCTGACATCATCAGAAGTGGTGATATCAGCCAATCAAAATGGTTTACCATAGGAAAGCATTGTATGGGCTGAGATTATCAAGGAGGCAGATCAGGGGCAGAACCAGTACAAGCCACTCACAGCCCTGGTCAATCAGCATCTCCTCATAGAGATTAATTAAATCAATGTATTTCTATGAGGGAAGTTCAGTGTCTCCATGCAGAGGGTGCAGCGCTGTCCCAGAAACCACCTATAGTAGCGATCTGAGGCAGTAATGTAAACACTGCCTTTTCTACTCTCCAGAACAAATACAATAAGATGTAGTTGTTCTGGTGACTAGTGTCCCTGTAAAGGGATACTCCAGACCCATAAAGCATTTTAGCTTGCTGAAAATCTTTGTGTGTGTCCTCTTTTTTTCATTTTGGAAATAGTGCAGATTTCAATAGAAATTTAAATTTTTATAAATTAACCTGGTTACACCGCTCTGGCTTTTCAAGCAGACAACAGATAATGTTACTTCCTGGTTTAGTTAGCTGATTTGCACTGAACTTGAGGCTGCCCAGTGCAAAGACTTCTCATTGAACTGCATTGGGAAGTCTGTGATTGGACAGCCACAGCTAGTCTGGGTGGGGTTATGATGATAAAATGCCTTATTAAATGCATGCACATTTTAATTTGGGGCTCATCTACTAAAAGTGCTTTTTATTTATTTTGTATTTGGGCAGTGGAGCGTCCCTTTAATAAAAAAAACCTTTGTTTCAACAACAGAGTTTTGTTGTTCCTAAATGAAGCAGTACGGTATTTTGGATTACTGTGGTATGGAATATCATTTTGGTACACATGTAGAATCATTTTTTGTGTGTGGGTGACTCTAGCTCTGTAGCATACTTTTAGGAAGTCAATTCTTTTACTGATCTACCTTCTCTGTGAACGGACACCTTCATGATTATCACTTTGCTGGCAGACTTGTCAGTGTGGTAGATTGCACATTGCTTGCCACTACTGCAGGAAGCTTCAGAGGATATATGCAGTCTGTGTGTGTTACAGCAAAGAATGTTGTGAATGCATCCACAGAGGGACGAGGGAGAGTCACAGTGCTTCCAAATAGTAAAACATTTTATTTTAACTTCCGTCAACGAGTCTAAAAGACATTGTGTCTCCACTGTGTTATTACTGATGTTATTGGAGCTGTGAATATTTACATGTTTACTGTACACGAGGTATCCTTCTAAGAGTGTCTGGAAGTTTTGCGTTCTTTTTCAATAATAACTTTATATAAAATTAAAAAACAGGTGCTATTAAAGGACAAAGTTCTAAATATGGAGCAATCAATATTTAGAACTACCCACCCAGAATAGCACCTGTTTTGCCTTGATAAAACCTCCCCCATATATTAGCAAGTAGAGAACTTTTACTTTTCAAATGCCGAGGTATAATTTGTTTGTGTATCCCTCTCATCCATCCTCCCCCCATTTTTCATTACATACATTTGAGCGTCAGATGGTTATGTAACAGCCCCCCTTAAATGGTTTTCATATGTTAAGGTAAATCCTCTCCAGCTGTGGTTTTTGTCTATAAATTAGGGATCGACCGATATTGATTTTTTAGCGCCGATACCGATATTCTGTGAACTTTCAGGCCGATAGCCGATATAATTTGCCGATATTCTGTACATTTACCATTTTGGAAAATAAAAACTATTTCTAAAGGTAAATGCACAAAATATACATGCCACATGTAGTGGATGCAGTGTGACAGGGGAGCTGTGTGTGTTTGTGTAGTGTGTGTGTAGTGGATGCAGCGTGTGTTTGTGTAGTGTGTGTTGAGGATGCAATGTGTTTGTGTAGTGGATGCAGTGTGTATTTGTCGAGTGTGTGTAGTGGATGCAGTGTGTATTAGTGTAGTGTGTATATTATGAAAGCTGTGTTTGTGTAGTGTGTGGGTAGTGTGCATAAAGTGAATGCTGTATATAGTAAATGCAAAGTGTGTATTTGTGTAGTGTGTGTGTATAGTGAATGTAGTGTGTTTATATAATGCAGAGTGTGTGTGTTTGTATACTGTGTGTATATAATGCAGTGTGTTTGTGTAGTGTGCATTATATAAACACACTACACAAACACACTGCATTATATACACAAACTATGCAAACACACTGCATTATATACACACTCTACACACACTGCATTATATACACACACAGCATTATATAAACACACTACACAAACACACTGCATTATCACTACACTACAGTGTGTTTGTGTAGTGTGTGTATATAATGCAGTGTTTGTGTGGTGTGTGTATATAATACAGTGTGTGTGTGTAGTGTGTGTATATAATGCAGTGCATTTGTATAGTGTGTGTATATAATGCAGTGTGTATTTGTGTGCATTGT
This sequence comes from Pelobates cultripes, assembly GCA_933207985.1. Classification (NCBI taxonomy): domain Eukaryota; kingdom Metazoa; phylum Chordata; class Amphibia; order Anura; family Pelobatidae; genus Pelobates; species Pelobates cultripes. The sequence goes on from OW240915.1 coordinate 26,383,216, forward strand.
ATACACACACACTGCATTATATACACACTACACAAACACACTGCATTATATACAGTGTGTTTGTGTAGTGTGTGTATATAATGCAGTGTGTGTATATAATGCAGTGTGTGTTTGTATAGTGTGTGTATATAATGCAGTGTGTGTATTTGTGTGCATTGTATACACACACACACACACTATACACACACTGCATTATATACACAGTGTGTTTGTGTAGTGTATGTGTATATAATGGAGTGTGTGTGAGGGGGCATTTTTTTTATTAAATTATTATTTTTTAGATTTAATTTTTTTGTTGTTGTCCCCCCTCCCTGCTTGTTACCTGGCCAGGGAGGGGGGATATGACAGTCCCTGGTGGTCCAGTGGCATTGGCTGAGCTGGGGGGGGGGGGCAGAGCAAGCACTTACCTCCCAGCAGCTCCCCAGTGCAACTCTTGCGGCCAGCGTGTCGCGCTGACGGTCGCGGGTCTCGCTAGAGTTACACTGGGAAGCTGGAGGTCCCCCCAGGACCGCCGGGCTTGTAATGAGCCTGGCGGTCCTAGGAGGTATTATCGGCAATATCGGTATCTGAATTGCCGAAAATACCGAATATCGGCCGATTATATCGGTAAAACCGATAATCGGTCGATCCCTACTATAAATTATGTAATTCCATTGCCAATCCTTTAAAATTCCCAGTTGGCATCTTTACTTCCTTCTTACATTTTACTTTCCCAGACAAACCCATCTTTTCAAGCATATTTTCCCGGTATAAAGAATTGTTTGAAAAGCAATCTGTTATTTTCACAGCAATATAATTTGAATATCTCCCTCCACATGTCGGGTTAAGCATCCCATCTAGCTGTGAATAAAAGTATGAGTGAGTTTGCTTTCTGGAGATATAATTTATTGTGTTTGCCTTGCAGGCAGGTGCTTGGCCTCTGACTCAGGCACCATCTTCTACTTTTGCCATCCCTCAGGAACTGGAGAAAAGCGTGCAAATGGTAAGCTGGAGGTTATGCTGGCTTCAAAATATATCTTTTAAAAATCAGGTGTAGATTGAAGGTGTTTGATAAATGATCTGGCTTTCTGAGGATAATGGCATTTCTTATTCATCAGCCTTTTTGTATGTAACACCTGGTAGGCTAGAATGGGTAAAGTATTACAGAATTGAAATCTGTTAAGAGATGCACATGGTAGGGGAATATTCACCAATACAATAAGTCATCATGATAGGGTTAACTAGCACTGAGATCGCTTGGGAATAATACCCAAATAATGTATCAATTTGTTCAAAAATAAGACATACGCAGCAAAGGGGTTAAAAATATAAACAACTCCCGTCTACTTGCTGTGTTTTATTTTCTCACACATTATGGTGTGATAGAATAAGGGGGTCATTAAACTAAACCCTCCTGACTTACGGGAGTCCAGGAGACTCAGTTTGATTTTTATTTATAGATTTATTTGTATACATTTACCTTATATTTGCTAATAAGGCATTGGCAAAATCTTAGACTGAAAAATAGTGACATTGGAGAATATTTCCTATTTCAAATATTTCCCATTTGAAATAGCTATTTGTTAGCTTAAAATTTGCAAGGCACCATACCATTTGTATAGTTTCTCGAATTCTAAATCAGGCTGTCAGGCAGCGTTTGGAACTGCGCCTGGCTGGCAGGATGCATAGTTTGCTGATATGGAGGGACTGGCAAGGGCTGCTTCCCTGTGCGAGCTCTTGGAAGTCTAAAAACTGTTTGTCTGCGATGACTGGCACCACACCAGGTATCACAGCGAGTTGGAATAAGGAGTACTGCTTGCATTTCCCTCCAACTCATAGCTTTTGGTGAGAGGGCTTGTAAGCAGAACTACAAACTTTACTTTAAAGCCTTGTATTGTTTGTTTAAAAAGTTAGATAAACAGAAAAAAGTCTTCTTGTATCATACCTTGCCATCACATCCATAAGCTAAAGTGGTTATGGTACGTAGAGTGTTCTTTTGATTGTCCACAATAATGGTTAGGTGAATAAGCTGTACAGAGTTCTCAAGTTGATTACCCTATGGCAAACCATGTTACGTTAGTCTTTTAGCTGGTATAGGTAAAGTTAATGCCAGGACTGGACTCTGAGTGCTTCATTACTGTGCCCAACTTATGGATAGGTTATTAATGCAATCTTAAAATTTCAAAAGCTGCAGTTTATTAGTTTCAGGGACTGTAAATCTTTAACAGTCACTGGAATCCAAACCATTGCAGTTCTAAACAACTTCCTGTAATGCTGATTGGGTAAGCTCGAAGTGGCATGGAATATATATATATATATATATATTTTTAGATCTCTTATTGCTGCCAGACTGGATCAGATTATTAGATGGCTATTCCAATAAACACATCCATGTTGCACAATATTTGTGTATTATTGATGAAGGTTAAGTTTATTGGAAATGGGCTACATAAAAGAATAACTAGAGAATAATGTGCCAGTCTAATGACCTAAAATAATAAGATTTATGCTGCAGACAAACACAAGCTTGCTATGGATCCCTGGAAAAAAATTGGGAAAAGCAGCCGAAATGTGGTTGTGTAGATTAGATGTATAATCTTAAAGGGGTACTGTCACTTCTTAATATTATGTTTACTTATTACTACTTTTGATAAATATGTTTTTGTGAGATGTAGAAACCCAAACTCCGTAGACTGCAACTAAGTGCCTCCTTCGTTCAATCGTTGTTATAAGTTCTGTCATTTGCACCTGTAAGCCAGTATAGAGAAAGCTTATAGAGAAGAGGAGAAATGAAACCGTGTTTCTCTTTCTCCTCGTCATTAGGGTTGTGTAAACCTGACTTTGCTTTGTCTGAACTGGATTAGGATGTTGTGTGCTATATCTTTTATTTGAACAAAAAAAAAATGTAGATGTTAAAAAAGCATTTTGTATAAAAGAGTTTCAATGGCAATGTCACAGCTCACGGGCAGGGCCCTCTTTATCTTGTGTATATTATCCCATTTTATTTTTTATTTTTGTTTTATTCCCCCAATTGTACAGACTATGTTGGCGCTTTAATAATAATGACACAAATTATAGGTAATTTTTCAAGGATTCTCTTCAACAGTATACATTTCAGAAAAGTGACCATTCCCCTTTAAAGGCTATGGCTTTTACAATTGTGCAAAGTATTCTAATTGTAGAATGATAAATTCTGATGTGTAGCAGAGAGATTCTGAGTACCATTGATTTAACATAGTTGTGAATCTTTTATGGGGAATCCTGAAAAACATCTAACTCCTTGAAGGCATCTCTAAACAGTAACAGCATGTTCCGAAACACAAGTTATTGCTTAAACTAAGGAAATGCTTCATTATAGGGGAATTTGCCTCTAACTGTCATTATATCATTTATGTGCTAGCGACTTTAAGAGAAACTATAACTTTCTAGAGGGGATTCTGTTGAAATGATCACTGTTTACCGTTTGATGGTGTTGACAAATGCAAGAAAAACATGCACTCTTTTCTTACAATTCTCTGGTACAGTTAAGTAGTAAAATTGCTTTCTGAAAAGGCACATATATGGCATTATAACTCACCATCATTGTACTTATTTTCCTTTAATATTATTTTAAACTTGAGTCTGATTTTAAAGGTATTAGGTAGACTGAAATTCAGCAACATTTCTGATTGATGGATACTCTGGGGGTCAGTTTATTGGCATCATTGGTACAATCGACATTGAATTTAAGAGCACATATAAAATTGCAAGTATAAATCGGTATGGCTACAAGGAAGTGTGTAATTGCTGCCGAGTGGGGGCCGAGCTATAAGAAGCCAGGGACTCTCTCAAAAATGGTTTAACGCTGAATGAAGGGTGAGAAAATGTATACTGTTGAAGAGAATCCAAGCACTTTAACCAATTTAATGAGATGGAATGGCTGTAGTGCCTACAGCGGTGAGACGTTCAAATGGAATATAGAATAAAGGATGGCTTTATATTGTAAAGAGCATCTGCAGGGAGAGAGGAATTTTAAACATTTATTGGGATGAATTCCCTGAGGAACTCAAGTACAGAAAGTGGATGTTTTGTATTTACCCTTTCATATGCCCCTTTAGTATTCCAGTTTATCTGTGCAGTGTAAAAGTAGTATAGGAAGTTTAGAAGGCTCACTCACACGTGTTATTTAAAGGGACACTCCGGGCACCCAGACCACTTCTGCCCATTACCTTGCAGGGTTTAGTCCTCCTCTAGTAGCTGTCTATAAGACAGCCATTAGAGGGACATCCGTGTCCCGTTGTCATGGCACAGCCCTGCAAGGCGTGGCCGCCCCTTTAAGAGACCTGGCTGGATTTGAACTCACAGCTCCAGCATCCCAGTCAGGTTCTCTACCATGATATCCACCAGGGGGCAGTTTTTGTTTGCCTTCTTCTGCTTTCTGACCCCTTGCCTGTATTAAGCAGTGCTCATCCACCTGCAGCCCTTTTCCAATTAGGGTCAGCTGCACCTAATTAGCAGGCTGTAAAAGCCAGCCCTGCCGGAGACCGAGTATCTGGTCATTTTGCCTGTTTGGTGTTTCCTGCCGGATCTTTGCTACGTTACTGACTGATTTCCTGGACTCTGACCTCTTCCTGATTTACTGACTTCGTTACTCAGCTGCCAGCCCTGACTTCTGCTTCTCGTCTGACCCTGCCTTTTGATTTCCCCTTAATCTGTACTGCGCTTCTGGTTTTTACCTCCTTCCTGTGACATCTCCTGCAAATGGGCTCCAACTCCTGGTAAACTGTTTCATAAGTCCCCAGGTGACTGTTACACCCGTTAACGTGTTCTATTAAACGACGCTGGACGTCCTCACGCTTGATTGAATAATGCTTTCCCATGGGGAGTTCTAATGTGCGCAGGTGGCCATTGCCGCACATGTTCATTAGGTCTCCCCCGCTGGCTGACTTAGGTGGGGGAGGAGTCTGACCCAGCGCCGAGGGACATCGGCGCTGGATTCAGGTAAGTCACTGAAGGGGTTTTAACCCCTTCAGCAACGTGGGATGGGGGGCGGCAGGGAGAGGGGCACTGCATATGTTTTCCTGGCACTAGAGGGTCCCTTAAAAACCTCCACCACTTCTGTGTATTTTCTAATAGTAATCCCTGGAGTTTGAATACACCACATACAAATCACTAACATTTTTAATATAAAAATCCTAGCTTTGAGAAACCTGATTTAAAATAGTGATGAATGATGACAGCTGCTAGATTTGATATTTATTGAATGATTTCCCAATATACAGTACAAGTTCCAAAGACCTCTAATACTTAAATGGTAAAGTTGCCAGACTTGTGCTATTTTTTAATAACTTGTCGTCTTAATATTAAGCTGGCCATTCATCAAGTAATTTAGTTACGTTTTGGCATTTCAAACACTTCAAACTGTATTTAGTGTCTCCATAAACTGAAAGTATTGCAAAACACAGTCTCGCATACTGTCTCACAGGACGACCCCCTGTATGTGCTGCCTACATAATGTCTTTTTTAATTTGTTAAAGACCCATTAACATCCCTGCAGGGAACAATCACAGGTTTAGATTCATTCCAGATGTGTCTTAATGAAGTGCTTACTATTCTGCTTCACCCTGCTTATCCACTCAGAACTACAATATATAACAGAAATGGTAATGTGCATAAACTTGTATATATGGGTTCAAACCTGTATCTTTTAAATATCCAGTGACACAATTGCAGATACCATTCCGGAGGTGTTAATGTTTATAAAGTGTTCATCGGCAGCCTCCTCAGGAAGACATGCTTTATTCTCCCATATAACATCAATAAACATGTTTTGCTTTTTTTTGTGATGCATTGCAGTAACTATATTGTCTACGCATTCACATCAACTACCTGTTAGAAACTGTGGCCGATAGAAATCTCTGATCATATTTTTGATACAGCCACAATTCCTGTGGTGTTTCAGAGGAAGTACTGTCAGAGGTAATTATTATATATAAAGCGCCAACAAACCGCGCTGTTCAGAAGGTGGACTAACACACAAGTTCCAGCAAGACATGTTGGACGTACAGGTACTGAAGGTGCTGAGTGCCCTGCTCAAACAAGCTTCCATTTCTTGGCTAATGGGCTAAAATGGCACAAAAAGTGAGGACAAGATGCATTTCATGTATGAGAATAGTAGGTTGCTATAAGATTTTACTTCAAAGGCTTGGTTCTTTTTAACTGACACAGTTGCAGCAGGGAAAGCAAGGTGGGTTAGTGAGGTGTGAGGAGGGAAAGCTATTAACCATTTAATTGCAATGCCTGCTTTAAGAAGTGAGTTTTCAGTGATCATTTATTATAGTGAAGGAATTGAGGCTGGGTAAGAACAGGGAAATTAGTTCCTTAGGAACGGCACAGCACACTTCTTTCTTCTGTATTCCTAATGATCTGGTCAGTGCTACAGGTATTTGTATACCTCCTTCCCCATGTGCAAAAAACGAATTAAATTCACTGAAATTCCAACCCAGTAAAAAGATATACTGAGAAATAATAGGGGCTACTTTGTCTGTGTTTTACCTACGGCTGATACTTCTAGACATTGTGGGGTGCTACTGCTGTCAACAGTGACAGCTGCAGGGAATTGGTTCGGTGTATGGATGATCCCGCAATCTCGTGCATTAAATTGATGCTCTCCTATGGGAATTTTACTGACACTAGATGTCCTCATAGAGGGCTTAAAGGACGTCCAACATCAGTTAGGTGACCAAAAGATGCCTAGCAAGCACCTCTAGTGGCTGTCTGGTAGGCAGCTACTAGAGGCTGTCTAAAAGCTGCAATGCAAATATTGCAGTTTCTCTAAAACTGCAATGTTTTACATTGCAGCACTAAGGGCAATAGGGACACTGTACCCATATCACTTTAATGAACTAAAGTGGTCTGCATGGCTATAGTGTCCCTTAACTCTTGGTTTTGAGCTGGAACAATGCTTAAAGCGACACTCACCTGGAAATCCACACATCTGTTTAGTTTTTATTAATAAGCAATTCTCAGACCCACAGTAACACTGAGTAATAAAGACAGCAGAGAACATTGTCAGCAGCCAATCAGAATCTCACTTCCCATTATGTCGTAAACTGGAACTGTTTCTTAGAATTCTCTGTGCCAAACATGGCCAAAGTTATCTCGAAATGCTGGAAGTTTTTTATGCTGTACAGATTTTTAAACCTGATCTACAGGACATGTAGGGAATTTGATGGTACATAGACTACTTCTAATAAGAGAACCACTTTAATGTTTGAACACGTGCTCCTCATCTAAGATATGCTTATTTGCCCATTACCTTCTTTACAGATAGGTTATAGAATGTCACTTGCCATGTTGGCCAGTTCTGGCTTCTCTATACTGGGCTCCCAGTACCCCAGCCACTCTCATACACCAGCTGGTGAAATAGTGATGGTGTTTGTAATATGGAAGCATCTTGTGGTGGGAGCTAAACCCACTATATTTTGTGTCTGCTCTTAAAAAAACATGCTTCTTGAATAGAAAGAAAACGTAGTTAAAAAAATACCTATAAATGTTCTTTTAACCCCTTAAGGACCAAACTTCTGGAAAAGGGAATCATGACATGTCACACATGTCATGTGTTCTTGAGGGGTTAATCAGTGCTGTGTCGTGAGATTTGTCCTTATTCTAATTTGGTCTTTCTCCCATTTTGTTTCCCAGTTTGAATTATTTTACAACCAGCATTTCAGTGGCAGAAAGCTGACGTGGCTGCACTATCTATGTACAGGTAATGGAAAGCATCAGTATAGAGACTTACTTAACTTTTTCATGTTTGTGAATAGGTATAAGCTTGCAAAACTAACTTATGTGCACATAACTCACCACTTACACATATATATACAAAAGGACAATTACTCACACACATAGACATACATGTATAACTTGCCAGTAACGCAATCACCAGTATTGCAGTATATATGGGTCGGCACGCACTCCAAAATCGGACTACCACAGTGCCACCAAATCAGAGTTGTCCACTCTCATTAAGCAGGAAGGACTCTTCACAAGTGAACAATCCAAAAGCAGATTTATTGGACAAGGTAAGATAGCCTTTCTCAAGCCAACAAGAAAACAAACTAGCATGGTGTATATAGCATTCAAATGTATAATTGTAATTGCAAAAACGATCAATACCCTGTGCAAATTTAGTTAGAACGTGTGCAGCATCATTTAGACACAATGATGACGAAATATTATCAGTGGACATACATTCAAATCATTAAAGTGCAAATAACAGAATAATAGGACAATGTCACAAAAATATCCGTGTAAATCAATAAAAAAAAAAAAGCCCCCTTTATGGAGAATATCCAAACGAGGGTGGGCAGTACGAGTGGTTACCCTCAACTCTTGGCATGAACCCTACTAATACGAATACTTGTAGTAATGTATAAAACAAAAATCAGGGAAAATCTCTCTGGAGAAATCCGTCTTAAGTAAAAAAAGATAATTGGTTAAAAAATTTAACTAACAACATATAACCATAGATGAGGAGGATAACTATATATTCACTAGAAATTGGTAATCGGTATGTTTGTGATGGGTAAACCAACCGGCTTTTTTTATTTTATTTTACAAAAATGTATTAACCATACCTAGTGTAAAAGCATAGAAAAGTCTATTGCTTATTATCCAAGTGATATATTAAAACATATATTCTCTCAAGTTACCAATGTCTATATAACATGGGACTGTTTACTGAAAAGAGCCCCTTATAATATAGTCCCAGTTAGACCTGAAAGAGGTGCGCTTATGTCGACAGACATTAGATGAAAAAGACAAATAAGGGAGAGACTCCCTAAGATGTTAAAGGGTTAGAATAGGAGAAAAAAGATTTATATGGAGGAGTAAAACGCACGTAATTATAAGACCTATATCTTAACACAGGTCAATAAAACGTTAGTACAGGACAATATCTACTGTGTAAATATATCATAAATTTACCCTAAGTGGAATAGAGAAGGGTAGTGTATAGTGAAAGGTACAGAATCTTAACCTCTTAATATCACAAAAAATATTTTGATGAATTTTCTAATACTTTATTAAGCCCAAAGATAATATAGCCTTGAACGCGTATTCCAATTGGCCATGTTTGGTGACGTGTTACTTTGTGTTCTTCTTAGCTTGAGAAAGGTTCATTTGAACTAAAACATTGCTTTGTCCAATAAATTTACTTGTGAATCGTTCACGTGCCCGGTCCTTTCAGTTTTTATGCAATAAACCGTCACCATGCATTCATACACACTAATACAGATATACAAACATTTTACGTACAGATGCACATAAACTTACGGAAACCGCTTTCACACTCCTGTTGAACTCCCTGGTTTAAATTCAGGCAGAGCTACAGGATGATGTGACGTCATCTTTTATTTGGTATTGTGCGTGTAAGTGAGAGGGAGCTGGGAAAGCTCTTTCCTGCATTATCATACAGAGACAGCTAGCTCCCGCACGAATGCCCGGGACAACGTGGAGATCTTCCTTTTCGATTCGCCTATAACTGACTAAGGCCCTTGCTGGTGGTGAACACAATAGCAGTTCCAATACCTGGACAGAACATGGATAGAAACCCAGGGCTAACCCAAAGCCAGAGACCTTCACAGTCTGTTTGGATTTAAGTAGAAATGAGACATAGACTATAGTATGGGTCAAAGCCACCTTTCCATAGGGCATACAGTACATTGGAGCATACCAAGATGTGTGTGGGAAGTGTAGGAAAGCTGAAATCTGAGCTTATGTCAGGAAGCCATAGATAAACAAGCCAGGATCATAAGACCATGCGTGTATATAGCCACCACAGACAGGGGATAAGCGACAGGGGATTTAATAGAGAATGATACACGCACTCCTCTAAAACAAATACATCTATTTATATATTTAGATAAATACTGTTTTTAGGGATCAACATAAATTTTTGGGGATTAACTTTTCCTGAAGTTTATAACTCTAATATATTGTAACTTGCATTAGGCATTTATTACCAGGAAATGTTATTCCTTCGTCTAATGCATTTCGGCTGCATATTTGTTTTAATAAGCGGTGTTAGAGGCAGCATTCTGAGCGCACAGAGCTGGAGTCCCACTGTGACCATAATATAAGAGAGCCTGAGGTTTGAAACACATGTTGACATAAACAAATCTCTCGCACAAATTTCATGTGATCACTCAAAATATTTCAACAATAACAGACAGTCATAACCCAGCATGTGTTACTGAAACGTAGCAAGTAGATTACTCACTTTTATAATATTATAAAATTAGTTTTTACTGCTTCTGTGAGTCTTTTTCTGTTCGTTTTAGAGAAATAAAACAATCAAAAATCTGACTAAAGGCACCCATTTACTTGCGGTTTTGAAGATATGAGATTTGTGTGGGGAAGGGGGTTATTCTATTGATATGACTATTTTAAGGTTATTGTTGTGTAAATGTTAATATTGTAACTGTATAGACCTCCCTCCTGGTGACTGTCACTGGCAATATCTGAGTGTTAATGAGCTTTCTGTGGTTAAGCCTTTAGCCCTTTTAAAAGTGCCACTTGGGTGTTAACTGACCTCAGCATCATTCATGTTACATAGTTTAAAACCAAACTAAGAGTCTAGGTTAATTTCATCTCTGCATTTACACAATCGTATACCCTGAAAACAGAATTAAATGAATATTATGCAAAATAAAAATCTCTGAACAAAAGCTATCTGGGCATGAATAGTGTCTTGCCTAATTAAAATAATGAGTGAAGGACAGCCTTTCTGTTGTACTCCAAATACTACATCCCAATAGCAGAGTTTTTTTTTTTTTTTTATATTTTTTTTTTTTTTATTGTACTGGCATGACCAAATATCCCCACCGGACAACCATGTTTTACAAAAAATGTTTTTTAATGGTTATTATTTTCAAAGTTATACATAATATAAGTAGAGACTACTTTTTTTACGTATACCCTGCAGGTTGACAAAAGGCAGAGCTTTAGCCAAGCTCCACGTCCTTTGTCAGTTTTGTCATTGGACATTAAGCTCTTGGTCACATCCTTCCAGCATAGTGTCACTTCCTACAGCATCGCGTCATTGATTGTGTTGACTCTCACGCAGTCCTGGTATACTGGACATGTGTGTGACTTCACATGCACACCCTTGGGAGAGCAGAGGCAGGAATTTCCAGCGGCTGCCATCTTGTAAAACACTAAGATGGCTTTACATGAAGACTTGGCTTTAAAAACAGTGATTTTTTTTTTTTTTTTTTTACTTTACAGAAACATCAAATATTTATAGTAAAATATATATATTTGTGTTTTTGACATTCAACAAAGGTAATACAGTATGCTTTGTAATTAGGCATTTGTAAATTGTTGGCGATGTAAAAATCTTCATTTGTTTCTCTTAAAACTAGGTGAGGTGAAAATGAATTACCTTTGCAAACCATATGTAGCCATGGTGACCACGTACCAAATGGCTGTCCTGCTTGCCTTCAATAATAGTGAGACTGTCACTTACAAAGAGCTTCAAGACAGCACACAGATGAATGAGAAAGAGTTAACAAAAACAATAAAATCTCTGCTCGACGTGAAGATGATCAACCACGATTGTGACAAGGTAGGGGTGACGGTAACACCTATGTCTGATGTGAGAATGTACGTACCGGTAAGGAAGATCGCATCACGGCTTACTCCAAAAAGGGACATTTACTGTAACATTACTACACTTTCATGATTCGCAGGTCCCAATGGAGTCACAGGAGGACTTTATTGATACTCCAACAATAGAGACAGTAATAGGGCAGTAACACGTTCCACCAATCTGATAGTATCAATGAGTATCTGCAGTATTGTATTGTAGGGTTTGTATTTGTAATGCACTTGTTTTACTCCGTAACTACACTATTGCTATACCTTCTCTCTCGCTCTTTCCGAGCTAGTCACTATTCCCTTTTTCTATGCTTTTTCTCCCGTCCCTCATATTTCTTTCTCTTGTTTTTCTTATTTTCACCGTGGGTCTATCGAAACGTAGCTACTTTCTACCTTCTGAACAGATAATCATTGTTATAGTGTTGTCTATATTTATTATAAAAATTAATTACATAAAAAAGAAAACATGATACAAACAAAAACCCAAAAGCTGGAAAACACATTGTTAAATGCTGCCATGTTAGGTAAAATCTGTTCACTTTCTAAGCGTATAGGAAGGTGTTCCAATGTTTTGTGCAGTTTTACAATAATGGAGGATTTTTCCGATTGTATAAACCATACACAGAAATAATTACGCATATTAAATTATTAATTTGAACATTTGTAGGCTATAATATTTCACATCTATGTGGCAGTGACTGATGTTTAGATGTTTCTGGGTTTTTAGATGCTTAAACTGTTCAACAAAAATAAACGCGATAGATCGGCACAGTTTTCTTTGCATAAGGTGTAGCTGTGAGCAAACAAGTACACATCTGCTTACAGGGAATATAAAGTATCACAAACTACTAGAAAAACTGTCAGTGCAGATACGCTCCTATGTCTTGTTTTATCCATGCTGTCTGTGTTGTAGATACAATAAATAGGACTGTATGTGGTATATAATCTCATTTCTGACAACCTGAACAATGCATATGTGCGCTTCTGAAATTGGCAAATTTAAATATAATGTGCTTCTACATAAAATGCAAGTTTCGTCTTTTAAAGAACAGTCTCTGTTTTTCATGTAGGAAGATGTAGATGGAGACTCAACATTTTCATTAAATATGAGTTTCAGCAGTAAAAGAACAAAGTTTAAAATCACTACACCTATGCAGAAGGACACGCCACAGGTAAGATCCGTGAATGAATCAGGGTGTTTGTGTATTACTCATAATTTTTGAAGAGTTTGAGACTCTGTATTAAAGAGGTGCAACAAGCGCCTGTAGAACTGCCTATAGCATGTCCACATTTTTCCCCAAGTTCCGCCTTGGATATGTTAGGGATGCACAACAGTACATTATAGTATTATTTTACTTAAAGTTTATGTGTCTCAGTCCTCAATGCCCTGGATGTTTATTTCTAAGAAAAGCACAATCATTCACTTGGGAACATTTTGTCTGCTGGCCCTGCTTCCACAGTCTACAAGTAGGCTGAGTCAATCTAAGGGTTGTCTTGTTTTTTTTTTTGTTTTTTTTTAATCTGCAACCAATGGAAAGCTGGTAAACCGCAATTCATGTATTTCCTTGAAGGCCTAGCAGTGGACATGCGAAACTCAGGACTCAATCCAGCAATCTGACAATTATTACAATTATTATATAGCGCCAGCATATTCCGCAGCGCTGTACATAAGTTAAACAAAGCAAACACTAAATACCAACAAAAGGTAATTGGCATACTGAAAGCAGCCCAAATGAGCTCACAATCTGAAATATGGTCCCTGAATTTCAACTTGGCAAAAGTCGATTATTGATTTTCCAGCTCATAGCAGGTTGCTAATCTGTGCAGTGTTCCGGTATCTACGAGCTGGGAAATAAAATCTTACCAAAACCTGCACATGCTTGCTGGGTAAAGACTATTCGAAACCACACTTCCAGTGTACTAATAATTCCATATCTCCAACAGTTTTCTTTTGTTTGTTTTTTTGAAAAATATATAATTACGTTAGCTGCCAATAAAAAAAAAAAAAAAGCGGTTACCAGCCTTATTTTTTCATGTTAAATGCAGGAATTTATTTGCTTAAATGGCAAACTGCAGTGAATTCAAAACTCAACTGCTAAAATAGCTGAAAGTTTTGCAAATCATATTTCCATTTACTGCAGCTCACTACTTACTGAATGCAACCCACTGATTGCACAGTAAAGATTTGTAAAGATTTGTCACTGAGATGCAGGTTATCGAAAGGGAAGTACATGGGTTTTTTTTTTTTTAGTGTGTAGTTTAGTAGAGCGTGTGTAAGCCAGTAGCTTGCAAGGCAAAAACAAAACTAGCTTATTTCATGCAAGTACATCACTAAAGTTGGTGGACCTGAAAATTGTCCTTCAAGGGTTTTTTGACAAAAATGGTTGACATAGCTTGACAATTGATTTTCAAAAGGAACAAAACAGGATTGTAAAAAAGCTTTTAAAACTCTCCATTTTCAGTTATTATAGGCAGGTACTATGCATAAAACAGCTCACTTTCAATGACTCAATCCATTGTCCGTTTGTTCACATGAATGAAAGAACACACTTGCGACAGAATAAAAGCAGCACATTAGAAGAGAAAAGGGACACTATGCATGATTGCACGAGCAAAGAAAGTTCCCTGTGTGTAATACAGGTTTCTGGGAGTGACCGATTAGCATTTGTAGATAGATGCAACAAAAAAGAAAACACTGTGCTGTATTGCATCTTCACTCATGGCATCATCTCCTGCGTTTGCAACCTCCTCTATGGAGTGCAATAAAATTCAAGATTGACTGAAATAACATTTTATATAGAAAAGAAAATTAGACATTTGGAACAAAAAATAGTCACCCTCCTAGTGAAGGACTCATTTTGGCATGAATTGGTCCATTATAAATTAAATATGGTTGGTTATGGTGGTCACATTTAGGATGCCATTCAGGAGCCCAGCAGACACAACTTCCTTCCTTAGCCAGTTCAGTCCTCCTACCAATCTGACCTCCCATTATTCCCATTAATCAGTTAATCATGCATTTGACGGATCAGTGAAAGCCCCTCTTGTCACAGTCTATGCTTTTCTTGTGTTGGAAGTATTGGAGTAAGAATCCACCCCTCCATCATCCTTACGATTATCGCGATTGTGTTTTGCATTGTATTGTTGTCTGCAACCTAAACCAAAAAAGAAAGTAACAAAATATGTAACTTCACAAATGCGTGTTTCTCCTCTCCAAACACTGCCATGGCTATTTCTAAGTGAAACAAATGTTCAGAACAAATTAATTCTTTAAAAAGCGACTTATGACCCCAGTTTTTTAGGATCCTTTAAGGATAATTCAGCCTCTACTTCAGGATAGCATCCACTGGGGTCAGTGTAGCTTGATCTATAACCATCCAGCTGGGAGGATTTAAACTAATTGATGTTAATTAGCACATGAATACTCGTCCAAATACGCTCGTGATTTGGTATTTGGATTAGACAGATGTGATCACTTATTTAGCCATTTCAAATATGCTTCTCAAACCAACTTACATTTAGAAGGAACTTTTAGGAAGGGTTGTTTTTTTTTTTTTTTCATTTATTAAACTTAACACTAAACTTATTTGCCAACAGTCATTTTTGTTTTTGCATGCTTGTTTGGGTACAGCACTAAAGTTTGAAGAAAGTAAACTCAGAATTTTAAAGTCCTGTAACCTATATAAAGTCCCATCTTTTTTGGTTTGTTTTTAAGCATTTGGTTGCATTACTTATATTAAGCAATTTAATATTGGGGACATCGTCAGCCTAAAGTGTTTTATGGTATTAAAGGGACAATCCAGACTTGACTTTTTTTTTTTTCATTTTAATTTTACAAAAAGTGCAGATTTCAAATGAAATTGGCACTTTCATAAATTAACCTTGCTACACTCTCCGGCTGTCAATCGGACAACTGGTTCTGTTACTTCCTGGTTTGGTTAGTTAAGGGGAGCTAACCTCGAGAGTCAGTAACTGCCCAGAGCACATGCCTTGTAAAGCTGCATTGGGAAGCCTGTGATTGGATAGCCACAGAAAGTCTGGGCTGTGTTAGAAAGGGAGGGCTAGCAAAGGCTTCAGGGAAGTTATGTACAACTTTATTAAGCTGTTTTTACATATAGCTCAAATGGAAAAAAATGCATTATTAAATGCATACATACATGTTTTCATTGGGGTTATATCTATTAAACAGGGCTTTTTAAAATGTATTTATTTGCACAGTGTGGTGTCACTTTAAGGCAGTCATGCTCCTCCTGCTGGGGACAATTCCTTAGTGTCCCCAGAAGCAGGGCACCAGGTGACAAATCCAGGACAACACATTTATTTTATTTGGGCAGGGGATTATGTCTTTAAAGTGACACTATAGTCACCAAATTAACTTTAATTTAATCATGCTCCTGCAGTCTCACTGTTGATTCTTTGCCATAGTTAATGGGTTAAATGAAGTTGGTTATACAGCCTTAGTCACACCTCCCTGCATATGAACTATAGTCTTCCAAAACACTTCCTGTTAAGAGAGATCTCATGTTAAGACTTCCTTTAAAGCACAATCTGTTTAATAAAGAATATATCTCTTGCCCTGTTAATAGCTTGCTTGACCTTACATGATTGTCCTGTCTGTGATTAAAGTGCAATTTACGGAGCATGAGTTAAAAACTTCTAAATTAAGTTAACATCTGATTGAAAATGAAACATTTTTAAAAAAAAACTTTTTACATGCAGTCTCTGTGAGGTGTGGCTAGGGCAGCATGAATAGATACAAAGGTTCTCCAACTCCTAAATGGTAAAGAAGTGAGCAGTGAAACTTCAGAGACATGATCTATACACATAAAACAACATCATTAAGCTAAAGTTGTTTTGGTTATCAGTGTCCCTTTAAGCAATAGATTGCTATATTGCTTGCGTTTCCATTCGTTTTGACCTAACGTAATACCTAACACCATAAAAGATGCCATAAGGAATAGCAAGCTATATGTTGTGTCTCAATTAGTTTGGTAAACAGTTGTATGGGTTCTCTTTCCTCTTTGTTATGTACCATATGTTTGTGGCTTTATACTTTCTTGCACTATATAAGTCTGCACTGTGGTGTGATTTGTATTCAGGGTAGAGTTTTAAAATCTGATCTGCTGAAAAGCTTTGACCTGAATTGGTGATCTCATCTGTCTATGATGCCATTTGAGCATAGTGCTTTATTGGGCCTTAATACTTCAGGGTTGTTGGTTGTTTTTTTTTTTTGTTTGTTTTTTTTTAAAATTAATATTATAATTTTAAATTTATTTTTTCTGGAAATTTTACATATGAAATAATATTTTTTAAATGGCTTTCGGAGATACCTAGTATGGTGGGTAGAATATATATGTGTAAAGGTTTTTATAAAATATAAAGAGCAGTGTTTTTTAGGATGCATTTGATATGTTTTGACCATTTTTGTGCCACCATTTTTTACTTTTTCTTTGGGCTACCTTACGTGCTGTGTGACCTGAGATAATGGTTTTTATGTTATTATTGTATTTACAGTGTAAGTTAATATTGGTTCAGATATTTTCTCATTTACTTTTTCACTTACTACAGAGTATGCGTTTTTATTTAATTTTCTTATGCATTTTGTATGATTTTGTTCTTGTAAAATATGTATGATTACAGTATTTTTAATGTGTTACTATATATATTAATAGTTTGAAGGTTTTATCAGCCACTTCCTTCCCTTTGACCCTTTCCTTTTAATCTATTTTTATTTTATAACATGTTGCAGTAAAAAAAATATATATTTTTATTAGAATTTAGATGGAAATGACCTCTGTTAATTTTCCAGTTCATATTTATTCTAAAATTGTAAAATGGCCTTCTGATAGTATAAATATAAATAAGTATTAAGGCCTTTGTATTGATAGGAATTAGCCCTTTCTTATTCAAGAGCAGTTGAGTACACACCCCTTTAATCAAAATTCCTTTTATACATGTGGCTGTTTAGAGGTGTACCTTGTGGTTGGTAATCTTCCTGTTTGGATGTTTACCCATAGTAAATGTTAAGTATACTTTCAATAAAGCGTTTGCTTTTTTATGCTGTGAATTTTTGTGAATGTCAGTGCGTACCGTATTTGTTTTTTCCTTTCGATATTGCAGCCAATTAAGTACCATTTCAAAGTATTAACAGGGCTTGTGAAACGGGCAACGCAGATAAATGCGAATGGTGTTTATGCACTGTGCCAGCCACCTAAAATAACTTCATCCCTCTAATCCTTATAGTAGAGATGGCTAATATGTCACCCCCACCTTGTGTGGACAGCAGTTTCTATGGTAAATCTGAGAGTTGAATGGGTTGATACAGTTGAATATTAAATCTGTTAGGGCTTTGATACAAATAAAAAAACAGAACTCGTCAAAGTTGACACGTGTTTGAAACGCATGGGTCAAATTTGCTCCTACTCAATTTTTTTCATCTCATCAAGGGGTCACAACCCACCTGCGCTGACGAATCTATGCTTTGGAGAGGAGAAAGGCGCTTCTCTCTGGTAGGTAACTACCTATTCTTCTTGGGAGAAAAAAAATATAGAGAGAAGGATTGACAATGTCACATATTAGACGATCATAAGACTTTATGCCCTCCTTCCACAAACTCCATAAAAATGAACATGTAAATGCAATAATGCTGAAATGCAACACATTATCAGATTTATTACTACAACGTGAAAGGATTTTTATTTTTAATAGTTGTTAATTGTGGACAACTAGCAAGGGAATTGTACATTTTACGCGAAAATCGATTACTTGTACAATTCAACTCATTTCCAAGTCTACTATTTTGGTCAAACAAATAATACAATTCTCTGCGCATGATTTGAAGTTAAGTGAACTATCTCCGTATAAATTAGAACCTAGTGAGAAGTAAGGGGCAATGTGTATTTAATGTCATTAAAGTGCTTTCTTTCCACTGCCACTATTCTACTGTTGTACAGGCATCGGCTTTTCAAGCTTTGCTTTCAGTCGTTTTACTTTCCAAAAACAAAAGCTGTTTTTTGGAACTCTGGTTTAACCCCGTAGGAGCTGCTCTAATGACTGAACGTCTCTTGTGTTTCATTCCTCAGGAGGTGGAGCAGACACGAAGCGCTGTGGACGAAGACCGTAAAATGTATCTTCAAGCTGCTATTGTTCGCATTATGAAAGCACGCAAAGTACTGCGGCACAATGCTTTGATACAGGAGGTGAGCGGCCATTGCTTCTTTAACCGATAGATTCCTTTAGTAACATTCAAAGTTTCTCAATATTAAAGCCTTAATGTAGGCCAATCCATAGTTCTTGAAAAGGACGGCCATTTTAATGTTTTCTTGTCTTCATCAATGGGAAAATGTATAACTATACGTTTCTTTTTTCAGGCCACATAATATGCCGGGGAGGAGGGTTGCTTATTAACTTTTGACACTAAATTCAAGTTAGACTCGAATATACTCTAATCTAAAATCCATTTGTGTAATATTGGTGTGTAGACAATTTGTATACGTAATATGTATGTCATTGTACCTCATTTGTTTTTTGAGGGTGGACCTCATTTTTTTTCCTACTGCTTAGTGATCATCTTCACCACTAGTTTGTATGTTTTAGGTTCTTTGTAGCACTTTGCGTTAAGCAAATTAATGGGGGGGAATAGGATTTACAAACAGCCCACTGCTGTACCCCCACAACCCCAGTGGTAGATTTAAAAATAACATTTGTGCTTTTCCACCACTGGCTTGTTCGGGCAGGACATCATGAGGTCCTGCAGTGTAGTAATTGCATAACTGGTGCAGATTGTGATGAGAGGACAAACTAATGAATAACAAATAGTCTGTAAAGGGCACGGGGCACTGTAGATGTACTACCAAAGCACAGACTTTCTTACTATTCACCATCTGAGCTGAGATGAAGGAGGGAAATGAACGACCTCTCTAGGCTATATCTGTGGAAATCCCAGACTAATGTTTATTTGATTTTATTAACGTTCTTGTTTAACCTCAATCAAAGTTCTATTATTTTTCTCTTTGGATGGCAAAATGGCCAACCAACGGAAAGACACACAAGGAGGGGTCTCACACAACAGTAAAGAATAAGACGTTGTAGGTGTCCATTTGACCGTCTTTTATCAGAAGTAACAATAGATGAACAAATATATCGCAGATAATAAAAACTAGTTCAGTAAATACAAGAAGAAAGCGTAGCATATAAAGCAAGATTAGACATTTACATGCCATGATTTAAATGAGAAGAGGTGCAAAAGACGGGGGACAGAGGCCGATCAAATCAGAAGTTGCTGACCCACCATAGGTAATAAATGGTTTACATTATGTTGACTTATCTATCGGCACCGCTATAGTAAATCTCCATCAGAAAGCCAAATAAAAATGTCCGTGTGTTTAGCAATGCTTCAGAATTAGATTATTTTTTTTTCTTCTTGCTTATTGTATGCTTAATTTTCAGCGTTTGCTCTTGTTTAAGAGTTTGTTCTGATTGTGTTAGGCATAGGGCAGTATCCCATGGTAAACCATTAAAGGGACACTCCAGTGGTCTGGGTGCCAACACCCTTAACCCTGCAAGTGTAATTAGTGCATTTTTTTTATAAACTGCAATTATTACCTTGCAGGGTTAACTCCTCCTCTAGTGACTGTCTACTAGACTGTTTCCCCTGCCGGATGACGTGGGCGGACCCAGAAGCAGCGCAGAGGGACATCATTTTTGACCCCTTCAGCAACCGGGGATGGGAGGTGGGAGGGAGAGGGGACCTGCAGTGCCAGGAAAACAATTTGTCTTCCTAGCACTGGAGAGTCGCTTTAATATAACAAGGGTTCAAAGAGAAATTCTTTACTAGTTTTATTCTTTAACATCTGTTTAATCCATTTACTCTTTATTCGATTAGTGGTATTATGTAGTGTCACACTTTTTTCCTTTACTTAGCTTGTCTTATGACACAACTTAAGTACAAATTGTGTTATCCTTCAAGAACACTTGCAGGCAAATCCGTTGCAGAGATTCACCCTAGATAGCCTAGTAGCTTGAGAAATGCATTACATTGGAAGTTTGGTTTCAACTTGTTTTAGAAACTTGTCACTGGCCTTCAGGTGGTACAGATCTCCCAGTGGAATGGGGAGCACATGGCATATTTTTGGTATCTGATTATGTTATCATAATATATTTAAAATATAACGTGCTAATTTTGTAGGAATTTTCCAACTCGCCTGTAGTAATTATTTGTATGTTTTAGCCTAAATGTTTCAGTTTTGTAGGCTACTTTAGCCTAAATATTGCAGTTTGGTTTTCCATTCATTGCAGGTAAGTATTTTGTAAATAAAACTCCAGTCCCCGTGTCTTTCCGTCTGTGCTACTTCTCTTCCTCCTGTAAGACCAGCATGCAGCTCCATCTATGAGGACCATTGGAAACCAATTATATTGGAAGTTTACTAGCCGTCATTTTCCTTCTCTTACATGCATGCTCTAATACAACAACATTTTTTTTTTTCAGCCTTCCCTAGTCTATTGTTTTCTATCAAAGCTGAACAATAGGGTTTTATTCCCTTTTCATTTTATAACTCACTATAATTTACATTTCATTGCACAGAAAGACAAAGACAGGGTTTTTGTACCTACACAAACATTTAGAAATTTCTATTGGATGGTTAATGCAGTCAATTAGAACCTGTGAAATCTGATCTAAATCCAAAAGAAGCAGGTGGCATATTGATAAAGAGGACTGTCCTTTCTCCAGTACGTTGTAGCCATTGTAATTATATGTAATACAGCATGCAGGTCAAACCAGTGCAACGGCTTCTAATGTTTCATGGATGGGCAGGTGAATGACTGGCATGTTAGTATACAACTCTACAATTAGAGTCTGCAGCCTATTGCAATACATTGAAAACTTAAAATTAGAATTATATATTGTGGAAGCCAGATTGAGTAAAAATAATAATTATAATACCAATAAGGAATGCCACTAGGTATAAAATGTGCAGCAGTTTGTCTCAAGAAGCATCCTGCACATTATGATGTAGGATAATTTATTTAATTTGGGAATAAAAGTGTGAAAGTTCTTGCTTTGCAGCCCCCACGCCCTTGTCTAATAAATCTGTGATTGTGACGTTCTTTGTTATAGTAATTTGTTCTTTTATCATCATACATGTTAACAGCAGTAGGGCTGTATGGAGCTTTCAAAACTCATTAAGCCGGACATTCTTTGCTGGCATAAGGGAAAATTGGTAATGGTTAACTGTAGTGCCATCATTCAAAATTGTTTTCCTGGCACTGTAGTGCCATCCTTCCGTGGGGCCTCTTCCTTCTATCACTTACCTGATTCCAGCACCGATGTCCCTCTGTGCTGGTTCAGGCTCCGCCTCTGCTCCTCCCCTGCTGACATCAGCTTGAGGGGTCCTAATGCGCTCAGTTTAGGTCCTCCTTCATAGGAAAGAATTATACAAAGCTTTCCTATGAAGATTAGGGTGACCCTGGATGTCCTCATGCATTACTAAACTGCAGTATTTACATTGCAGGGTTAACGCCTACCATACAGCCACTAGAGGGCACTTCCTGGTTTATAGCACAGATTTTCTGTGCTATAGCGTCGCTGGACGTCCTCGCACTATGTGAGGACCTTCAGCGTCGCTAAAATCCCCATAGAAAAAGCATTGAAAAGCATATTCAATGCTTTCCTATGGAGAAAGCATGCGCAATAGATCTCCCTTGCCGGATGACGGCGGGGGAGGAGCGTGGGCAGACCCTGACCCAGCGCTGAGGGACATCGGCTCTGGATACAGGTAAGTCACTGAAGGGGTTTTAACCCCTTCAGCAACCTGGGATGGGTGGTGGGAGGGAGAGAGGACCTGCAGTGCCAGGAAAACTGATTGTTTTCAGGGCACTGGAGAGTCCCTTTAACACTGCAAAGTAATTATTGCAGTTTATCAAAAACTGCCATAATTAGCATTGCAGGGTTAAGGGGCCTGGGGTATTGCTCCCAGATCACTTCAATGAGCTGCCTATAGTGTTCCTTTAATAACAGCTTTCAGTAACTTGCATGATCTGTTCTCATTAACACAAATACAAAAGTGTCTCTTCTTGCTAATGCATGCTCTTTTGTACAAATCCCATGATGCTCAGCCAAATCTGCTCTGCAACCTTTTGAGTTGCCATCAGTGACCTAAGATGCCAATGTTGCAGCCCCTACAGGTGTAGTGTAGTCCAGTTTGATCTCTAACATGCAGATGGATGGAGCCTATAAACAAAATGTACTAATTAATTTTCTCTCAAATCACATTTGATTTTCAGACAAAATTGGGGCTGGCATACAAGATTATTTATTTTTTTATTATTATTACAACGCAACACTAGACATCGCCAATCCTACTGACCTGCCTCCTTGATCTTCTTTGCTGAATGCACTGCATTGGCAAAATTCAATACTACTCGTACTACCATACATAATGAAAAGAACGATCCATTCTACCCATAAATTATTAATCAAGTACTTTTCCATAGATCAGGGAAAGTATCGTAAACAAACCTAAACAATTGAGGCAGTAATATTGGCTCCATTGGCCACCTGTTGTTGTGACTGAATTTGTGAAACTTTTATTACGATTACTTATTTGGCCCTCTTTTTGTTCTTCGCTATCATTTTTGTATTTGGAGTGACAGGTTAAACTGCATTGTGACACTCTGAGATATGATAATGATGTATCATCAAATAATGTTTTAGCCATTCAGTGATAGCCGTTCGGTAAACGATCAGTTTTTATACATAGTTAGCAGTTATGTGTTGTAACAGGGATGACCTTATATCTTCCTTGTTGTTGTATTTTGAAAGCACCATCCTTATCAGAAATACAATCTCGCTACATTGTAATTTTTATTTATCTATGGCGTAGACTAAGCATATGGATTAGAATAAATCCAAGTCTAGGTAAACAAACTTCTTTATATTCTATTGACGTCTGACTCTCTGAGCAGAATAAGATGCACAGTCAGTCACACAGAACCTGCATGTTTGAGTAATTGAGTCTAATTCATTTCTGTTTGTGGGAAAAAAGACAATGACATAGTCGATCATTTATTAGAAGTAGTGCACTCCCATGTATGTGAGCAATAATTGTTAGATGTAGTCCACTCACATGTGTATGAGCAATCATTACTTAATCCATGTGAATTTTAAAATTTAAGACCAAAGTAGCTGAACTGAGAGCACAGTTGACTTAGAGAATATTAACAATTCAGCTATTTTGACCTCAAATCTGAAAGTCACTTTGAAGTGTAATTTTAGTGAATAACCCTGATAGTCAATTCTTTAGATTATTCATGCAACATTATGATAAAAATGTACTGTAATATGTTAATGACCATACATTTTTCATTACAATTACTAGCTTGTGTGTTCTGTGTTCGTTTATCCACCTAGCTGCAGTGATTTGGGAAAAAATGTTTACATAAGTCTTACTTTTTCCAATTATTCTAAACTTCTCATTCATGCACTTGGAATTGTCTAGTTTATTGAGAATAACATTTCTAGAGTCAATTTGCCTAGATTTTTATAACTTCTCGTAAAAAATTTTTTTCATTCATTGCTGTAGTTAACCCTACACCTTTTTATTTCCTTGCAGGTGATTAGCCAGTCCAGAGCCAGATTTAACCCAAGCATTAGCATGATCAAGAAGTGCATTGAAGTCCTTATAGATAAGCAGTACATCGAACGAAGCCAAACCTCTGCAGATGAATACAGTTACGTTGCATGATGCTATCGTCCAGTTGGCATATGGCAGAAAGCATCACCGTTCCTGTTTTGGTGTGTTCTTGTTGAGAGAAGCAGCATTTTGCCTCCATAATCTGTCACCTGGCAACCCCTGTTTTTTCTGCTGTTTACAACATCACCAGTGCCACGTCATGAGCGTCTGTGAAAATGCCTATAAATATTTCAGGCTCATGCCATCTTGACATTTCTTACAACTCTAAACTAAAATGAGCAAAGTATTTCTGGAATGTGGATTTTTTTTTTTTTTTTTTTTTTTTTTTTCTCCTTTCATCACGTTTGCAGTTGATGTTTTTTGTTTTGTTTTTTTTTGTCCTTTTGGTTTTTTTCCTTTCTCATTTTTTAATGTATCTTAAAGAACCTAAAGTAAGAACTCATTATTGTAATATTACAGATAACCTATTAATTGTATCTACTTTAAGATGTACAAAAAAATGACAAACATGATATCGCTGCTTGTCAGATTAAAAAAAAAAATAAACGTATTGTGTACTGACATTAATATTTTATGGGCACGTGCTGTGTGCAGTGAATATAATGGATATTCTGCACAATATCTCTTAACATTAAAGGCCGCGCCATCCTTTGGCTTTTGAACGTTTGTTGTAATGTAATCTTTGTTTTCAAGCAACAATTTTTCAAACCGTGACATGGCATCATGTGGTTATAAAAGGAGACTTGTACTACCTATTCTGCATTATCAGCAATGTACATATTGTTATCAACAGAGGATCTGAGTCAAATGATTCCAGTGCTGCTGTTTACCAATTTCTAAATAGAAGTCTCTTGGTAAAAAAAAAAAAAATCAAAAGGAATTAAGTGCATATTCTTTAAACTGCAATTGTGGGTGGATTAAAAAATGTAAAACAGTAACGTAGTGTAGATGGAGAGATTTTATAACTTGTTAATTTTACACGTAGTGCTTTCATTTTAGCCTGCTAGCTAAAGTGTTACTCCAAGTTCACATCAGTGATTTTGAAGTGGTCATGGTGCTTAGAGCCTGTATGTTGGGCATTTCAGTATGACATACTGAATACAGAGATATTTACGTATTCTACGCTAAATATCCACCTCCGTCACCATCATTTGTATGTAACAAGCCAGCCTGCAACAAGAGTTCCAGGCTGGTTAATGTAAATTCTGTGCTTTTTTTCCCAATGCACAGATAGTCATGTAAGTGATCTGCTGGTGTACTCAGACAATAAATGGCCAGCTGGGTTGGTATCTGGATTCTGCATCTTAGCAGCAGTCAGGGACACAGCACCCAGCTCACAGGGACCAGTAGAGACCCAGGTAAAAAGGCAAACTGTTGGCCCCTTTGCACAGGTCCAGGCTACTCCAGGCATCATAACCACCGAAGCAGTTTTGGCATATAAAGCATGCTCCTGCTGTCTCACTGCTCAATTTTCTGCTATTTATAAGTTAAATCACTTTCAGACCTAGTCACACCTTCCTGCATGTGATTCACACAGCCTTCGTGCACACTTTCTGAAATATTGTCCTAATTTTTTTTAGCGTCCCTTAAAATGTGTTTAATTTTGAATTTATCCCCTTCTCCGTGAATAGCCTTGCAACAAAAACAGAGAACATGAGAACAAATGAAAGCTTTGAGGTATTCAGTAGCTTGCCCTTCGGTATATCCCCCACTAAGGTCTCAAAATAGTTTTTGGTCACTTTTTTGCAATTACATCATAAACCTATACCCTTGTACATATCAGACTGATTCCACCTGTAGAGTCATCCAAATCTTAAATGTAATCCACACGTGGACCCACATACCTACTGTGCCTATATTAATGTAGGTTACACCTTGCTGATGAGACCCAAAGAAAGCCAAAAAGGTTGTTTGCTGAATGTATTTTATATAATGGCTGCATAACATAAAGGCAAATTGCATCTAGATTAGCCATTTTAGTAAACATATGCTAAGTCGTAGAAATAAAAAGTAAAGAGGTCAGCCAGAATGCTGTGCCTAGAAGAAAGGTAATATTGTCACAAGGCGATTATAAAGGGTAATAAAAAAAAATAAGAAATGATCCCAAGGCACACCACGGTTTTGCACATAAAGAGTATTTATTCATGCATAGAAAATACAACAAGGCATCATTATAGCAGAGAGAAAGCACATAGTATAGTGCTAAACCAGTATATAGTACCAAATCCACAATGTAAGTAAAGTGCTAAATGCAAAAACACATTAAAAAATGTATACTGACCAAGAGCAGGAGAAATGAAACCCCAACGTTTCGGCTGTGAAGCCTTCCTCTGGTTACGAAGGGCACAATATAGCAGTCCTTTCACTGGTGGTGTTCCCATGGCAACAGCAGGTCCACCGTAAGTTCCAAATTTACAAAATAAAGGTAGGAGTGTCCACCATAGATGATATGGATTAGATTTTATCATTCTGTTCCACCAGCCGCTGCTGGAAATGTCTTTCTCCCTTAATAGCTTAGTAAGTGAACGAACGAACGGACTGACACCACATAACTGTTTGTTTGTCTGGAGAAAACCCTGAAAAGGGTGAGTTGCGACCCTTCCGATAAAGTGGGGGCGCTCCTACTGGCCCCATATTAGCATTGCCCAGTTAAAGTATTTCATGAATTTATCAAGTACATCTCTAGAAGCCTCCTGGGGTGACCTTGGTCATGCTGAAACCGCTTTCCAGTGAAAGTAGCTTAGCCTTAGTGTGGAAAAAAGGCAGCAGAGATGATGGGGGATCTTAATTGAGGATACTCTCAGGAACCTCTCCGATGTGGACATTGCAGACTCTGGCCCTGTCTTCCCATGTAGCCACTAGTGATGTCCCGAACAGTTCGCCACGGACGGCGAACATATGCAATGTTCGGTCCGCCCCCTATTCGTCATCATTGAGTAGACTTTGACCCTGTACCTCACAGTCAGCAGACACATTCCAGCCAATCAGCAGCAGACCCTCCCACCTCCTAGACAGCTCACTAAGAATGCAGCTTCACAATGAATGTAAAATGGATGCTGTCCAGGAGGAGGGAGGGTCTGCTGCTGATTGGCTGGAATGTGTCTGCTGACTGTGAGGTACAGGGTCAAAGTTTACTCAATGATGACATAGGGGGCGGACCGAACAGCGCATATGTTCGCTGTCCGTGGCGAACCGTTCGGGACATCACTAGTAGCCACACATGCTGTTATTGCTGCAAGGTAATCATTGCTGAATCTGTAGATGTTTGAGTCACTTTTACAGCCTTAGTGTCTTCCTTAACAGCAGCTATTTCGACTGTAAGGGTGGACACCTTTTTGCTGACTTATTGTCCGCTTGGAACATCACTTGTATGTCTTTCAACAGAGCTTAGAAGTCCACTTTAGTGGAAGGGGCTTCACCCCCTTGGGTCAGAGGGTGAGATGGTCGGACCTGTTTATTTGTGGAAAAGTCCAGGCTGTTCTCCTCAGATTACGCTGAGGAATAGGCCACATCACATGTCATCTTAGGTGGAGTAGGCCCAGAGCTGGGATCTAGCCAATGCTCTGTAGGTGAATACTGACCAAACTAATCTGTAGTGATGAAGTGAAAGCACAGTGTGAGGTACTATTATTGGGCATAAAGCTCATATGAGATATGTCCATCTCGAATGAGTGCTGGCTCCCTCTTTCCCCCCCCCATGTAAATTTTATTAAATCTTCACTACTTTAGTGAGTTTAACAGGTTAATAAAGAAAACTTGATTTGCATGGGGATGTTTCTGGGATCTGTAGTTCAATAGTTCGAGAGTCAGTGATGTTGTTCCCCTAGGGTTTTAGAAACTGAAGTTGTTCAGTTCAGCATAAAACATAGAAACCGGGTTAAATAGAAGAACATTCATTTGTAAAACTCTGGTTATACTGATTACAGATACCAATTATATATTTTATCATCTATCATCCTGCAACACCTTGACTGGACATCATAAGAGAACAATTTCGACGATCTAAAGAATTCGGCAGTAAGTTCAAAAAACTTTTTTCAGGACATAAAAATTCCTGTTTATGAACAGTTATTTTAGGTTTATTGATAAAAATGACCTGCTACATGTGTAGAAAAAGTATTGTTTGCTATGCCAAAATTGCTTATTTATATGCGTTTAATGAGGCTTGGCGTTAATGTTAAAGAGATATGTTGGTGCACTACAGGTTCAAAAGTATAGTCAGAGAATCTTATTGACTATTGGCCATAAATCACTGTTAACATGTCTTTTGGGCACATGTATGGTGTTGGTCAGTTATATACAGGGAGTGCAGAATTATTAGGCAAATGAGTATTTTGACCACATCATCCTCTTTATGCATGTTGTCTTACTCCAAGCTGTATAGGCTCGAAAGCCTACTACCAATTAAGCATATTAGGTGATGTGCATCTCTGTAATGAGAAGGGGTGTGGTCTAATGACATCAACACCCTATATCAGGTGTGCATAATTATTAGGCAACTTCCTTTCCTTTGGCAAAATGGGTCAAAAGAAGGACTTGACAGGCTCAGAAAAGTCAAAAATAGTGAGATATCTTGCAGAGGGATGCAGCACTCTTAAAATTGCAAAGCTTCTGAAGCGTGATCATCGAACAATCAAGCGTTTCATTCAAAATAGTCAACAGGGTCGCAAGAAGCGTGTGGAAAAACCAAGGCGCAAAATAACTGCCCATGAACTGAGAAAAGTCAAGCGTGCAGCTGCCGCGATGCCACTTGCCACCAGTTTGGCCATATTTCAGAGCTGCAACATCACTGGAGTGCCCAAAAGCACAAGGTGTGCAATACTCAGAGACATGGCCAAGGTAAGAAAGGCTGAAAGACGACCACCACTGAACAAGACACACAAGCTGAAACGTCAAGACTGGGCCAAGAAATATCTCAAGACTGATTTTTCTAAGGTTTTATGGACTGATGAAATGAGAGTGAGTCTTGATGGGCCAGATGGATGGGCCCGTGGCTGGATTGGTAAAGGGCAGAGAGCTCCAGTCCGACTCAGACGCCAGCAAGGTGGAGGTGGAGTACTGGTTTGGGCTGGTATCATCAAAGATGAGCTTGTGGGGCCTTTTCGGGTTGAGGATGGAGTCAAGCTCAACTCCCAGTCCTACTGCCAGTTCCTGGAAGACACCTTCTTCAAGCAGTGGTACAGGAAGAAGTCTGCATCCTTCAAGAAAAACATGATTTTCATACAGGACAATGCTCCATCACAAGCGTCCAAGTACTCCACAGCGTGGCTGGCAAGAAAGGGTATAAAAGGGTATAAAAGAAGAAAATATAATGACATGGCCTCCTTGTTCACCTGATCTGAACCCCATTGAGAACCTGTGGTCCATCATCAAATGTGAGATTTACAAGGAGGGAAAACAGTACACCTCTCTGAACAGTGTCTGGGAGGTTGTGGTTGCTGCTGCACGCAATGTTGATGGTGAACAGATCAAAACACTGACAGAATCCATGGATGGCAGGCTTTTGAGTGTCCTTGCAAAGAAAGGTGGCTATATTGGTCACTGATTTGTTTTTGTTTTGTTTTGAATGTCAGAAATGTATATTTGTGAATGTTGAGATGTTATATTGGTTTCACTGGTAATAATAAATAATTGAAATGGGTATAGATTTGTTTTTTGTTAAGTTGCCTAATAATTATGCACAGTAATAGTCACCTGCACACACAGATATCCCC
>OW240915.1:26413337-26460837 GCA_933207985.1 Pelobates cultripes
GTCTGAGGGGGCCGGCCGTTTGATGCTGGAGCCGCCGGACCGGGTGGCAGCCTCGCCGGTCCGGCGGCATTCCTCTCACTAACACTGGAGGAGGAGCATGTGTCTATCATGCTCCTTTGCGGTTCCCACATCCTGTGCTGGGAATTGTGGGAACCGCAGGGAGCATGACAGACACATGCTCCTCCTCCACTGTTAGTGAGAGGAATGCCGCCGGACCGGCGAGGCTGCCACCCGGTCCGGCGGCTGCAGCATCAAACGGCAGCCCCCCCCTCACAGTGTGCCACCGGACCGGCCACCCGGTGGCACCTTCCGCTCAAGTCCCCAATCCAGCCCTGCCGCCGGGCCCCCTGAAGGCGGCCCTGGCGGCGGGCCCCCCTCCCGGCCGGGCCCTCGGACCGTGTCCGAAGTGCCCGACCGGTCAGTCCGCCCCTGCTCCTGAGTTTGCTGTGAGATTCCAAATATAAACTATTTACAATTGAAACAGTATTTTATGTACAACAAGTAATGCTCTGTGTTTAGAAGTATCTCAGACCTCACCTCTCCTTGTCCTGTAGCGTCTGTCGCTAAATCGAAGAAGGGAAGTCAAAAACATTGTTAAGATGTAAAGTATTTTGTATAAGTAAAATGAAATGTCTAAATAGAATAGATCGTTCAACGTGCAGTATTTACTGTGTTTTTGCAATCAATCCTTAAAAAATATACATATGTAGTTTTATCTGCTCTGTTGGGTTAACTGAAAATATGCCTAAAAGGAAAAAGCCATGCACCATAACTACTACAGCATGTTGGTCATTAATAGGGCTAGGTTTGTTGACTTAATGTGTCAGCTGATCACTTGCAGCCAGTGAGTTAAGTACTGAGCCACCAGGCTCCGCTCAGATGGAGTGCTTCCTGCTGCAAGTAGTGGAGACTGTAAGTGGCGCCTGGTGTACCGCAGATAATAACTAGTATTTATATAGCGCCTTTCTCTCACACGCTTTCTTGGCAGCTAAATAAATATTAACCAATTGATGGTGCTCATTTTATCAAATATCATTTGAGCAAGTGACCTTGTATTTTTGAACAGACTCTGTCGTCAGGAATTTACTAACTGAGCTAACTCACTGGCATTTAGATAACAAGTCGAACCTTTCTAAATTGGTTTAACTCATTACAATGACACTCTGAAGTGGTTATGGTACTTCACTGCTAACATCTCTTGAAAAAAACATACTTAAAGGACAACTGTGTTGCTTACTATGCTGGCTATTATTGCTAGACTGGACAAAGTCCAAAGTCACCTGTAACATGACATGATTTATGCTGATCACAACACTTCTACTGATCACTAAAGTTTGTTTTGTTTTTTAAACTAAAAGTCCTCTAACTGTTCTAGATTGCCAGGAGCCATGGATCCATGGACTCATGGATGGTGGGGTCACATTGCTGCACATCGTTGTTTGCAGTACAACCTCACTTCAAACAGAAGCCAAAAAAACAAAATGAAATCTTATTTTTATGCCTTGCAAGAAAAAAGGAACGATGAATTCTGTAAACATGTCTCTGCCACCGCGTAGTGCTTTATTAAGCTGCAGCTGAGGCCCTTTTTCAAGAAAATTTAAAAAACCACACACCCTTCCCTCAGGGTAATGGATCGCCAGTTGTGGGTTTAAACCCTTGATGTAATTGCTGGCAGACTGTTTGAAACACAGAAATGTGATGCATGTTTTTATTGCAATAACTCAACAAGTTCGTAAATTCATTCAGTTTTGTTCAGTTTTGTTTTTTAAAATAATTAAAAATGTATTTAATTGTTAGGATTAGACACGAGGAACAGCCTGGTTTATTTCTCCCATAAAAGAAAAAAGAAAAAGAATTATGTGAAGAATAAGTTGGCGATAGAGGCTTGTGGAGCTACTGATTCTGAGATTTAAAAGCTTTTTCATATAATCTGATAGTTGGAGAAATATCACTTTTTTTTCTGCATTGTCTATACACGACTTCTGCAGGGCTGGACAAACTGATAAATTAATTTGTCCTAACTAAAAAAAATAAATAATAAAATTAATATATAAAATATCTTTAAACATTTTAAAAAATTTGGTATCAAATAATGAAACACTGTCCCTCCGACTTTGCTGAAAGACATGGCTACATCAAGGGTATTGTAAAAGACGTTATCCATAATCCAGGCCGTGGTGCACCTTTTACCTCTTGCCAAGGTGGCCTTCCATGATCCTTACAGGTTCAAGAAGAGGACTGAGCTGTTTGTTGCAGCAGTGGGTATCCATACAGGACAATGTGTATACTGTGGCAAGAAACACCAGCAATGTCCTACCAGTGGGCACCATCCCAGAAGGTACCTTTGTCTGTTGTGTGGAAGAAAAGCCAGGTGATTGTGGTAAGCTGGCCCGGACATCTGAGAACTATGCCACTGTCATCTCCCACAATTCTGAAACCAAGAAAACAAGAGTAAAGCTACCTTCTGGATCTAAGAAGGTCATCTCATCTGCAAACAGAGCATTCGTGGAGGTTGTTTCTGGAGGTGGCCATATTGACAAACCCATCCTGAAGGCAGGTTGTGCCTACCATACATACAAGGCCAAGAGAAACTGCTGGCCACGTGTCTGTTGAGTGGCTATAAATCCTGCAGAACGTCCCTTCATTGGTGGTAACTATCAACACATTGGTAAACCCTAAACCTATGGCGTGACGCCCCAGCTGGTCGTAAAGTCTGTCTTATTGCTGCTGGTCGTCTGCGTGGCACAAAGACTGTGCAGGGAAAGGAGAACTAAACTGTTTCACATTATAACAATAAATTGTAAAAATGCATTAAAAGTGGTCTGTCCATATGGTATTCTGCATTTTATGTTTTACGTCTCGTATGTCTCCCAGTTTTAACAGGAATACTGTGCATTGTGCCTATTAAACAAGGAATAAAGAAGTCAAGTTCGTACTTGTGGGATTCCTGGAAGTCAACCAGGGCTCCTGGAAAACTATTCCAGAAAACAGGTACAGTATCGTGAATGGAGGTGGGTCTTCAATACAAAATACACTGGCCCCCACCCATCTCAACCAAAAAGGGTTCATTTGATTTCTATTCTATTTAGAAAAAGTAGAGCATAATATTTCATATATGACACAGACAGATGTAATTTACATACAGTTGATATATCCACACATTGTGCTATTTGGTAAATGTTGGTACTTTTTTACATGATTAATATTGTTATTTTTATTATTGCGATTGAGGAATTACATGTAATATAGTTTATTATTTTGCAACAAATACATAAAAAGATAATAACTCTTAGTGCATATCCTAGCCTGCTAAGACCATGCATAATTTGAAGGTTTAAAACCTCCCGGAGTGCATTTTTTAGATACTTGCACATGATGTCAGAACATGAAACTACACTCATTTTAGATGGTTTGCGTGGTTTTGGTTGGTAAGCTGTGCTTCCAACAAAAGAGTTAAAGATGGCCGCCCCATAGACCAAGGGCAAGCCAGGAAATGCACTGAGAAGAGGTATTTACGGAAATCAAAGCTTTATTGAGGAAAACATGCAGGTATAATTCAAGTCAAAATACATTACCATATGAATGAGACTCACAGGTATCGGAGCTAGTTTACATTAAAGTTGCCATGTTAGCCTCAACAAAAATAATGTAGGGCAATACAGATGTGTTTTCATGATCCGAGTAACAGTGAGTGTGTATGAGTCGTTTGGTGATTCATATGTGGTATCTCGAAAGATGGTGTTAAGGGTGGGAGGAGAAAACTGATAGAGGGAAGAAGGATAAAGGGAAGGAGAAGAAAAAGAAAAAAAAGAGGGGAAGGTGTGTTTCTACGACAGCCCATAATACGAGGACACAGCAAGGGTGATAAAATTGTTGTAAGGCCTGTATGGGCAGTATCAGTGTGTTGGTGCTTTTTAAATAAGAATAATATTAAAGGGACACTATAGTCACAACAACATTTTACCTTAATGAAGTAGTTTTGGTGTATAGAACATACTGGGATTTTTTAAATCCTGCTCTTTTAATAGCTTGACAGACCCTGCAGGAGCCTACTGTGTGCAATTAAAGTTCAATTTACAGTGCAGGAGATAAAAACTTTTAAAGTAAGTTAAAGGGACACTGTAGGCACCCAGACCACTTCAGCTCATTTTTATAAACTGCAATAATTACCTGCTAGAGTTAACTCCTCCTATAGTGGCTGTCTACCAGACAGCCATTAGAGGGACTTCCAGATGGATGTGTGACTTTTGGTCGCCTAAACGACGCTGGACGTCATCACGCTACGCATGAGGACTTCCAACATCACCGGAATTCCCACAGGAAAGCATTGAATAATGGTTTCCTATGGGGAAATCCTAATGCGAGCGTGACCATTGCTGCATATGCGCATTAGGTCTCCCCTGCCAGTTGACATCAGGGGGAGGGGGGAGTGTGGGTGGTGCTGGACCCAGGTAAGTGGGGGGGAGAGGGCCTTGACAGAAGGGGAAGCTATAGTACCAGGAAAATGAGTTTGCTTTTCTGACACTATAGTTTCTCTTTAACATCTGACTGAAAAGTAAACCTTTTTTTCATGCCGGCTCTGTCAATCATAGCCAGGGGAGGTGTGGCTAGGGCTGCAAAAACAGAAAAAAAGTGATTTAACTGCTAAATGGCAGTGAAATGAGCAGTGAGACTTCAAGGGCATGATCTATACACCAAACCTTCTTCATTAAGCTAAAGTTGTTTTGGTGACTATAGTGTCCCTTTAAAGTTAGCCTTTTTTACGAAATGTGCTTTTATAAATGTTTTGCCTCCGTTCTGTGATGGAATGCTAACCAGATGCTCTCTAATGATAGGGTCAGACAGCGTTTCTGATAATGCGAATGACAGTGAATTCCAATTCCCATGATGTCAAACTTGCCATGAGTTCTAAATATAAACAACGGTGAAAGATGTAGAGGGGATTTAAAGGGCAGCAGCAGTTTAGGTGAAAATGACTTTTTGTATGGCCAACTCGTACATTTTATATCTGTTTATATATTGGGTCTGTTTTGGAATGAGCGTTGTTTGTATTATTTGTTGGGCAGAATTAGACATAAGACAAAATGAGCCGCAGCTGATCCAGCATTTCATGGACAAAGACTATAACTATCACCATGCTCTGCCAAGCCGTGCCAATAACCATAGCTTCAACCATGCTCTGTCAGGCCTTGATAATAAGGACCAGAACTACCTCTATTCTCAACCATGTTTTGGCAATAAGGACCATAACTACTACCATGCTCTTGGCAATAAGGACCATAACTACTACAATTCTCAGCCAGGCATACCTGCCAACATTTCAAATTGACAAAGAGGAACACTTACCTTTTGGGGGTGTTGCCAGGGGCAAGACTGTTCTGAGAAATTTTAGGTGACTTACTAATAATTTATGTAAGTAAAATGTCGTTAAAGGACCACTCTAGGCACCCAGACCACTTCAGCTTAATGAAGTGGTCTGGGTGCCTGGTCCAGCTATGCTTAACCCATTCTTTTATAAACATAGCAGTTTCAGAGAAACTGCTATGTTTATGAATGGGTTAAGCCTTCCCCCAAAGCCTCTAGCGGCTGTCTCATTGACAGCCGCTAGAGGCGCTTGCGTGATTCTCACTGTGAAAATCACAGTGAGAGCACGCAAGCATCCATAGGAAAGCATTGATAATGCTTTCCTATGCGACCGGCTGAATGCGCACGCAGCTCCTATTGCGCGTGCGCATTCAGCCGACGGGGAGGATCGGAGGAGAGCTCCCCATCCAGCGCTGGAAAAAGGTAAGTTTTTACCCCTTTCCCCCTTCCAGAGCCGGGCGGGAGTGGGACCCTGAGGGTGGGGGCACCCTCAGGGCACTATAGTGCCAGGAAAACGAGTGTGTTTTCCTGGCACTATAGTGGTCCTTTAAGAACAAGAACAATGTATCTTATTTACACAGACTGATGATTACTATACACATTTGTTTTTGTTTAAAGACACAAATACTGGGAGTGTTATTACTGTGAAACTCTGTTATACACATCAACAATATGGAGCTCCTACGTAGGGACCCTTGGGAGGTATACAGTTGGGACCATAGCTACAGCCATCCTTAGTTAGGCCATAGTGCATTCATAGTGCGACATTGTTAAGACTGATTAAAGCCAACAGTTCGTTCATAAGTCATTACATTTCTAGGCTACACTTTTTTGTATATCTTTTTATAGTTCCCTGTCTAACACATGCTGCATTTTACCAGTCATTGTCACAGCATTGAAATGGTTAACCAGGCTTTCCTGCCTGGTTAAAGTCCTGGAGTCGCTGTTACCATTCTTAATAGCGCCCTTTCTTCTTTCTTCTGGTTTTTCACGCTTGGGGTATGTGTCCTTGACACCATGATAATGTCATTTGGATTCTACACCAGAAGCCGTGACTAGTTTAATCTTCTCTGCGGTCTGACTGATCATTGTGTCACTAACAGGATACAGTAACAGAGAAAGGAATAATCCGCTCTGGGGCACTATTCTTCTGTTATTGACCTTTTATCCCGTTTCATTAGGTTCACTTGTTCACTTTTATAAAGCGTTACAAGTTGAGCAAATATACGCTCCAGCAATCTCTTCGCAGCTAGTCTCCCATGAGACAGATTTTTTATTAACAGCTACATAACGCAAGAGATTCAAACAGCAAATAAAGTGGTCAGATATAATTGGTTAGGAGCAAAGGGAACGACAACACACTGTGCAAGTGTGATCGCAATAAAATGAAGCTGGATGAGACTGAAGATTGGTTCAAAAATAGATATATTTAACAAATAAATACTGCTTTAAACCTTTTGTCTATGATCCAGAAGACCAATGACTAGAACCCAACCAGTCTGTACAGTTTTACCTTTTAGGGCTAATCAGCACAGTGCTCACTTAGATCTAGGAGTTAAGGTATTTCTATCAATATATAGCTAAGTACTAACACAGCTGTAGTGAGATCAAATTTGAAAAAAAGTACGACAAATGTATGCAAATGTCGCGTCATATCCATATTTTAAATGGGACCTTGGAAATTTCTGCCTCGGGCACAGTAATTCAGAGATATCAAGTTTCCGCAATTCACCCAGAATTCCTCACTTGGCATGTAAATGAGCACAGAGTAGCATCATGTTCCAGCCTTCATCCTGCATTTCTGCAGTCACCTTTACCAATGGTGCACTGTTTTAATCAAAGCATGGGTCGTGTGGAAACTAAAAAAATGAACAACCTATAGAGAGAAAGAGAGTGGAAACGTAATGGTGAACAGTGTATTACAGAAAAATATTGACATAGAAGGTTTCTGTTACATGACATTTTGCAAGGGGGTAGTTGGGTATAGAAATAGCAATTATTTGAGTTTTAAAGGAAAACGCAAACCAAACATTTGATATGTTTTTAATAAATTTCATGGCACATAATATATAGAAAGTTACATAAAATCATTATGGCTTGATACCACTGGGGGGCAGACCAGCAAGTCTCAGCTCCAGAGGGAAAGCCATATCAGGGTCCTAGATCCGGATTGTCCTGCTGAATCCAGGACTGTTGGGAGATATAGGAATCAGGGTAGAAGTAGTGAGAAGAGTATTTCATGAAGGGGGTATGATGAAGGCACCATTCATTAGCTGGAATGGGAATGATAGGAATTGTAGTCTAGATGCATGTAAATGCCACAAACTATGTTAAGGTCTTTATTATAGCAATTACTAGTTTTCTTCAAAGTGCCATTAACTAGCCACATGTGGGTTAAGCAAGGTCTGGATAACAGATAACAGCTGGACCAGAAAATGGAACATTCAGAGGAATCAGAGGATCAGATACTGTCCAAAATAAACAAAGAACTGCACACTGATGCCGTGTAAATGCTCCGGCCATCCACAGTGGACGTGCTCCGCATCAGGCGGACATCGCTGGACCCACCCGTAAAATCTTCATAACGAATAATCGCAGCCAACACTCCAATAGTAAGGAAGGATGCCGTGTCAGGTGGACATCGCTGGACACACCAGTAAAATGTTCAAAACGAATAATCGCAGCCAACACTCCAATAGTAAGGAAGGATGCTGTGTCAGGTGGACATCGCTGGACCCACCAGTAAAAGCTTCATAACTAATAATAGCAGCCAATAGTAAGGAAGGATGCATGATTAAGGCTCTGTTGAGCTGAAATGTCTCACTATCTATGGGGTGGTTCAGCTACCAGTAAATATACCATCCTTACTATTAGAGTGTTGCCTGTATTTATTCCTTTTGAGGATGAGATACTGTATCAGTATCCCCCACCCCCAGAATCAGTAAGCATTATATAAATTCCGGATTGCTACGATGGAGAGGTTCTCTCAGCGTCTGTCACTGGATCACTTTGTAGCATATTAAAAGTCAGTGTTGGTTTCCACAGAGAGTCTTTTAGCTAGCCTCCTTGATATGGACTTGTCATCAAATGGTGTCCATAGGCAGTCCATCTTCTGATAGGGAACATTTAATCTATATATTGTGACTGTGAAAGTATCATCAAAGATAATAAAATATATAAAAGGTAACTTCTTCCACCTGGATATGGCAGCTGCACATTCAGCCATCAAGACCCCAAGTCTCACACGCTCCTTCCTGAATTCTAAGTGTTTGTATACACTCAATGCATTGTGGGATAGAACAGCTTCATTGTGGGGTAGGGGGTACTAAGGAGCACATACAAGTCCTTGGACCACTAAACTAAGCATTAACCAATACACTAAATACGAATCCTTACAATACACTAACCATATTATTAAGCATTAAACCTACATTCTGACAGTCCACCAAACAGTTCTAGCAGGACAGTCCTGATTTCAGGGTCCTGTCCCGTGTCTGTGGACACCAAGGAACTTCTTCAAACAACACAGTGCGAGGGCATCTTTAGACACGTGTGTGCTGTACTGGGCACAAGCAGGTTGGGGACCAAGAGGGCCCTTTCAATGGGATGGCCCCCATTTTCCTTTGCTCCATCATGTGCATTGTAATTAGCAATGCCCCCTGTCAGGCCTGTTCACCCTTCCCGGTCTCATACCTTCCAGTGTTGGGGCTTCCCAATGTTGGAACGTATGTTATAAGAATACCATGTCATCTCAGGATTCTGAAAATTATAAACCACTCAATTTTTAGTCTTGTGTGATGTCTCCAGAAACCCATAATGACATTATTTTAACCTGATTAATTTTTAGGAGTGGGGATAAAGGTTGGATTTTTGGTCGTAGTCCTAACAAACCATAAATTCAGAATATCTCAAATAAAGTGAGGAGCCCTAACGGGACTCGAAAATGGTTTATTCAAAAAGGATTGTTAAAAGGTCCTCTTAAAGGTACACTCCAATAACGTTTTGATTTTTAACTATTTAATACACCCCACATAAAATATAAATGTATTCTTTCTGCTTGTTTTTGGGGGGTGTACGGAAAAACAGCTTACAAAAACTGCAGACCTGCTGACCGCAGCTTTTGCAAGTTTTCCCCTCTTTCCAAGACACAGACTTTCAATCTGTGCCGGTAACTGGCCTGTCGGAGGACTCTTATTGAGAAGAATTTGTGCCGGTAACTGGCCTGTCGGAGGACTCTTATTGAGAAGAATCTGTGCCGGTGACTGGCCTGTCAGAAGACTGTCATTGAGAAGAATGTGTGCCAGTAACTGGCCTGTAAGAGGACTCTCATTGAGAAGAATCTGTGCCGGTAACTGGCCTGTCAGAGGACTGTCATTGAGAAGAATCTGTGCCAGTAACTGGCCTGTCAGAGGACTCTCATTGAGAAGAATCTGTGCCGGTAACTGGCCTGTCAGAGGACTCTCATTGAGAAGAATCTGTGCCGGTAACTGGCCTGTCAGAGGACTCTCATTGAGAAGAATCTATGCCAAAGCTGCAAGGGCA
The DNA here is from genome assembly GCA_933207985.1 of Pelobates cultripes. Classification (NCBI taxonomy): domain Eukaryota; kingdom Metazoa; phylum Chordata; class Amphibia; order Anura; family Pelobatidae; genus Pelobates; species Pelobates cultripes. The sequence goes on from OW240915.1 coordinate 26,423,244, forward strand.
CACATGCGTGTGAGCGCAGCTTTCCAATGCTTCTCGATGAGTTGTAATGCATGTCAGTGAGAAGTAGGGAAGGCAGGCACACGCTAACTCTCTGTGGAGAGAATGGTAGCGTAGCAAGACGTCAGAGTTACAGCCACGGAGGTGTTTCTGCCCTCCCTTTATAAAAGTGCAGATTTACATTGAAATTTGTACTTTTATTAACTGTCAGAAAAAAAAATAACAGCAGGCTGAAGTGCTCTATTTGTCTGGAGTGTTCATGTATTTTGACATTTCACCAAACATTTTCTAAGACAATATGATGCCTTGCGTACCTTTGTTCATATTACCAAATGTTCAGTTTTCATATTTCTCATTTTGTTCTAGGTATCTAATTAACTAGTTACAACATTCAGGATTTAGTGAATAAACCACATGCGCTCACTGACACAGGTATCTGCAATGCCATATCTAGAACACATCTCCCAGAGGACATTCCTTAGGGTAGCATCCCATGAAGATCTTCTGTTATGATCCAGCAGTAGAACTTTGACACTGCGGAGTTCCATTTTATTTGAAGAGGAGGCCAACAGTTCTGCAATCACAGAGATACAGTAATAATGAAGATTAGATCTGGTTTTATGGAGTTTGCATGGTTATATATAATAAATACTCATATACTAATACTTGTTTAAACTATTTTATTCCAAAAAATAAATGGAGCATTAGACCCGGTGTCCTCCATTTTTCCAATTACTGACTGGCAATAAGTATCCTTTATTGCACACATGCATGCCTTTGAACACTGGCTTGTTGTACTTAGAAGAAACATTGAGCGATTTTATAGAAACCAAATGAAGGACCAGGATTGGGAGATCTCACCCATTTCCTCTGTTGAAGACAATGAAGAAAAAAATTAGCAAAAGCTGTGGATTTGCTCCTACAATACACATTCATGGTGAGTAACTTTTTATCTATTTATTCTTTCTATTCTCAAATTACAGTTTCTAATGCATTATCTTTGATATATAAAAATGTATCCTTTCTCCTTCATCCCCACCAATGGTTCATCTGAAGACAATCTTTGTGTAACCTCAGGAGTTACAAGCTCTGCAAGCAGATGTTAGGAACGTGTTGCTCTGGAATGTTACACAGAACTCGTAGTCTTTCTCTACCAATCTCTGTGCAAGAATAAAATTAACCCTTCATCCCCTAGAAAACATTTTTTGGGATTACAGGCGATTGCTAGAGAAGGGATTATGTAAATGTCTCTGAAGCCTGTCCTGCCAGTTTAAACTTCAAAGGATTAATGAGAATCTCTTCGATGTTCCCTTCTAAAAGCGATCTGCAATGTATTACACCCGCTGGACCCTGGAAGTCTGCCGCCCAGAGACAGGATTACACCAGATGTGATGCCAAATGTTTTGAATTTTAGGGACAGCTGAATCTGTACACTCAGCATTTGTAAAGTGTTGGAAACTCAAGCGAAAGTCTTCACATGCCACCCAGTATTTCACATACACATAGCAGGATGCACTTAAATTGAAAGTGCTCTATATTGGCACAGCATTTAAATCCAACGTTTTTCCATTTAAGGGCCAGTGTCAGCCTTTTTTCCTTACTCCACATCAATAAGGTGCTCAGAGCATTAACATCACATACTGCACACAATCCATTCCTACATCGTGTTGTCTTGTTTGACATTGCTCAGTTCTCTGCCAATTGGGAAATAAATCACTTTTGTTTCTGTTTATGCAGTCCTAGCCACACCTCCCCTGGCTGCAACTGAAGGAGCCTGCATGAAAAAATGTTTTTTTATTTTCAAACAGATCTCACAGCACAATGTGAGAATTTTTAGAATTTTTGTTTGTCTCCTACTCACTTGGTTGAAATTTATTCACAAACAGGACGCTGATGCAGGCTCTAGCAGGCTGTTAATAGAGCAGGAGATAAGACATTCTAAATTAAAGCGGTACTGCTTTGCCAGGTACACAAGCCTGTATTGCAGACACTATAGTTTTAAACCCACAGTTTAGGTGGTCAGTCGTCCTTACCTCAGGCTAGAGAGATGATTTACTCACCTTTTTCCAGTGCCGCTCGGGGCTCCTCGTATCTGGCCCCACCCCTCATCCACCTCCTTGGCTAACATAATCAGAATTATCACAATAAGCCAATCACGATCACAAAAGAAGGGTTTGGGGCAAAGCCAAACACCACCATGGCTAATCAGCATCTCCTCATAGAGATCTATTGAATTAATGCACCTCTGCCGGGAAAGTTCAGCATCCACCTCTGCTCCTCCTCCGTTGACATCGGGTTAGTGGGGTGGACCTAATGCGCATGCGCAACGAGCGCCGCACTTACATTAGGAACTGCCCCATAGGAAAGCATTATATAGTCACCTAACTACCTGGAAGTCGCTCTGCATGAGGACATCCAGAGTCTGATTTTTCCCCATATTAAAAATGCTTTAATATGGGGAAAAATCGGACCCTGGATGTCCTCATGCAGAGCGACTTCCAGGTAGTTAGGTGACTATATAATGCTTTCCCACTAACACAATGTCCATGGAGGAGGAGCGGAGGTGGAGCCTGAACCAGCGTTGAGGAACCCTGTGCCTGTCTGAAGGGGGTGGGAGGAATAAGAAAGATAGGTAAAACACCCAAGAGGGCTCTGTACGCGTTTCACGTCTAGAGAGCCCTCTTAGGTATTTCACCTATCTTTATTATCCCTCCACCCACAGCAGACACAGGTTTTATTTTTGGACTGGTGATTATTTTTTTCTGGTATGTTTACTACTTATTCTATATTTTGGCATTTTGTATGACCTGTTATTTATGAAGTTTGCTGCTTATTTGATGTCATGTTATACTTTCATATGTAATAAAGATGCACTATTTATGATTTACCTTGTGGATATTACATGACTGTGACTGTGAGTGCAGACCCTCTGGAGCAACAGCTACTATTAATGAAACAATCCACTGCTACTATTAACGAAAACAACCAACTGCTACTATTAATGAAAACAACCAACAGATAATATTAACGAAACAACCAACAGCTACTATTAACAAAACAACCAACAGCTACTATTAATGAAAACAAGCCAACAGCTACTATTAATGAAACAACTAACAGCTACTATTAACAAAACAACCAACAGCTACTATTAATGAAAACAACCAACTGCTACTATTAACGAAACAACCAACATCTACTATTAATGAAAACAACCAACTGCTACTATTAACGAAACAACCAACTGCTACTATTAATGAATCAACCAACAGCTACTATTAACGAAACAACCAACAGCTACTATTAATGAAAACAACCAACAGCTACTATTAACAAAACAACCAACAGCTACTATTAATGAAAACAACTAACAGCTACTATTAACGAAACAACCGACAGCTACTATTAATGAAAACAACCAACAGCTACTATTAACGAAACAACCAACAGCTACTATTAATGAAAACAACCAACAGCTACTATTAACAAAACAACCAACAGCTACTATTAATGAAAACAACTAACAGCTACTATTAACGAAACAACCAACAGCTACTATTAATGAAAACAACCAACAGCTACTATTAACGAAACAACCAACAGCTACTATTATTGAAAACAACCAACAGCTACTATTAACAAAACAACCAACAGCTACTATTAATGAAAACAACCAACAGATACTATTAACAAAACAACCAACAGCTACTAAAGATGAAAACTAAACAGCTATTATTAATGAAACAACCAATAATTTTTTAAAAATCTAACTAGCTTTTAGCTTGTGTAAAAATCTCAGTACTGGCAGCCCCTCTGTAAGATATGATTGTGCTGTTACTACAAGAAATAAGCCCCCCATTTCAGTAGGTAAAGTGGGGGCACATTATATCTAGAGCAGAACAAAAATCCTGAAAAGAAGAACACTTCAGATGATTTAAAATTCATGTTACAATAAACGGAGCCTATTGCATGTGTAAATACATTACATTACTCTGTGTACATAGCTGCACCCATGCATCCTATCGATGTGGTAGAAAACCTCGCTATCCTTTCTACATGCAGTTTAGCTTTTAGGCTAAGATTATGATTAAATGAAGGTCATTCCTTTCCAGCTGTGGAATTGCTGACTCAAATCCTTTCATTTGGAATTCAGCAACATTTACACAGAGATTGCTGAAGTGGCAGGTATTAGAACATTTTAATTTTTTTATTTTTCAGTTTCAGTTGAGAATAATTTACTAAAGAATAATGTGTTCACCAACAAATTTCGGATATTCCTTGTGCTTTAAAATATCGCCATCGTTAGTTACTGGGAATTTAAAATGTGCCTTTATTTAAAAATTGCACTGTGACATTTTATAGTTATTTAGGTTACTAGCAATTCTAGAAATTTATCTATTTCAAAGGTTTTTTTTGAGTTGTTGTTTTGGTCTGAAGAAATTGAAGATTCTGGTATACCAGGGGCACCCAAAAGATAGATCCCATATGTTGTAGAACAACTCCCATGATGCTTTGCACGCATTCAGAATGGCGTCAGAATGACAAAGCATCATGGGAGTTGAAGTTTTAAAACATCTGGGGATCCACCTTTTGGGCACCCCTGGAATATACGATGGAGACATTAACAGGATTCATTACTCTAAATGACTCTAAAACAACTTTTGTTATAACTGAGTTTAAGATTTTTTTACTGATAAGCTACTTTAAAGGACCACTATAGTGCCAGGAAAACATATTCATTTTCCTGGCACTATAGTGCCCTGAGGGTGCCCCCACCCTCAGGGTCCCCCTCCCGCCAGGCTGGATGGAGAGGAAGGGGTTAAACTTACCTCTTTATCCAGCGCCGGGCGGGGAGTTCTCCTCTTTAGCTGAATGCGCATGTGCGGCAGGAGCCGCGCGCGCATTCAGCCGGTCCATAGGAAAGCATTCACAATGCTTTCCTATGGACGCTGGCGTCTTCTCACTGTGAAAATCACAATGAGATACACACAAGCGCCTCTAGCGGCTGTCAAGAGACAGCCACTGGAGGCTGGATTAACCCTAACATAAACATAGCAGTTTCTCTGAAACTGCTATGTTTATAGAAAAAAGGGTTAATCCTAGCTGGACCTGGCACCCAGACCACTTCATTAAGATGGAGTGGTCTGGGTGCCTATAGTGGTCCTTTAACCAAAATTTGGATTTTAATTTGTTTCAATTCAGGGTTTAACTGAGACTTGTAAACTACGAATGTTTAGAGAGGGGTATGTCAATCTGTTTTGAGATATTGTCAGTTAAAGGGGGCACTCCATTCATCAATACATCTTTAACAAATTTCATAGGATTGAGCTCAGTAATATGCTACGTTTTTTGAATACTCAAATATTTGGAGTTAAACATTAGATTAAGTTGTTACAGGGGTGTAATGGCCATTTTACTGGAGTGGAATTTGTCATTAACACAATTTAAAGAGATGCTAATGGACCTGAGACCCAAACAGTTCTCCCAGATGATTTAGGGTCATATATGGCATCCCACACCCTGTGGTCAGAATGGGCTACTGAGTGGACCAGCTCCGTCCTTACAGAGAAATGGACAAACATTCACTTATACCGGTGCATTATATACAGGTGTCACACTGCAATCAGGATTCCGATAAAGAAAGGTTTCAGTTAGGAATCCAGATAGCAAAAACAAATAAAAGGTTCCAGCAATTCAAGGGGAGTCTGTTTTAGGCCGGGTTAGTACGCGGTGTAAGTGAAGGTAACATAGAGGTGATAAATACACACAGGACTCAGATCGAAGCTGACATTGGCGTACAGGTGTATCAAAAGACAGAATGTATAGAACTACAGCTTATAACAGATCCTGCATATTATCTATTGGGTCTATTTACTAAAGGGCGAATATCCCCGTGCCCATTCTGCCTGTAAAATATAAACAATGCTTATGAGATTTATTAACGTCCGGATTTTGCTCTGAATTTGCCCTCTGTAGTTGATCAGGCTACAATTTGGGTCTGAATGTTAAAATATGGCCTGGATCTGTAAAAGCATATTTTAAAAGTCTGAACTATCTGTCCGGTGGCAGCACTAGCAATTAGCCGACAAACAGATAAAACTCCTTGGCGGTGTGAGGGTCAAGCTATGTGACGGCTGGCTAGCACTTGCTAAACTGATTATACAAAGAGAGATACAGTGGGACCTCAGTTTACAAACGCCTCGGTTAACATAATTTTCGGTTTACAAATGAAAATCCATTGAAAATAATGCCCCGGTTTCCAAAAAACATTTCGCAATACAAAGCAAGTTTCCCCAGGATGCATTGCACCTGGGAGGTTTATAGCACTGCCCCCTGCATGCTGGAGCCTGTGGGTAGCACGTGGCGTCCAGTGTGGAGGTGTTGGAGCGCCTTTTGCATCAGGTTCTGGAGCCATTCTGGAAATTGTTTGCATTTGTTTTGGGACTTTTTGGTGCATTTCTCAAGCTGTGGACAGGTAGGGTGCTGAGCTTCATCGATTGCATGCCTTTTACGGTGTGTTCTGCATTGTGGGTTGGTTTCCATGCCAGCTCATTTTGACTTTTTTTCTGACCTCCAGAATGGATTAATTGTTTTTTAATTTTTTTAATTGTTTTTTAATTAATATGCATGTTTGTTTGGGAGCAATATCTTCTGAGAAGTTATGTTGGTAAGTCAGATGGAACAAATCTTTCTTGCATTATTTTCACAATTATATCATCCTCCTGGTGCCCTATAATTATCTCTGCTGCGGTGAGCTCCATCTGTACCAAAGCCTTTTACCGCAAGAGTAAAACCACTTGGCCGCTTAACAAGTTCTAACTGAAAATGTAAAAAACTACTTTAACCCATTAATGGACTATGAGTGCTACTTTTATAATAAACTGGATCTGGCAAGGATTTCCAATTGCCCACTCATTAGCAGGGCTAGTGAAAAGCTTATTTTGAACTGTCACAGGGTCTATTAGGTGCTTCCCTTCGTGAGTAGCACAGTGTAAGTAAGTGAAAGGCACACCTTTGCCCCCAATTTCACAATTTTTTTAAACTAGTGAACTGAAAACATTGGAGATACAGGATAGGTAAAGCAGTTTCAACTATTTGCAAATCAGTATAGGGCTCACTGCAGATGCTGCAGATAGACATAGAAACATAGAAACATAGAATGTGACAGCAGATAAGAACCATTCGACCCATCTAGTCTGCCCAATTTTCTAAATACTTTCATTAGTCCCTAGCCTTATCTTATAGTTAGGATAGCCTTATGCCTATCCCACGCATGCTTAAACTCCTTTACTGTGTTAACCTCTACCACTTCAGCTGGAAGGCTATTCCATGCCTCCACTACCCTCTCAGTAAAGTAATACTTCCTGATATTATTTTTAAACCTTTGTCCCTCTAATTTAAGACTATGTCCTCTTGTTGTGGTAGTTTTTCTTCTTTTAAATATAGTCTCCTCCTTTACTGTGTTGATTATATTGGTTTGCAGCCAACATAGAAACATCAAGTGGTAGCATCCTTTTAGTTTTTTTTTGTTTTCTAATGAAATTTTTTTTTTCTTTATTTGATTATGCTATTCATTGAATGGGTAAAAAAAAATGGATATTAATTCCAGTCTATAGTGTCTCTGTAGTAACAATGAACAGGATAAACGTGTAGAGGGTCTCGTCCTAACAATGACACAGGATACCTCCCAACAGTCCTGGATTTGGCACGACAGTCCCAAATTTGAGACACTCTCCCAACGTCCCAGGTTTCGTCTCTGATGTCCGGTTTTAGGGCAGTGCAGCACTAGAACATCAATAAATGGATTCACTCTGTACACCCTGAACAAAAGGCATTTGACTCAAGAGAGATTCAACAGCACTCAACGCATGGACATTTCTGAATGGATCTACCCACATTGGCTGCCGTCAGCTTGGGGTTTGGGCATGGATTGGCATATCCACTTTTTAGGAAGCCCTTTGCTTACCAATGCCTGTAGTATCACTGGTATACCCTACTGGCCTGACCCAAAATCTGCAAGGCTTCCATGCTCATATCTACGAATGTTGAGAGGTATTCCATGGTATTTTCATAAACTAACACAGCCATTCCATACCAACAAAAAAAGTTCCATCAGTTTTCATTTCAAATGTGTCCCTCATTCAAGCTTGCTTTCTTAGAGACTCCCAGCAATGATCAAAAGGCCCAGTCTATGAATTTCTACAACTATATTCAGCCATAACAGTCCATACAGAGAAACAAGACACACAAGATTATACCTGTCTTTTCTCTGCGTTCCCTGCATTTTGTAGCTATGAGATTTAAAATATTGTGTTAAGGATTTAACACCTGTCAGATTTCAAAGTTCATAAACAGTAAAAACACATGTGAGATCTGTTTGTATACCTCAGCCAACAGTACTACATACTTCTGTGCATTAAGCAGTTGAGAGAATAAATTAAATATTGAAAAATACTTGTAGTCAGCATTTATATTAAGATTAGAGCCTGTGCGGGATTGCTTGTGGTTTTAACATTTTTTGCTTTTAATATAAGCAAAATTATTAATTTTTATTGGTTGCCAAATTGCCAAGAGAGATGCGCCTGAACATATTGAATACATTCCAAGCAACGCTGTAGGGAGAGATACAAGATGTTGAACCACGACCCTGTGTCAAACATATTTCTGTTGTGGTTCCATGATTTGTACAAGTTAATAAAGTTACATAGTTTATTAGAGTGGCAAAAAAAAAAAAAAAAAGAACCGCGAACAAAACACAAAAAACATGTTAAATCTAAAAATTTCACTCTTTCCAAATAATAATTTTTTGTTAAAGGAACACTATAATGACAGGAAAACAAACTCGTTTTCCTGGCACTATAGGGTTTTAAGGTCCCCCCCTCCCTCGGAGCCCCCCACCAGCTGGGCTGAGGGGTCAAAACCCCTTTAGCCACTTTCCCTTATCCCGCGCCGTGCTCCCTCGGCACTGGTGACCTCTCCTCCCCCTCCTGACGTCAGCTCTGAATGCGCATCCAGAGCCACGCGCACATTCAAACGACCCATAGGAAAACATTACTCAATGCTTTCCTATGCACGTCCAGTGTGAGTTCAATGCACCTCTACTGGCTGCCAGGGAGAGGTTGGATTAACCCTAAGTGAAACATAGCAGTTCAGTTATAAAGTATCACGTTGAAGATTATTATTGTACCTCCTTTAGACTCTTCCTACTGTCTACAAAGGTCACTATTGCACTGCAGGAGGTAATGTTGCACTCTAAATAACTATTTATTGTAGGCAGTTACCTAGCGTCTGATGAATAGGACTGAGGGACCATTGGAGGAACCGCTTAAGGAAACATGGGTACATAATTTTGTGCCAGAACTTTATTAGGTTAAAATTATCTAGACCACTTTAAAATTGATATAGTTGTAAAAAATCATAGGATTTATCAGTAAACAGATATTGGTCTGCAGGAGGTATGCCGATTCCTGATTTTACAGGCTGAAAGGGTTACGCCAACTATTATAACCACTACAGCCCCCTCTAGTGGTTTTGATAGCAGGAGTACAATTGCACCGTTTCCCAGTAATGGAATAGTTTGCTCTCTTACCTGGATCCACTGTCCTTCCAGCAGGCTTACGACATCTGGCTTCTGCAGAGCTGCGGAAGCCAGATGCTGATCCTGCCACTTATTTACGTTAAGTCCGGAAATTCTAGGGCCCAGTAATACATCTATCTAGAACCTCTGTTTGTGGATTCGCCATTCCTAGAAATGTTTAACATGCAAAAAATTGATAAAATACATAAAGGTAAGGGTCTTTCAAGTGAAAACATAACTTGCCGATGGCTGTGTTGGCCTCTTTCTCAGGCAGGCTTGGCACAGATTTCATAGTATGTACTGTTGGAACTACCACGGTCGCAGGGTTCGACCGTGTGGAAAAACCGCTAGGGCTGCATTGAAGGAGCCCAACCAGTGGCCCATGCTCTTGGGGCCACTCAATGGCAATGGATTTCCTGGGGCCCGGTCAGTGCTGCAGCACTTTAAGAGCATGACTGGGCCCCAGTGATGATGTCAGAGCTAGGAGGAAGCCATCACTTCCTCCCAGCCAACATAACGCCGCTGAGGAGAAGAGAAGAGAGTCAGACTGGGAGCTCTGACTCCCATCAGCATGAGGCAGCCATGGGACCCCAGGTAAGTCACTATATTCTTTTTAACAGTTTGTGTGTGTGTGTGTGTGTGTGATAGAGAATGTCTGCATCAGTATGTCTGGGTGTGTGTGTGTGTGTCTGTATGTGTATGTCTTTGTGTTTTTCTGTATATCTGTCTGTATGTGTATGTGTGCGTGTGTGTCTGTATTTCTGTATGTGTCTCTGTGTGTATGTGTGTGTCTGTCTGTATGTATGTGTCTCTGTGTGTATGTGTGTGTTTGTATATATGTGTGTCTTTATGTATGTGTGTGTGTTTGTATGTCTGTATGTATTTGTCTGTGTGTGTGTGTCTGTATGTATGTATGTGTGTGTGTCTGTATATATGTGTGTGTGTATGTGTGCCTGTATGTATGTGTCTCTGTGTGTGGCTGTATGTATGGGTCTGTGTGTGTATGTGTGTGTGTAAGTGTGTCTGTATGTATGTGTGTTTGTATGTGTGCCTACGTGTATGTCTGTGTCTACATGTATGTGTGCCTATATGTGTGTGTCTGTGTGTGTGTCTGCGTGTGTTTCTGCGTGTGTATCTGTTTGTCTGCATATGTGAGGGGGCGGGGATGTGTGGGGGGTGTGGGCTATGTGGTTGGGGGTAGATGTATGGGGGGCGGGAACGTATGGGATTGGGGGTAGACATATGGGGGGGGCCCAGGGCAATTTTTGCACTGGGGCCCCGTGGTTTCTAGTTACGCCTCTCATAGTATGTGTTTATACAATTGGATCATAGCGCAAGAAACATAAACAACAATGTATAAACGCAAACAACTATAAACAAGTCTAGCAAATACAGTATATTGTACTAAATATACATTGTTATATCCATATTTTCAATGCTAAGATTACATGTAACGAAATAGATGAGGCCAAATAGGAATAAACTCACTCCGAGTCCCGAGACACTATACGGTACTGCTCTTTTCAACTTATTTTTATTGAACAATATTTTAAAACATATTTTAGAATAATGTTAGACAAAAATATAATTTTTTAAAAATAATTAAAATATAGGGTCAGATAAGGGGAGAGGAAAAAAACAATATTGAAGGTACTGTTCGTAATACAAATGACCAACTTTTTCCATGGGGTATATGTAACCAAACTCGTCAATACATTTTAAATCTGTATTAACTGAAATGGAAAAGAGTCAACTAAGTGGATTAGTATATACTGAGAGAAAAGCTTAACCGAATTGCCAACACTACAAATGATTCCTTAACCAGAAAACACTCTACAATACAAAGAAATAAAAAATATGCCAAGAACACACAATGACAGAATAAGTGCTCGCCCACGCACATAAAATCTGAAGTGCAAAGTATGAATTATTTTATCGGGATGTGGAGAAGAAATACAAGGGGATATAATCCTATATAAAACAATGTTTTCTTATAAACAAGCAAAGGAATTTTTTACTTTTCCCATTTAACTCTATATTCACACTGACTGGTCAACGATTAGTCAAATTAATTATAAACATCGCTCATTCTTAAACTGGCTCAGTCACCACAAACTTACCTTTCTCCTATAGTTTGCTCTTCTCTTCCTCTCTCGGAATCTGTTCTTTTTTTTGTTTATTTCTGATTGATTTTTATTTGAAACACAAGACAAAGTAGGGACTAAACAGGTGTACAAATGTATCAATAAATATACAATTTTGTATTAGGTTGTCATTTCCAAAGGCAATTTGTCGTCTTGGAAGTTTTGTGTGCATTTTTGGAAAACTGTAAAAATATTGCAATCTAGGAACTCAAATTCCTTTCTAGAGATGACTAATATGTCCAAGGTTGGTCACATTTCAATATTTGTTATATATTGGTGTCCTGTAAAAGTAATAAAGTGCTATTTCCATACTGTCCATTAGGACAATATTTCCACCTATCAGATGTTTTTATTACTATACTGTTTTGTCCTCTGTAGTCCAGTCAGTCTGAATAGCACACCTGTTGAAACGGTTATAGATGGAGTAAATATATTTAATATTGTCAAAAACTTGCCCCACCACTTGCCCGCTCGATCCTATCCCATTTCACCTTATCAGAGCTCTCTCCCCTTGTCTTGTGCCTTCCTTAACACACATCTTCAACTGCTCTTTCTCTTCTGGCGTTGTCCCTGCTGACCTTAAACATGCCACTGTAGTACCTATCCTGAAAAAAACATTTCTTGACCCGTCCTCCCCCTTTAACTATCGTCCCATATCCCTGCTCCCTTTCTCCTCAAATCTTCTGGAAAGACCTGTCTTTACCCGTATGTCTTACTTCCTCAATTCCAACTCTCTCCTTGACCCTCTTCAATATGGCTTACGCCCTCTCCACTCTACTGAGACTGCTCTTATCAAAGTTACTAATGACCTAATTGCAGCTAAATCCAAAGGCCACTACTCTATACTAATTCTTCTTGACCTCTCTGCTGCCTTTTACACCTTTGATCATGCTCTCCTTCTTCAAACGCTTCAATCACTCGGTCTCTGTGACTCTATCCTCTCATGGTTTTCCTCTTATCTCTCCCAACGCTCATTCAGTGTCTCCTTTTTTTTTTCTTCAAATTTATATTTTATTGTGTTAATTGAGGTTGTTGGGGGTACAGAAAAGAAGGTGGGAGGGTTGGTTAAGTAGGTGACACCTCTATATGACAATAATGATTCCAAAACATTGTGTCGCCAGTATGCGAGAGACATTGTTCCAACACGATAGTAACATTAACAATTATGCATCAAGGTAACATCAGTGCATTCTAAACATTGTGGCATTAACCTTCATGAGACAGTATAGTGCTGTTACATGTGCAAGATGTTCCGTTTGTCGTCGCCTGCATTGTAAGTCATCAGTGGCGTAAGATAGCACTAGTTGTCGTAAAGTTTCTTCTTTTCCTTTCGTTAGGTGCTGGGTGGCAGGGGTCTGGTAGGGGGTCTAGAACCTGAGAGGGGATCCAAGGGTGTCAAGGGGGGAGGGGGTTATGGGTGGGTGGAATGCGTGGGGGTGCGCGAGCAATACCTGTAATTCGTTGGTGGTTGTCTTGGTCTGGGGTTAGAACTGCCGTGGTGTAGAGGGCTAGTCCGGGTTGCGGTCCCGGTTAGTGCTTTTGGCAGTGTTTGCTATTGTTGGTGTTCTGTCCTTTATCCGTCCAAACTCTCTTTCCCATTTACCCCAAGTAGCGTCAAATTGTGTTATATTCTTAGCAGATGTGGTTGCCATTCTCTCATATATATGAAATTGCCCTATTTTATCTGTCAGCTGTAGCAAAGAAGGGTAGTCTTGGGATCCAGTTGAGTGCTAGGAGATTTCTTGATGCCATTAAAACTAACGTTATGATTTGTTTTTGGCCTGGGTTAAGGCCTGTGGGGGGCAGTAGCATTAGGCAAATGGGTGCTGTCAGTTCAAATTTTGGGATGTCTAGTGTGTCTAGGATTGACCTCGTAGCAGTCCAGAGAGGTTTGATGCCTCCGCAAGACCACCACAGGTGTATCAGTGTGCCTGGGCTTGATTGGCATCTCCAGCAGAGCGGGCTCGTCGCGGGAAATAGCTGGTGAAGTCGTTGTGGGGTCATGTACCACTGGTACATGAGTTTCCTGTGGGCCTCTATGTGTGAGAAGCATTTTGTTTGTTTGGACAACCCGTTCAGTGCTTGTAGCCACTCCATGTTTGTTAAGGTTATGTCACAGTCCGTCTCCCATTGGGCTATGTGCGGATGTGGTTTAGCTGGCGTGAGTTCTTGCCACGTTTTGTAGCACAGTGTGAGTGTTTTAGGTTTGTTGGGTGAGGACCAGCATCTGTCAATGAGCAGCTGTGATGTGATTTGTGGGGAGCTGTTTGGGTTGTGTGCGGTAGTCATGTGTGCTTGTAATACGCTTTTTATCTGTAAGTAGGAGAAGATGGCTCGGCTGGGGAGTTTCCACTGCGTCTGTAGTGTGGGGAAGGGTGTTACTTTCCCTTCGGTCATCAGTTGGGATATGTGTTTGATCCCTGCCTTGTGCCAGTCTTGGAGTGGTATGTCTGGTACCATTGCTCTGAGTATCGAGATGGGCGATTTGGGGTGGAAGGAGTTGTTATATCCATTGGTTCCCATGAATTCATCCCATACTGCCAGCGTGAGCTGGGTGGTTGGGAAGAGATCCTGTCGTCGCGGTCTGAGGTGTTTGGGTGTCCAGAGATAGTCAAGTAGGCCTTGGTTGCGGAATTGTGCTCTTTCCATGTCCACCCATTGAATCGTATTAGGTGGTGTATGGAAGAGGACGCCTGTAGATAGGATAGCCGCCCTATAGTACTGTCTGAGGTTGGGGAGACCAACTCCGCCAGAGCGGGTGTCTGTTTGGAGGAGTGCCATGGATACCCTAGGTTTCTTACCCCCCCAGATGAAGGTACTGCATAGTTTTTGTAGTGTTTTGCAGCATTGGGCGGGGATTTTGAGGGGGAGCATCCTAAAGACATAGAGAATACGGGGCAGGATCATCATTTTGTAGGCATTAATCCTCCCCAGCCATGAGATCATCGTATGTTTCCATTTGTGCATTTCAGTGTTGCAGAGCGTTTGTAATGGTGTGTAGTTTAATGTTAGCGTGGCCGAGGTGGAGGGTGCCACTTTTATCCCCAGGTATGTAATGGAGGCGGTTCTCCAATCAAACTTGTATGTGGTGCGAAGGGAGTCTATCAGGGTTTTTGGCAGGTTGATGGGTAGGGCTTGGGTTTTGTCTTGATTCAATTTGTAGTAGGAGACTTTTCCAAATTGTTGTATGAGTTCCAGCATATGCGGTAAAGAGCGGGTAGGGTCTGTTAATGCCACGAAAATATCGTCGGCAAACAGGGCCAGGTTGTACCTCTTGTCTCGTATAGGGATTCCTTGTATGTCTGGATGTGATCTGATTTTGCACGCTAGTGGTTCCAGGGCTAGTATGTATAGAAGGGGTGAGAGGGGGCATCCCTGTCGGGTGCCGTTAGTAATAGAGAAAGGGTTGGACAGGAAGCCTCCATGAGAGACCTTGGCCGCTGGTTTGTGATATAATGCCATTATGCTTTTAATCATGGACACGGGAAAGTTAAATTTGTGTAGGGTTTTAGCCATGTATTCCCAGTTTAGCCGGTCGAAGGCCTTCTCCGCGTCAAGCGCGAGGAAGAGTCCTTTCGAGCCGCCAGTGTCTAGCGTCGATAACATGTTCAGGATTTTCCTGGTGTTGTCTGAGCCCTGACGGCCTTTAATAAACCCCGACTGATCATTGTGTACCAGTTTGTGAAGGAGAGGAGCTAATCGGTTGCTGATGAGTTTAGTATAGATTTTGGCATCCCCATTGAGTAGGGAAATGGGCCTGAAGTTTTTACATTGGGTGGGGGGCTTGCCAGGCTTAGGGAGGGTGGATATGTGGGCCAGCAGCATCTCCTCTGGTAATGCGCCTGCAGTAGCGCAGTTATTGAGGAGGTTTAGTAACTGTGGCGTAAGGATGTGTGAGAATTTCTGGTAGTATGCGTTAGTAAAGCCATCGGGGCCAGGGGATTTGTGGGCTGGTAGTTTCGATATTACATCCGTGATCTCGTCTAGGGAGAATGGTTGTTGTAGCAGGTCTAGGTCATCGTTCATTAGTTTCGGTAGGTCAAGGCCCGTCAAGAAACCGTCAATGTCGTCATGTGTAGGTAGGAACATGTTGGGGTCAGTTTTAAGGTTATACAATTCACTGTAATATTTCGCAAATTGGTCTACAATACATTGTGGGTTCAAAGTCTTCACTCCCCTATTGTCTACTAGGAAGGCAATCCTGGAGGTCACACATCTCTCCTTCAATTGTGACGCTAGTTTGGCGCCCGCCCTATTTCCGTTGGCAAAAAAGTTATGTTTAGCTTTGCGTAATATATATGTTGTTTTAGCTAGTTCTATGTTTCTCAATTGATTTTGGAGGTCTATCAGTTTTTTGCAAGTGGCCCTGCTTGGGTCTCGTTTGTTGGAGTGTGTTAGTGTGGCAATTTCTGTTACCAGCGAGTTATAGGTTGCTAGCCTTATTTTTTTGGCTCTACTGGCGTGTTTTATAAGGCTGCCCCGTATGACCGCCTTGTGCGCTAGCAAGATTTGTTCTATCGATGAGTTAGTGTCTCCTTTTTTAATGATACCTCCTCGTCCTGTCTTGGTTGGAATCCCCCAAGGCTCTGTCCTTGGTCCCCTTCTATTTTCTCTTTATACTGCTTCTCTTGGCAAACGTATTACCTCTTTTGGTTTCCACTACCACCTGTACGCTGATGACACGAGATATATCTCTCCTCCCCGGACCTCTCTCCTGCCATCCATGCAAAGTGTCACTGCTTGCCTTTCTTCCATCCCTGACTGGATGTCCTCCCGTTTTCTGAAACTCAATCTTTCTAAAACTGAGCTCCTTGTCTTTCCTCCTCCTAATACTGATCCTCCTCTTACGCTCTCCCCTCAAACTAGTGGTATCCACATAAGCCCATCCTTGCAAGCCCGCTGTCTTGGCGTCATACATGACTCTGACATCACCTTTGAGCCTCACATCCAGCATGTTGCCAAATCCTGTAAATTCCATCTTAAAAACATAGCCTGCATCCTCCCCTTTCTTATGCAAGATGCTACCAAGGAGCTTGTCCATGCTCTAGTAATTTCCTGCATGGATTATTGTAACCCTCTCCTAATTGTTCTTCCCAATAGCTGTTTTGCCCCACTACAGTCCATAATGAACGCTGCTGCCAGACTGATTTTCCTCTCTAGTCAGTTCTCTCACAACCCCTCTGTCAGTCCTTACATTGGCTTTTTGAATGCTATAGGAGTCAATTCAAGGTACTAATTCACACCTATAAAGCACTGAACAATTCTAGCCCCTCTTATATCTCTTCACAGATCCACAGGTATGCCCCTTCTCTGTCTCTCCGCTCTGCCCATGACCTTCTCCTGTCCGCTGCTCACACCCGTACGGCCAACTCACTCTTGCAGGACTTCTCGCGGGCGGCTCCCTTCCTATGGAATAGCCTGCCTACCCCCATCAGACTCTTCCCTAGTCTTCAATCATTTAAAACCCATCTCTTTAGGAAATATTATGGCCTCCCAGAGTAACCTCTACCTTACATACCTGTCTCTTACTCTCTCCTCCAGCTCTGCTTCACTCCCACCTTATTTGAATGCTATTTCCTGTCCTAATGTGTTTTATACCCCACCTCCTATAAACTGTAAGCTTGTTTGAGCAGGGTCCTCTTCAACCTATTGTTCCTGTAAGTTTTTGTAATTGTCCTATTTATAGTTAAATCCCCTCTCATAATATTGTAAAGCGCGGTGGAATCTGTTGGCGCTATATAAATGGCAATAATAATAATAATAATGTTAAAACAGAAAAGTCCTGCAGCAAAATGTATATTTATACTGTAAATTATAATAATAAAAAAAGACAGGAATATATTTTTTCAGCCCAAATGAGTGTTGCAATGGTACTCAATATGTCTGAAATTCCTTTAAAGTGAAAAGTAGTGTGGTCCAGGCACTCAAACGATACAGAAAAAGCAACATTTTGACCCACACAGGGGTCTATGTCAAGTACAGCTCGTCCGTCTCTTCTGTTAGCTCAGGGGAGCTAATGGAAGCAGACAGCAAACCTCTCTGGCTGTTTGATTGACAGTTCAGGGGTTTTCCGTATTATTTTTATAAAAGTGCTGATTTCTCATAGAAATTAGCACTTTTATAAACTTGGGTAAAAATAGGGTACTCCTCAGCTGTAAAGCATGTCAGCAAGCTAACGTGTTTTATGGGTTTGGAGTGATTCTTTAAGTTTTAAATATATTTGAAACTATAACCAATCCCTGTCACTGACCTGAAATAAAACCATTTTAGGGCTTATTCAAGAGCGAAAACAGTATTTAAGTGAATTAGAACTTTTAACACAATTAAGACTTAAATGACATGCATTTTCTTTTTATTATGGTGTTTGTGTCTCTGCGTTGCTCATATCTGATGGTGCAGTGACAAAGCACATCCTAACCAATAGAAAACTGACAGTGTGTACTCTTCTATCACACATTCACAATAAGAGATGCTCGGTTTAAACTTTTTTGTTTGTTTAGTTTTTAACGTTTGTGCCTCTAAATAGAATTTAATGTTACAGTTATTCACTAAAGTAAGAATTCAAAGAGAATTTATAATTTAAAGCTAAAATAGCTAAATTGGGGAAAAATTTCTCATTTAGCTGTGCTTCCAGATCGGCTACGTTGACCTAAAATTTAAAATTCGCTTTGAATTCTCAATTTAGTAAATAACCCTATTAAATGGAAAGTCTGTATTGACTTCTAACAATCGTGGATTTCATGCCCTAATCTGACCCCCTCTAACAACTCGTTAATCAGGCAGGAGGCGTTTTGCTGACAGCCTCAGTGTGTGCACAGGATGTACATGTCAGGTGCATGTAGCACAAAATTCTAGGGTGCCACCTGCTCCCCTAAATTAAGGCAGATAAAATAAGATAATGGATTCATTAACTGGATATTGCAGGCCTAAGCACATCTAAGTGTGCATCACTCAGTGCTGTCTCTGCTCCTCCTGCAAGGCTGATAGTCGGGAGATGGGAATTGGTCCATTCCTCTTCCTGTCCAGCGTCACTCACAGACACTGGAGGAGGTGGGACAGCATTGAGTTTTACACCCTCTGTAGCAGTGTCTGCAGGTGTGCAATACTGTGTGTATTAAGTCCAATAAAACAATTATTTGGAAGATTCTGGCTTGGAATTACACAGGCTTTGTAGTTGGTGATGAGTATATGTAACAAAACAGAAAATAACCAATAATAATGCAGATAGTCCCATACTTAGTGTAGGACACACAACAAGGATATATGGGATCACACTCACATTTGTAGAATTATAGACCAGCTCTGATTAGATCAGCGTACAGTGGTATAATCCCCACTGGTGGATATTTAGCTGTTTTTTTTTTTTGTTTTTTTTTTATTCTTTTTTTTTTTCTGTGCATGAAGAAGAAAGACAGTTACAATTACGTCTGCATTGCCCCAATAGCATATGCATGCTTAATAACAATCTACAGCAATTTATCAAGGCATAGCAAGAGAAATACAATCAGGGCCGGCCTTAGGGGTGTGCGAGCTGTGCGGCCGCACAGGGCGCCATGGCAACAGGGGCGCCGGGCGGCCAGCACAGCTCGCACTCAGTCACTCACATGCCGGCCCGAGTCATGTGCAGAGCAAGTCAAGTGCATTATGCTGCGCACTTGACTTGCAAATTATGAAGAGAGCAGCGGCCGGGAGAGAGAGGAGGTCAGGAGCACGGAGGAAGAGCATGCTCCGCCTCCACAGTCATCCGCGGAAGGATCCGCACAGTGAGTGTGAGGGAGGAGGTCAGTGCTGGTATCAAGGTCGGCAGACTGGGACACTGTCAGGAGGTTCCAGGGAGCAGCAAGCTTTAATGTGAGTCTGTTTATTCTTGTTGTAACTATTGCTTTTTTTTTTTTTAAATTAAATAGATTGTTGTTTTTGTGTGTGTGTGTGTGGGGGTTTGCAGAAGGGGGAGCAGAGGTTTTCTCGCTGGGATTTTGGGGAAGGGGTTTTGTAGAAGGGGGTTGGTTTAGGGAGGAGCAGAGGTTTTATAGAAGGGGTTAGAGGTTTTGTAAAAAAGGGGGTAGGGGTTTTGGTGTAGAGGAGAGGTTTTGTAGAAGAGGGGGCAGGCATTTCTGGTGAAGTGGCAGGGGAAAGGATTTTGTGGAGGGGGCATGGGTTTTGTTGAAGGGGGACCAGGGGGTTTGTAAAGGGGGCAGGAGTTTAGTATAAGGGGAGCAGGGGTTTTGTATAAGGGGAGCAGGGGTTTAGTAGAAGGGGAGCAGGGGTTTAGTAGAAGGGGGCAGGGGTTTAGTATAAGGGGGCAGGAGTTTAGTATAAGGGGGCAGGGGTTTAGTATAAGGGGAGCAGGGGTTTAGTATAAGGGGAGGCAGGACTTTAATATAAGGGGGGCAGGGGTTTAGTATAACAGGGCAGGACTTTAGTATAAGGGGGGCAGGAGTTTAGTATAAGGGGAGCAGGGGCTTAGTATAAGGGGGCAGGGGTTTAGTATAAGGGGAGCAGGGGTTTAGTATAAGGGGGGCAGGGGTTTAGTATAAGGGAGCAGGGGTTTAGTTGAAGGGGAGCAGGGGCTTAGTATAAGGGGAGCATGGGTTTTGTAGAAGGGGAGCAGAGGTTTATGTAGAATGAGTGCAGGACTTTTGTAGAGGGTGGCAGTGGTTTTGGTGGAGGGGGAAGGTTTTTAGTGATATTATGTGAACATTGCTGTATAGTTGATATATATAATGATAGCATGTGTTTTGTTAAAGGGGGAGAAAAAAAATTATAGAAGGGTGGGCAGGGGTTTTATTAAAGGGGGAGCAGGGGTTTTGTAGAGGGGGCAGGGGTTTTGTAAAAAGGGGGGCAGGGTTTTTGTAGAAAGGGGGGCTGGGGTTTGTGGAAGGGTTTTGTAGAAGGCGGAACAGGGCTATTGTAGAAGGGGCAGAGGTTTTGCTGAAGGGGGGGGGGCGCCATATGTTGGGCTCGCACAGGGCGTCTGATCACCTAAGGCCGGCCCTGAATACAATGCACATTTTTATAATATGGCATGAGGCATACTTGTAAACTTGAATACAGTGCTAGTGAGTAATTGACTTTTATAATATAAGCTTATGAACTATAGTACTATGGTAGAAAAGTGTTTCCAGGAGGCCCCCCCAAGCAAATCAGGCATTGAGTCCTGTTGTGGTTGTTTGAGGATGGGAGCATGCTAGCGTACCGGGTTAAAGTAGGGCTCGGGGTGTGGGCATTGGGGATGTATTGCTGGGGTACTATGGTACCTATGTTCAGTCTTGAGTTCATCCAATGCCTTGTGGAGGCGCTGTGGAGGCCCTGAGAGTCTGTCGATGGAACCTTGCTGCTTTCCCCGGATTGGGTCCACCTTCAGGAGTCGCTGTGAAAGCTTGGCTGTGCAGGTGCGGCATCTTCTCTTGCGTGGCTTCCGAGACCGGCTTGCTTTGTGAGGCCGGTACATTGGGGCTGCCCTGTTGATTTGTGGCAGGCTGGTCGCAGCTGTGTTTGCCATTTGTCAAGTGCTGGGGCGCTTGATTGTGGTCTGGGGCGCGGCCCTTGTGCGCTGGGAGCCAGGTCGAGTGGTCCGCCATTTTCTGTCCCTCCGAGTCCTGGTCGATGTGGGTTTGTCGCTGGAGCGTGGAGGCAGTTTGTTAGGTGTGCGTTCTGTCTTGGTAGGCAGCGGTGCTTGTTGCTGCCTACTCTTCACCTTCCTCCAGAAGACAGTGAACAGGCTGTCCAGTCTGTCTTCTAGGTCCCAGTGTGGATGAGAGCATGTGGCGTCCGCCATTTTTCGTTGCTCCATTGCTGGGTAGTGCTCGTTCAGGTCCTGTTCATTTGTCCTATAGAGCAGGGTTGCCTCCCTGGAGTGGACCGGGGATCACCCTCGCCGGTCCCTGGGGGGGGAGGTAGTGTGTTGCTGTGTCCGCTTCGCCAGTGTCTGGACAAGGAGAGCGGCCATCTCCCCCCATCACCGCAATCAGCAGGCCGCGGCCAGCTATCCCAGGTTCCCGGTGCTGGAATCGCATAAGTCGGGTATCAGAAGGTACACCAGCTTTCCCCTATCTCGGGTGGAGCATTTTGGTGCTTGGTCGATTTGAATAAGTGTGATTTTTGTTAGGGAATATGCTGAGAACAGCGGGAGCCCTGAGAACATGCGACTGTTCAGTTAGCAGGTCAAGCTCCGCCTCCCGATATTTAGCTCTTTTAGGGGTAAGTCTCAGAGCATCCAGATGATTATATAAAAAAAGTAAAACATAGAAAGCAAACAACAATAATGCTTACTGAGTAAAAACCAAAAACAGGTAAAAATCTAAATGGTAATTTACTCACAGTTAGTAGAGCAGCAACACCGCTCAAGAGAGAGCACTTGGGTGGTATGATCCCCACCAAGGATATGATATTATGTAGATTCTCCTGAAGGCAATCCTTGCCAAGCAGGGCCAGTGCAAGGATTTTTGACTACACAGGCAAAGATGCTTTTTGCCACCCCCACACCCCCAAAAAAAAATGCATCTTCACCTCTGTGTATCTTAGCCCCCCTAGCCCTCCTTTTGATTTTCTTACCCGATTAGTGTTTCATATCCCCTCTCTTGAATGTATTACCCCTTTGTGCCTTATAACTCCCTCCCCCCAGCCTCTTTGTATCTCTTTCATCCCCCCAGCCCCTATCTATCTCTCTATCTCCCTTATAGACATAGATACAGGAACAAATACATATATGCACAAATACAAAAACATACAGACACACAACCATACAAGCACGCAGACATAGTTATTCAGGCACACAGTCACAAAGATATACAGACACACAGTCATAAAAGGCAAACAATCAAACAAACACGGTCATACAATCTACACATACAGGTACAGTGTCATACAAACACAGACATACATTCATACAGGCACAGTCACACAGATAAATACAGACACAGACGTAAAGAGACAAAGATAGGCATATAGAGACATACATACACAGTGATATGGAGACATACATACGCAGACAGTCTTACAGAGACATACAGACAAGGAATACAGAGAAATAAATACACAGACAGTCTTACAGACTGTATGTCTGTCTGTCTGTGTATTTATGTCTGTGTATGTACACAGGGTGGCTAAAAGATAGATCCCCATCTGTTGTGCAACTTCAATAATGCTTTGAAAGCTGGGGCTCTATCGATTCCCCATGCTTGCAGGATTGTATTTAGCACTGAGCAGTATTTATATTTGAATGTAAGCATGTTTTTGTATGGAGTATGTTTGTGTGAATGTGGGAGTGTGTTTGTATGTAGTGTTTGCGGTTGAATGCAAGCATGGATTTATGTGTAGTGTTGGTTTTTGAATATATATACACATACACTGCCACACACAAACACTGTGATACACATACATGAAGATACACACACTGATACACATGCAGATACACAGATACAAATATACACAAACTGACACACATTCAGATAGACTGACATAGATACACACACATACAGTGCCTTGCAAAAGTATTCACCCCCTGTCATTTTTCATGTTTTGTTGCCTCACAACATGGATTGTTTGAGGATTTGCATCATTTAATTTACAGAACATGCCCACAACTTTGAAGATTTTTAAAAAAATGTTATTGTGAAGCAAACAACAAATAGCACTAAATAACAGAAAAGGTCAATGTGCATAACTATTCACCCCCTTAAAGTCAATAATTTGTAGAGCCACCTTTTGCAGCAATCACAGCTCCAAGTTGCTTTGGATTATTATTATTATTATGATATTTATAGAGCGCCGTCAAATTCCGCAGCGCTTTACAATGGGTGGACGAACAGACATGTAATCGTAACCAGACAAGTTGGACACACAAGAACAGAGGGGTTGAGTGCCCTGCTCAATGAGCTTACATGCTAGAGGGAGTGGGGTAAAGTGACACAAAATAGGTAAGGATAGTATTAGTGATGGTTGCAGAAGAGGTATCAGTCAGGAGCTATTAACAGTTTAATTGATACGCTTTTATGAAGAAGTGGGTTTTTAACGATTTTTTGAAGGAGTGGAGACTGGGTGAGCATCTAACGGAGGAGGGAAGCGAGTTCCACAGGAATGGTGCAGCCCTCGAGAAATCTTGAAGGCGAGCATCAGAGGTAAGGCATGGGAGGTGCGGGCGGACAGGAAGATGAGCCTCGCCACGCATTCTTTATGGACTGTAACGGCGCAAGTTGGGAGCACGTAAGACCACTGAGAAATGGATTACAATAGTCAAGGCGAGAAAGGACAGTGGAATGGACCAACACCTTAGTCGCATCTGGATAAGTCTCTATCAGCTTGACACATCTTACCACTGGGATTTTTGCCCATTCCTCCTTGCAAAACTGCTCCAGCTCCTTCAAGTTGGATGGTTTGTGCTTGTG
Source organism: Pelobates cultripes (assembly GCA_933207985.1). Lineage (NCBI taxonomy): Eukaryota > Metazoa > Chordata > Amphibia > Anura > Pelobatidae > Pelobates > Pelobates cultripes. The sequence goes on from OW240915.1 coordinate 26,447,348, forward strand.
AACAGCAATCTTTATGTATGACCACAGATTTTCTATTGGATTGAGGTCTGGGCTTTGACTAGGCCATTCCAACACATTTACATGTTTCCCCTTAAACCATTCAAGTGTTGCTTTAGCAGTGTGTTTGGGGTCATTGTTCCGCTGGAAGGTGAACCTCCGTCCTAGCCTCAAATCACGCACAGAGTGGTACAGGTTTTGCTCAAGAATATCCCTGTATTTAGCTCCATCCATCTTTCTCTCAACTCTGACCAGTTTCTCCAGCTGCTGAAAAACATCCCCACAGTGTGATGCTGCCACCACCATGTTTCACTGTGGGGATGGTGTTATTTGGGTGATGTGATGTGTTTTGCGCCAGACATAGCGTTTTCTTTGATGGCTGAAAAGTTAAATTTTAGTCTCATCAGAAAAGAACACCTTCATCCATACATTTTGGGAGTCTCCCACATGCCTTTTCGCAAACTCAAAAAGTGCCATTTTGTTTTTTTCTGAAAGTAATGGCTTTCTTCTGGCCAGTCTGCCATAAAGCCCAACTCTATGGAGCATACGGCTTATTGTCGTCCAATGTACAGATACTCCAGTCTCTGCTGTGGAACTCTGCAGCTCCTCCAGGGTTACCTTATGTCTCTGTGCTGCCTCTCTGATTAATGCCCTCCTTGCCCGGTCCATGAGTTTTTTGGGGCGGCTGTCTCTTGGCAGGTTTGCTGTTGTGCCATGTTCTTTCCATTTGGTTATGATAGATTTGATGGTGCTCCTGGGGATCATCAAAGATTTGGATATTTCTTTATAACCTAACCCTGACTTGTACTTCTCAACAACATTGTCCCTTACTTGTTTGGAGAGGCAGTGTTTATGGCAGTGTTTGGTTAGTGGTGCCTCTTGCTTAGGTGTTGCAGCCTCTGGGGCCTTTCAAAAAAGGTGTGTATATGTAATGACAGATCATGTGACACTTAGATGCACACAGGTGGACATCATTTCACTAATTATGTGACTTTTGAAAGTAATTGGTTGAACCAGAGCTTTTTATGAGCTTCATAACAAAGGGGGTGAATACATACGCACATGCCAATTTTCCGTTTTCTATTTCTAAAAAAATAGTTTTATGTATTTATTTTTCTCATTTCACTTCACCAATTTAGACTATTGTGTTCTGATCCATCACATAAAATTCAGATTAATAAAACATTGAATTTAATGTGTAATGTAACAAAATAGGTAAAAAGTCAAGGGGGTGAATACTTTTGCAAGGCACTGTATACAGATACACACAAACACTGACAGACATACAGATAACACACACTAACATACAGGCACACTAACAGACATACAGATATATTATTTATTTATAAAATATTTTACCAGGAAAGATACATTGAGATTTCTCTCGTTTTCAAGTATGTCCTGGGTCCACAAATCATTGCATTGTTAGATTAGGTACAACAAAATACAAAAACAATATTAATACACAATATATACAAAATTTAACATAGAACAGGCAGGAAATATATAATCAACCATGACAGGTGCATTCTGTTTTGAGGTATGTAGAGAGGGATCTCTTAAATGACTTTAGGCTTAGGGAAGATTTTAAATTGTGCGGGAGGTTGTTCCACAATTGCGGTGCTCTATACACACATTGACATATAGACACACAGATGCACACTGATAGACATACAGATACACACACATATTGACAGACATACAGACACACATAAAGAGACACTGAAAATTATACAGATACACACACACACTGATAGACATACACACACACAATCACACTGACAGACATACACACACACAGACACACACATGCTGGTCAAAATATCCACTTTTCTAGTCACCCTTCTGTTTCCTACCTTGTGGGTTCAGGAGAGTGGCTTACCTGGGATCCAGAGTGCTGCCTGAGGTAGTTGGGAGTTGGAGGAGCTGGACCTGCCCAGTCCCCTTCCTCCCTGCCTTCTCCTGCTCCAGTTTTCTTGGGAGGACTTCCACCCATGCCAATAACAAGAGGGGCCGGCAGTAACTCCGCCCCTGCTGGGCGTCAGCCGCGCTGTGTGCTACAGAGGGAGGAGAGATATCAAGTGTTCATTTCCCCGCCCCCTCCACACAGTCGGCGGCAACGCAGGGAATAGAAGGCAGGGTGGCGCTTGGCCACACTACGAGAAGTGACCGGCCCTGTTGCCAAGTATTGAATGTAAAGTAGAGTATATACTTCAGGAGTTTTAAATGTGCCAGAAAATAATAAAAAACATAAAAAGTATAATAAATATTGTTGCACTATAAAATAGGTGTAAGCCAAAAAAACTTTAATGCTTAAAAGCAATATTAAAACACACCCAACGCTTTTCGCCAAACTACCATTTCAGTGTTGGAGGTATTCCTTGCATTCAGTGTTTGCAGCTTATTTTACTGTTTATATTAATTAATTTCTCAGCACTTATCCTAACTTTCGTAATTGCCTGTAAGCAGGTGTCTACTCTGCCTAAAGGGAAATTCAGCCCCGTGTGCCCCAGCCAATCGTCAATGGCGGTCTGCGAAGTAGGCTGAAGCTAAAGCCTTGTTTTTATATGTAACATGGTAGATGGGACTTAATTTGGGTATGTCCTCTCTCTTACATGTAAAAGCACGAATCCTATTAAGACAGAGATTGTCAGTGACGAGAGCAGTTTGAAAACCTCACATTAAAATACGTTGCCCCCCATGCAAAACTAGCGGCCTTACTCTACTCTAAACTGTGGTGAATTAAAATATGAACAGCAACCTTTAATCAAAATTAGCTGCTTAGGAAAAATTCTCCAACTCTACTGCTACAGTCACAGATTGGGTAGTGTAGCTGGAATGTTGGCATCTAGCCAGTGAGTTAGCTCAGTGGGCTAATGCATAATCAGTAGAATCTGTTCAACCCTTGGGTCACAGGTTGAAATACCGTCAGGGTTGACTCAGCCCTTCATCCTTCCGAGGTAGATAAAATGAGTACAATTAAATTGGGTAATAGAGTAATCCTAATGTACCTTCCCTGGTTAAATACTTTGTTATAATTTGCTATTATCTGGAGTTCAGTGATTAACACTGTATAATAAGATGTGGACACAATTTTATCTTCATACTAGGTGCCATCTGTTTGCCCCTACCATCTCTTAAATAAACCAAGGTTAGCAAGGTATAATACATCTTTTACTGGTTAAAGGATTAATCTAAACCTTTTTCTGACATCCTGATTAATGTCAGAAACTTTATAAGTCTAAAAATAAAGTGTTACAATCTTACCTGGAATTCAGTGCCAAATGAAGCTTCCACACCCTGTCTAACATTAGCAGTGCCCGATTGTGGTCTGATTAAATGCTTCTCATATAGAAGCATCTGATTGAACCGTGTACACTCTGAGGCCGTTAAGGAAGGGAGAGAGGAAGGGAAGAGGAGGTGATTTTAAAAACAAAATAAATAAAACAGACAATGTAGGGAGGTGAGAGGGACTGCTCGAAGGGAGGTAAGGAAGGAAGAGCATGTTGCCTGCAAGGTTCGATCTCCTTACATCAGTGTCGAGATGTAAATTTAATGTAAAAATGAAATGAAATTTCACAATATCAAAAAGGGTTCTCCATTTCATTAGGTTTCAGATCACTGTAATCAGTACCCTTTGATCCTTTTGAGGGATTTTAAATGAATTCATAGGAATTGAAAATACAGAACCACATTAGAGAGCATGGGAGACAGAGAAAGAGACTTAATATGAAAGCCTGTTGGATAAACAACTAAAATTCTATGGAACCGAATGGGCTGAATGTGGATATTGGCTTGGTTTGTTTTTGTCATTTATATATGGATGCAATGGTTAACAATAATGTAAGTGGATTGGCATCCTAGCTCTAAAATAAATAAATAAATAAAATCAATCAGAGTAAATACATTTCACACAGTCACTTTAAATTAATTTAAATAATTATATATACAATGCATTTTAATTGATAGAAAGTGTAGAATCAATTTAATCATTTCACTGTTAGTGAATACTAAAATAAAATTTCATTTGAATTGCATATTGAACATTAAAGAGTAGGATTTAATTAGAATTTTTTATTGGTAAATTAGGAATATGCCAGGTATTTTGCCATTCATGTTTAGTGGACATTTAAAGCCAATTTGCATCTGATAAAACAATTAGATTGATTTTTATTAAGTCCTTTCCCTCCCATTAATGTTGCTCCCCCCTTACTATATATAACATGAAACGTGGACATATACATATGTCCTTACCAAGTTATTATAACAGTGGAATACATGTAAGGAATTGCAGTGGAATGCACACATGACCGGCACTATGGAGGTGGGAAGCAGAGAAAGCAGATGATGGAAAATGAACGCACATGTAGGTGGTAACTGGAGGTGGAACACATAAATAAGTAAAATGCACAACGGACGGCTCCATGAGGACTCATTCAGTGAAGGAAAGGCACACTATGAAGAATTAGGGTGGAGGAACACACTCCCATGGATCCAACAACGTTAGGGATTAGCTCTATTTAAATGGGAATCTGGTGAGAGGGAGTAGGAAGCACTTAATTTTAATTACCCTGTCACTTGATTTTGTGAGATTCTGGTTCCTGAGGAACTATCGGTGGTTGCAAAGACCACTGATGGTGACATTGCTGCGGTGGGTCTGGTGGCCGTAGAGGGCAGGCAAAGTTGAGTTTTACTTACCTCAACCTGTCCCTCATGGGCGCCGCCATCCTCTTCCTGTTGTTCTTCTATAGCTCCTGGTGCTTCAGCTACCAGGAGCTAGAGACAATAATGTCTTTCCACCCATGGGCAGGAGTACAGCATTGATGTCTATGGATGATCCTGTAAGACCTCCGGATCTTCTGAAGAAGAGAGGTTAATTTCCCTACAGCCGTTAATGGCCTGTGGAAAATGACAAGGCTTGACAAGTGTAAGGGAACACTGAAATAAAAAAAAAATTAAAAATGTGGAAATTGAAAAGTTTGAGAATGAGATTCTACTGACCAAACCAAACTCCCACAATTTTTTTCAAAGATGTTTTTTTCTGTACTAACCAATAATCAGTTGGAAGGACTGTCTCTGTGTAGATTATACTGGCTCCCAAAGCCCTGTCTTGTCTTGCAAAAAGTTCCATAAGATATTATATTGTGTTTCTAGTGATAAATCACTTTTTTTATGATTGTATTAAGAAATAGAAATATTTCCTACATTACAATCCCACCACACCCCAGAACTTTTATTATTATTAGCATTTAAATGCTGCTAACATATTCTGCCAGGCTTTACAATTCTATGAAAGGGATATTTGGTGGTGAAGAGGTCCCAGCTCACACTTGCTTACAATCTATGAGGATTTTAGGTAGGCAGATATAGATCATTTGGTGTCTTACCCAAGGATATTTACTGGTGAGGTGGTCTTACCAGGGTGCAAACCTGGGCTTCTGAATTCTAAGGGAAGATCCTTGCTGATTACCCCTAGAGTGGTGGTCTTCTTATAAACAGTGGACTTGAAATGTTGTGATCCCGAGATGTTCAAGTACTGATACTGGTGGAAAGAGATGGCCAACTGTACAAGCTGCCTTGGAATCACACTCCTATAAGCAGGCCCTACACCTTCTTATTATCCATGCTGCAGGTCAAGGCGCCATTCTTTGATGGGATGTCCAAACTATTCTTCTATTTGTACAGGGCCAACTGATTAACCTTGGATGTGAGGATTCATGTGGCACTAGTATTCTGTACTTTGCTAGATTTGGTTGATTTTGGCACTTAGGTTTAGATTCAGTTTTCAAACTTTAGTATATGGGCAGTCACATATATTTAATTATTGTTATTTCCATTTATTGTTTTTTATAATGAGTGTAGATGTGTCTTTGTTTTAGAAATGGGAAAGGTCTTTATATTCTGGCTGTGCTCATAGAGAAACCCTGGATTTAATGGTTCACTATGAGTAGAACTAGACACCCCAAGGGAGGTGATTGCTTTTCATGCGCCCGCTATAAAGGTCTCACATAAAGTAGACCACATGCAGTGAGGAGACTGTCCTGGCGCTAGATTGAAAGTAAGTTCCAAGTCTTATTTTTCGTCATATTTTTTTTTTTTTATTCCGAAAAGAAGCCACAATTACCTAAATTGAGCAATACACGCTCTAACTGTACAATTAAATATATTTTTTTCACATTGTGGTGTTCCTTCGAATTTCTCGTTATCATTGGCAACATTCAGATATTCCCTGTACATTTCCCATTTGCATTGGATGCCAGGATATGCCCTTGACACAAGCAAATGAAAAAAGGTGTAACGAAATGTGTAGCACAATCATTAGCTCTTACTTTTTAAATATAATTTTTTTCTCTACAGTGACAGTTTCTTTAAACTCCCACCTGTCTGTACCACATGGATATTACATAGTACAAGGCAGCAATTTCCCATACCTTCTAACATTTCAAATGGAAACATGAATTTTTAGGGGTGTTGCAATGCTGACAAATGTTGGGGGATGTACTAATAACAATTTATGCAACTAAAATGTGATTTAGAACAAGAACAATGTATCTTATTTACAAAGACTGATTTCTAAATACATTTATTGTAGTATAAAGTCATGTTAATGTATTATTGCTATGGAGCTCTGGAGTAGCTTCAAATACACAAAAAATACTGAGCTACTAAAAAAGGCATTATTGTGACTGAAAAGAAGGATAGAGGGATTTGAACAAAAAAATAGTGACTGTCCCTCCTGAATATGGACACATGGGTGGTATGCTATTCATGTATGTTTGGGAAAACATGGTGGATCTGGAATTCCTAGTAGAATTTGAATTGGCATCACATCATGAGACTGAATGTGACACAGTCTTTGACTACAGGACCAACCACAAGGTAATCCCTGTGTAAAACTACAACTCCCATTACGCCTTACCCTTCTTTACAGTGGCAGAGCATCATGGAACATGTAGTTCTAACACAGAGAGTGGCTCTACCTTTATGCCAGTCCTCCTTCACTGTTTACCTGCGAGCAGGCTGAACATTCCATGTACTACAAACTCTCTGGCCAATCACTGCAAAGCGTCAGGCTACAGGGGCCGGCCTCTCCCTCGAGTTGCTCCTGTTGATTGGCGAGCCGTCGCGTCCGTCATGAATCGCCGGCTGTGATTGGCTAAGGCGCGGGGCGCGGACTTGGAGGCGTTGCGCGTGCACGGTGCGGAGAGGCGGAGAGGGAGTGGAGGAGGAGGCGGCCAGAGGAGGCCGCGCGCACACCGGAGCACACTGAGGGGGCTCACCGGAAACCGGCGTTAACCCTGTGACAGCCAGAGCTCGCGGGAGAGTGGGCGGGGAGAGCCGGGACCCCGCGGCCGGGGGGCAGGGAGGGAGACAGAGGATGAAGGTGACGGTGAGCTTCGGGAGGACCCGGGTAGTGGTGCCCTGCGGGGACGGCAACTTGAAAGTTTCCAGCCTCATCCAACAAGCCGTGACCAGGTACCGGAAGGCCATCGCCAAGGTGAGCGAGCCCCCCCGGGGAGCTGAGCAAACGGGGTAACATCTGGGCCGCGAGACTCCCCCTTTATCCAGGGTGGTCCCGCCCGCTGCCTGTGTGCTCTGCCTCGGAGCACCCCACTCTGTGCTCCATATAGGGGGGTATCTGGCGGTGCCAAGCCGTGCCAGGGGGTGCCATACCAAGGGGTGCAAAACCATACTAGGAGTGCCATGCCAGGGGGTGCAACACCATACTAGGAGTGCCATGCCAGGGGGTACCAAGCCATACTAGGAGTGCCATGCCAGGGGGTGCAACACCATACTAGGAGTGCCATGCCAGGGGGTACCAAGCCATACTAGGAGTGCCATGCCAGGGGGTGCAAAACCATACTAGGAGTGCCATGCCAGTGGGTGCCAAGCCATACTAGGAGTTCCAAACAATACTAGGAGTGCCATGCCAGGGGGTGCAAAACCATACTGGGGGGTGCCAAACCATACTAGGAGTGCCATGCCATGGGGTGCCATGCCAGGGGGTACCAAGCCATACTAGGAGTGCCATGCCAGGGGGTGCAAAACCATACTAGGAGTGCCATGCCAGGGGGTGCCAAGCCATACTAGGAGTTCCAAACAATACTAGGAGTGCCATGCCAGGGGGTGCAAAACCATACTGGGGGGTGCCATGCCAGGGGGTGCCAAACCATGCTAGGAGTGCCGTGCCAGGGGGTGCCAAACCATACTAGGAGTGCCGTGCCAGGGGGTGCCAAACCATACTAGGAGTGCCGTGCCAGGGGGTGCCAAACCATACTGGGAGTGCCGTGCCAGGGGGTGCCAAACCATACTGGGAGTGCCGTGGCAGGGGGTGCCAAACCATACTGGCAGTGCCGTGGCAGGGGGTGCCAAACCATACTGGCAGTGCCGTGGCAGGGGGTGCCAAACCATACTGGCAGTGCCGTGGCAGGGGGTGCCAAGCCATACTGGGAGTGCCGTGGCAGGGGGTGCCAAGCCATACTGGGACAGTTATGGCAGGGGGTGCCAAGCCATTCCAGGACATGCCATACCATACAAGGGGGTGCCAATCCATGCCAGGGGGTGCCTATGACCAAGCCAGTGCTAGGCCACCCTTTAGTTGTGGCAGGTTTGTACTGGGATTCCAGGAGGGAGAGCTGCTGAGCTGTGCACATACATTTTTACTTACATCTTTATACACACACACATATAAGTTAGAACATTTTGGCTTGTTTCAGGGCTGGGCTTGTGTTTGCCAGATTCCATACTTTACATTCAACATGCTGTTGGAGATACATGAAAAGCGCTGATCCTCTATTTTGTAACATCCATGTGTTGCTGAATGGAAGACAGTTTTTATTTATTACTGGCATTTGTAAAACGCCAACATATTCTGTAGTGCTATACAATTGAGGAAAAAGACAGCACAATATAAACAGACTTCCACAAAAAAAAGTAGAGGGGCCCTGTCTGTGAGCTTACAATCTAAAGGATCATTTAATCAGGATAAGTCATTGATGAGTGAATCTGTTTCCTTCCTGTGGCATAATAATTTCACATCATACAGGGCAGCGCTTTTCATTTATCTCCTGGTACCATGCAGATGTATGTGCAGATACTATTAGTGACCCATGTGTTAATCGAGCCATTCAAGAGGCTGGAAGGTATACAGTGAAAACGTTAAAATTTCTTACAAAAACAGAAAACATTTAATATAATATATGGAAATCAATTTGGACAATGAAAACAGTTCTTCTTTATAGAAAGTGTAGTGGACACTTGGAATAGACTTGGAGGGGGGGAGTACAGTTTGTTGTCATTTAAGGGTAGACTCTATGGCCAAACCTTTATTTTTCTTTGGCTCTCCAGCTGTTTGGTGTTAATTGGAATTTGTATAAAAGTTTATCTAAGCAAGTCAGCATTTGCAATTGTGTTGAAAATGTTTCCCTCCATAACGGGTGCCAGTTGTGCTAAATTAGAACATCAGTTTGTTTAATGGTTTAGGTGTTTAAAACCGGCAAAGAGTAGAATTCCTGGAATATGTAAATTTTTTTGCACTAAATAAAAGGTCATAGATTTTAGAGCATGCATTATGGGAAATTGAGTACCTTTTTAGTCTGGCATGTTGTGTGTTTTTCTTCTAGCATTGGTGTATCTTAAAAGTAAAGACTTTTTTTTTTTTTTTTTAATTTTTTTAATTGGAAGTATTTGATTTCTTTACCTCTTTAGGCAAATTGCCCACATATTTAACCCCTTAAGGACACATGACTGAAATATTCCGTCATGATTCCATTTTATTTCTGAAATTGTGTTCTTAAGGTGTTAAACCAATCAAGACCTGCAATGTGATACTGTATCCTAAGCTATTATGGCAAATAACTGGTTAAAATGTATTTAGAAATGAATGCTGCCACTCTGATTTCAGCATACATTCTTTAGAAAGATGTCAGGATGTTGTAATTTAGGATTTTTTTTTTTCTTTTCTTTTCTTTTTTTTTTTTTTTTTTTATATGAGGAATTGGAAATTAATTTAGTATAATAATTTGAAAGATTAATGATGCATCTTGACCTTTCTTGCAAAAACTTTTTTTTTAAATTTTTGTTTTTTTTTGTTTCATGTCTAAAACACCTGATTTGTGTTACTTATTGTGTAAGAGACCTATGTTTTAGTATAGCTAGTGTTAGATGACTACTTTCCCAATGCATGTCAATGCTCCTAATGCCTAGTTAAGGAAGCAAAATGTGTCCAAAAAAAAAAAAAGTTTTGCAGTCCTAGTTAGTGTTGGTTGACAAAACTCTGAGATGCATTGTGTGTTGTAATAGAAGCACTGTGATTGTACTGCTTCCATAAGAAAGTGGCATCATTACATCAATAGTCAAGTTGTGAAATTTTAGTGGTTTAATTGGCCTAACCTTATTCAATGTGGATATTGGATTTGCTGTTGAATGTAATACTTACCTATTTACACAAGACTTGTCATAATGGGATACTGCGTGCTGTATTTAGCCTTTGAGACCCCCGTCCTTAAAAAGCAATATAGAGATGTAGATGATCCTCGAAACTAACAAGAACATCCGAAATGTGGTGGAATGTAACTCCCATCACCCTTAGCAAGACTTTGTGACAAAGCATGACTAGTTAAGTTCCATAACATATTGACCCGTGTTTAACATTGTACGGCTTGCAGTAATGACCCACAATGTTTGTAACTCATCTGCTTTACAATGTTAAATGTGTACCCTATATGAATGCATGAGGACCACTGGTCAATATTGTCCAGCACTCTTTCGTTCTTTATAGAGGGATGCCATCAATGCAGTGTGTATTGGAAGGTGGACCACTTTGTATGGGAAGATGGTAGAGTTTGGTTTTAGCATCCTTGCTCTTTTATCTGTGAGTGTAGCATAACCCCTCTCTGTGCTTGGTATCTGACAAGTTCTGCTTTCTTTGGAGATACTATTGTATTCTAAACTCCTCACACCCCCTTCTCTGTCTTCAGTGCAGCCCCCCTGTGCAGTTTAAGGTGGCATTGTCTAATCCTTGTCATATAAGAATGCATGCTTTGTAGTCACAAACTGGTTTCTGCATTTCATTCTACTTTAACACTTTCTATAGTTTGATATTTTTGTCGAATACTTGTTAACTATTTGAATTCTTTAGAAGTGAGTGCCACTTTTCATAGCACTGAGTTTTGTTTCAGACGGCTTTCTTTGCTGTCTGTATTTAAAACCCCACCAAAGTAAATCCTGTTTAAATTATATTCACTTGAAAATCTAGACGAATTATGTGACATTGTGTCTGCAGTTGTGAATTAGTTTAGCTAATATTAGTTCTATGAAGTGATTTGAAAGTGGTCACTGATAACACAAAGATTCATATTCACATCTTTATCAAGAAGTACAATTCTACAGAAATACAATTTTCATTTGAAAAATGTCAATTTCTGTGAAAATTTCTTTTTAAATTTCTCATGATGCTTTAACCATTACCCACATCATGGATTACATTGACGAAAAGCTCCATGCCGTGGCTAGTGTTTTGTGTTCATGCAAACGTCATGGATCTTGAGAGCGGGTCAAGAAACCTCATAAATGCCTAAAGCAAAAATCCCCAAATATCGTTTTTAAAAAAAAATACAATATAATGAAAAACATCTAATTTAATCCTGTTACAATGGGTGACTGTTTTATTTCATATTTACTTATTAATATGTTTCCTTTTCTCTCTGGTTTTGGAATCTCCTCTCTAAGGTTTGTTATTTCCTGGGTAGAACCATGTTTAAATGTCATTTACCCCAAGGCACAGGTTCATTGATACCTTGAAACATTTATCTCATGCATGCCCGTAAGCAAAAAGTCACAGTAGATCAGAACAAACACTGTATGACCTTTTTTACTGTGTTTCTTTATAACCCAGAGTTGGACATGGCAATGCTCAGCTCCCCCTTCTGATCATTTTAACTTGTCTGCCATTTTTTATGTCTGCATTGTGCAGCGCTGCTGTGTATGTTGCCGCTACATATAAATAATAAGGATATTATGAGGCTATACCAACATACGGAATAAGAGGAATTCTCTACAGAAAATGTTGTACGTTCTACTTCTTAAAATATAATTATTGGTAGCAGGGGAACCCCTGAATTTATTACCCTGGTTGTAATTAAAGGACTCCTTCCTGCTGGGCATCATGAGATTTGTAGTTTAAAAGTGCTGTTGTGGGTTCAGCCCTGAACTGAAAGTACTTTTACTCTATATTGCCTCTCTGCAGATAATGCAGGGTATTTGTTTTGTGTCTCTTGACAGCGCAGGATTTTAAGATGTCTTCCCATGAGTGTAAGCAGATCAATTAGTGTCTGTCAGTTTGACCGATTCAACTATGCAAAGGTGATGGTATCTGTAGGCATAAGAAGCAGGTGAATGTGTGTGTGTGTTCCCAGCCATTACATTCTATTTTATGTCACTACTGTGTTTCTGGCCATTCAGTTTGTCCCTATTCCTTAGTGTTTTGCTGCTGTAATGCATCTATTAACCCTTTCAGAACCTGACTGGTACTGACATTAAGATCCTTTAGTGTGGCTTATTTTGAATGTATTTCTGAGTAAAACACTGGAATATGATTATAGCTGGACTATTACAGTATTGTGAGATGTATTTTGGTTTTGTTTCTTTGCCGAAGCAGTAAGTGTAGTTTTTATCTTCATTGGTTTATGAAAACCTCTGAGAATTATCATCGTAGTGTACATAATCTATATTGCAAAATGTAGGAATAATAGCTGATTTGTAAGTATTCTCCCAGTCTGCTATACGTATTTATTTGAGTTTTGCAGTTTGTTGTTTGACTGTTTTTAGTAAATAAACCCATCGGTAGTTGAGGCATTTCTGTTTTCTGCGTGAATACATTGAAATATTGTGAATTTGCTAAACAATCAATCCTCAACTCGTCTACTTTGTGTTTCCTTAAAAGGATGCCACATTATAATTCAAATGACATGTTTGTTGGCAGACACATATAAAAAGAGTTTCTAATTTTAAAGATTAATTTCCCCATGTTACACGTCTAGTGTGGAACAGGTAATGTATCGGCATTGGATGTTAGTAAAGTACAACCTCCATGATGTTTGGCAATCTTATGCCTGGCTGGGTTGTAGCTTGGTAAGAATTACCCCGGCTGTCTGCCCATGTCAGTAAGTCTAATAGGGCTGAGAAATGTCTAGCAATTTAAAGCTCGCACAGCCTGGAGCTACTCTGAATTGGAATAGCCAGATCACTGAATCCTATTTCCCTCCTATTATCCGATTACTAGCACAAATGTGTTAGACCACTTCAGGCAACAGCACATGAAACACAGAGGACACCAGTGACTGCTTATCTATTGTGCATCTCAAACAATTACCATCACTCATACAGCACCAACATATTCTGATGTGTTGTACAATGGGTAATGGCAATAAGGCAGGTTTGGCTTTAACTTTCAGGAACTATAGTTTGAAATGGCCCTGCTCTGATCTAAAGGA